>VWYO01026426.1:3100-52123 GCA_013400275.1 Rhadina sibilatrix | reverse complement strand
ACGTCGTTGTCCGGTTGTCCCCGTATTGCCCGTGATGGGTCCAGTTCCCCTCGGCCGCCACCCCTATCTCTGCTTGTTGGGGCACTCACCGGCCGCTCCCCGCCTCTTCCCCCGCAGTGTGCCGTCCAGGTGAAGCTGGAGCTGGGTCATCGAGCCCAGGTCAGGAAGAAACCCACCGTGGAAGGCTTCACCCACGACTGGATGGTGTTTGTCAGAGGACCCGAGCATAGCAACATTCAGCACTTTGTGGAGAAAGTCATCTTTCACCTGCACGAGAGCTTCCCCAGGCCGAAAAGAGGTAGTGGGGTCTCCCCTGGGATGAGCGCTTGGAGGCGGCCCGGAGCGGGCGCAGGCGGTGGGTCTCTGCCGGTCTCGGTGGAGAACAAAAGCAGCCGCCAGTGCGGTGATGGGCTGCCGGGGCTGTCTCCCGCCGCATGTAGGACTGTCCGGGATCGGGAGGGGCTCGTCTCTGTCCCTTCCCGCACTTGCTGCCGCGGGCATGTCCACTCGCGGTTGCCTGTGGTTGCAGAGCTTGGTCCGGCCGTGAGTCTGGGTCCCTACTCCTTCTGCTCTCCCGGTGGTGTGGGTGGCACGGAGTTAGCTTCTGTCTCAGCGTGGGTCCTCGCTGGCGATTTTTGCCCACGTGTTATTTTCTTTTTGGCTGGTGTTTTCTCCCGGTATCCTGTATGACTGGAATAGGGATGCCTCTGCATGTGTTGCTGTTCCGACAGTTTTGGTACTTGTGTTTGGATTCCTTCAACTCCATCCTGCTTGTTCATCTCCTGGGCTTCGTTTTTTGTGAGTACATAAAAAAGTCTTAAAAGGTGTGTATGTATGGTGCATTTGTACCCATACAAGTTTGGCTAGGAGACGTGCAAGAAGCCTTTGGTTTTCGGATCTATTTCCTGAGTTTATGCTTGTCTTGATTATTGTAGTGGGATTGGTTGAGGTAACAGTACAAATAAAAGAAGTGAGCAGGTTTGTTTATCTATATAGACGCAGTGCTTAGGAGTTATCTTTCATTTGATCTGTAATCTTTATTGGCATCTAGTGCTTCTTCAGTTCCTTAGAGCAACATCATCATAAATCCTATCTGCTTAGAGCTTAGCGGGGGATAAATTGAGTGTACATGGAGCAAGAGACAGGAAAATTTTGAGTGTTCAGATAAAAAAGCTTTCCTTTGTGGTAGGGTAAAAACTCTCTGTTGGAAGATACCAAGCTGTGACTTCTTTAATGTCAATGGCTGTGTTTTCTCTAGAATACTTTCCTTCTCTTAAGCATCAGAGTGTAAGAATTACAGTATTTCAGCTCCAGAGGTTATCCTCTGAAGTACAGACAATTAATTCCTTTTTATTTTCATACCGTCAGTATATTTTTTGGATCTATTTAAATCTGTGGAGTACTACACAGTTTTCAGTGAATTGTATGAAATACTGCAGTATTCCTGTTGAATTAAATTACCCAGCTTGTCCTGGCAAGTCGTCTTCTTGCTTTCTTCTATATTGTGCAAAAAACCATGACTTTAAGTCAATCTAAATAGTTTGGCAGAAAAACTCCTGCGAACAGGTCTAAGTAGCCTAAATAGCTGAGGTAGTATTATTCATATTTGGTGAATTAGGTGATGTATTGTATGAAATCAGTGGTAGAAAGTGTGTTTAACACTTGAAGCCTGGTCTGCAGAGGGTTGTCCTCTCTGCTTTTATTATTTCTGCTATATTTATTTACTTGCTGTCTGGCCTGCAGGAACATGATTCTGCTGCCCAAATTTGGTTTCTAGGTATGATGTGGAGCTTGCTAGTAAGAATACAGTTCATGACTTGCAAGTGAGGGATATACATCATTTGCTACTTGCTTTGTGTCGCCAGCTGCTGAATTCAGTTCTACAGTCCTTTAAATAATTGTTTTAAAGTGTTTACTTTAGGGTTTTATTTGTATGCATCATTTTCATGATGTGGCAACCGCTGGGAAGTGTGACCTCTTATATACCCTGGGAGAGGACTTGTAAAGTGCTTGTACCTGCCTTGGATTGTAGGAGGACTGTGCAGCCACTCTTATTCAGCGGATTATAACTTGAATGACAGGCACTCCATTCACTTCTGGGCTTTGCTTAGACTCCCCAAACTACTGATGCTGAAGAAATTTCAGGTCCTTGAAATCACATTGGGGGAGTGATCCATGTATGAATTACCTAGAATGTTTTCTGCTGTTGTAGAGTGTATGAAAAGGTGGTGAGAATGTGTGCCTTGTAAATAGGAACAGTTTGTCTTTCTAATTTAGAAGTACTGTTAAAATTTTTGACAGAAGTATTCTAAGGTGTTTTTTGGTCTCTGTAAATCAGTGCTAACAGTCTGGTTTGCTACCTCAAGTGTTGCATATTTAATAGGAATGATTTGCATGTTAGAAGAGTTAGTGAAGCTACCTGTTTTCCATCACTTTGTCTGCAGTTATATACTTTATTATTTTAGCATAGGGTTAATTTACCACTTGAACATACTTAGTAATTTCACAAACTTTTCCTGAGCCTTGGGTTTAGCATGCTGAGATTAGGTGCACAGTATTAATCAAAAGTAAGTACTAGTATACTGGCTAGCCATAATAACACCTAGCTGTCTAATATGTGTTCTTTTTATCTCTGCATTCATGATAAGAGTGGCTGCTCTAAGATGTGTGCCTGTTAGGAAAAAAATTAGTTCATTAGGTCTATCTGTGAAGCTCGTGGATCAGTTTGAAAATAAAAAAATCAACAAGCTAAGATTGGTGTTATCAACTCATAAAGTATTTCTGTTGCTAGATCACTTTTTATTAGGGACACAGTAATTCCAGCTACCAGGGGAGGCAAGGGAGATAAATTATTGCCAGGTCATTTGCTTTGCAAATTTATGAGAATAGCTGGATGAACTGTCAGTTTGCCAGCTACAACTGCGGCTTTGCTTATCTATTTATGCTAGAAATTTTGGAAATACTAGATGTTGGCAGTGAATTTCAAAGGTGTGTCCAAGTGTTTGTTCTGCTAATAGTTGTTACAGAGCAAGCAGGGTCCTGTATCCCGAAGTTGCATTACTTTTAAGGTGGCAACATTACTGTAGTGGTGTTCAGTCACTGGAGTGCAGAGCAGGTTGTTTCGTGTGTGGGCAGGATGGAAGGGTGATAGTGACTAACAGAGGACAAAGTGTAGATAAACTTGAGTTTATAATTGACCTACTAAAATAGTATTCTTCATCTTTCACTCTGTCTCACCTTAAAACCCTGAGCTTGGCGGTGGTTTTATGGCTTTGTTTGCCTTATGATTACTGAGTTTATCCTTGCATGGAGGAGCATACAGGAGTGCAGTGATTTGTCTTTTTTACTTAGTCCCGTTCAATGGCCTGCTCCTGCTGTCTGATTTCCATGAGTAGTTTCATGGGGGCGTGGCAACAGGACTGCTAGTCTCATTAAACAGAGTAGAGTTATGCCTAGACTCAATTTTGAGTAATACTTGCAAGAACAAAAGCTCACTACGGTGGTCATGCAATCATAAAATGCTGCTGTTGGTAAATCTTGTTTGCTGATGTAAATTGGTTGAGAGAAAATATAGAGAATTTTTAAGATTCTACCATTATTTCAGAGCATGTGCTGCTTATCTTTCATCATTGAAGTGAAGAAAATAGTCCTGTGTATAGAAGTGAAGTATTTCAAAGCATGTCTGTGAAACAAGGTGTGTCACCTGATTGTGGTTAATTTTGATCCACTGCTTAATGCCTCCAAAAGAGGAGCTGTTGTTCTTGCATCATACTGTGTTTCATTAATTGTATGGATGCTAAGCAATGTAGAAATATTTTCTTCTTCTTGCCCAACAAATGATTATGTTCTTCAACAGTTGCCTGACTTACTCTTTCTCTTACAGTATTTCAGTTGGATAAGAAAAAGTATCTTTTGTGTTTTGATGACTCATAAGCACACCTCAAAAGTGGCATTGGAACTAATGTGTTCGGAGTGGTCAAATTTCTGTTCAAGTGGCACATTTTGACAAACTAAATTTTTCCTATTGAAAAAAAGGAAGGGTGGGCAGTATTTCTGGGCTAATAGCTTAGTCAATGTGAAAATGTTGATTTGGTCAACTGGAATGTTTTAACTTTGAAAGTGGAAGATAATGCTTTTCTCGGTGGAGCTGAGACCAAAGCTGCTTAATACATCTCTTAGCTCAATAAGTTTTACAGTGTTATGGCAAAGTGGTGGAAGTAAAGTTGCTTGGTATTCTAGCACAGGAAGGACCAACTGCTGTTGTCTTCTAGAAAGTTTGCATTTCCAGCACTGGTGGTTTTCATTAAGGTCTGTTAGTGCGTAATGAGATTCTAGTGAATCATAACAGTTTGAAATATATTTAGTTACTGTAAAAGATGCCTTTTGCTATTCTTGCTTAATTATTTTACCTTTTCATGATTTTTAACTGTAAAAAAATACCTTTTTGTGCTCCACTTAAAGTCAATGAGCATCTTAACTCTATTAATTTTAGTGAACTGAGTGGTATGAGGATAGGAACCCATAAGCAGATCCTTCCTACACGATAGGAGGTTTCCTTTTATGCCAGCTAGTGCAGGCAGACCATCAAGATTACTAAACAGGCAACCAGTTTTATGCTGTGTATTTTGTTAGAATATTTAGTTACTTTTGTAAGAACTTAGATCAGTTTTAGCTCTGTTTTCTTTCCTTTTTTTCCCCTTTTAAATTTGCCTGAGCCTAACCATCTGATAGGCACACAGGAATTTCTTTTCCATTGATTTGATAGATACAAGTTTGATACTGAATCTTTTAGGGCAGTTGTTGCCCTTAGCTGCAAAATGGTCACATGAAATGACTGATACCTACTGAAGAACTTCATTTGTTTAACAGGAAACTCTTGAGACTTAATTTTGCTACTACTGAATATGAAGGTGAATGGCTTTGAGAGTACACGTGTGGTTTTAAGTGCACTTTCTAATTCAGCTAGATGCAAATCAAAAGGGCATTTCACAGACTTAAAGTGTGAAGAGTTTTAATATAGGGAAGCTATCATGTTTTATGTTTACATGAGTGACATCAGTAAATAATTGGTGGCTTTGATTTTAAGATACTATGTGTACAGGAAACCCAGTTTCTAATAAATAATTTCCTCTTGTTCATATGACTTAAAAAATAATCACATTCAAAGCCAATATTCAGGCATTATTTAGAAGTAAACTGAGTGGAAAAAAAGGGAAATAATAGGGCTGCTGCAACCTTCACTGTCAAAAACTTTTGTAGTCTATTTGCACAGTTTTTTATGTGGTTTAATTGTGTGATTTATGTGTTTGGTGTGTGCTTATTTAAGTTTTCCTGCATGGGAGGGGTGCTACTTCTACCTACATTTCTTCTCCCTGTAAGCATGTTTCTGCAAGGGCAAATGCTGATTTCTGTCAGAAACTGCCAATCAATTCTGACTCTCTTAAGTTGTAAAATATGAACCATCGTTATTTCCCATTAGGTTAAATTTGTATAGGTTTTAGTTGCTGAAACAGTTTTTTTTAGTTTTAAGAAACTCTATAGTTACTAAAGCTACAGTAATAATATTTGCTGATTGTAGCTCTTCGAGGTTTTAGATGGCAGTAATTGTAGTTTCAGGGCTGTTATACAAAAGATTTTTGCATGGCTGTAGAATACTCGCTTAAATTAGAGAAAAACAGATTATTTTGTGTAAGATCAAATCTATCATGTTTTTTACTAAAATGAGGGAAAAGATACCTCAATATTAAGACTGGAGTTATTTAAATTTAAGAAAATGAAAAAAACTGTGTTCAGTAATTGTTGTGATTCTATATACATCTGTTTGGATTTTATCCTTAGAAAAATAAATATGTCAGAAATGTTTAAACCATATATTATTTACAATTACCAGTTAGGCAATATGAACTCCAGGCATAATTATGTCTGTTAAGATTTAGCAAAATGTTGGACGTAGACTCCTTACTATTTTTTATAGTACTCTTTAAGATAGAAGGCTATTCTTATAACAGTGTTGTGCAATATGGTTAGGATTGGTTTTTTGTGTGTTTGGTTTGGGGGCATTTTATTGTTTTTCATTCAGGTTTTGGGGAGAAATGTTGAAGAGGGTTAATCTGTCCTTTGTTCTGGTAGGATCTGTAAAAAAGACAATTGCATACTTTCAGGTGGTAACCTGAATGTAAAGCTTGTTGATGATGCTTGCAATAGCTGGGGAAAACACAGTTAATTTTTAAATGTTTAATTCAGAAGGAAGTCCATAGGCTGCTGAAGTTTGACTACATGAATTTCTGTGAGATTCTTGTGATGAATACCTGCCGTTTTTTTTAAACTGTCAGAATTTAGTTCATAG
Organism: Rhadina sibilatrix; assembly: GCA_013400275.1. NCBI lineage: Eukaryota > Metazoa > Chordata > Aves > Passeriformes > Phylloscopidae > Rhadina > Rhadina sibilatrix. Next base: position 45,777 of record VWYO01026426.1, on the reverse strand, counting down.
GTGACCATCCTCTTTCTTCCCTTCTTGGCAGTGATTGATAGACATATATGAAGACAAAGAAAGAGTCAAATTCTAACACTTGTATATGTTTGCATGAAAATCATGATTTTTTTATCTTGTCACAAAACACTTAGCTTGTAATTCAAGATGTTGTTTGCTTTTTGTGTGATTTTTGCCTTTTTGATATGCCTTTTAGTATATAAAGGTCTGGAAAAACAGACTGCCATATAAAGTATTTGTATGCTTACTTAAATGTCTGTGTGAGAATTGATTTTAAAATTAAATCTATTGATGTATGTCATCAGAGATCTTATCAGTATATTTGGCTTAGTTCTCTCCCTTGCTTGCCAGGTATGGGCTGTATTACACTGTTAATCTTGTGCCAACCTCCTGCACTGACTCTGGCTTTCTAGAGTACAGCTTTGTTTCTTTGAGCTCCGTGGATGAACGCAGTGGGTCTATATGAGTTTGATTTTAAAATTCGTGCACACTGTGATAACAGAGGTCTTGACACCTATAATGTAATTTAAAAGATAGATCAAATGTCATTTCTTTTAAATGCAGCTCAGACATATTCTGAGCAGCTGATACATACAAATTGTGATTGTGTATGACTGCAGTTGCTTGTCCGTAATTCTGTGTAAAAAACCATATGACTGTACATGGTAGGCTATGTGTATTTTTCATAGGGTATCTTGGTCATAAAGGTAAATACTGGAATAGGTGTTTCTATTTTCAAATGGTTATGATGACAAAGAATTGTTACACATAACAAAGCAAAACGAGCCAAACTGAATGAGCAGTGTGAGGTGGATTGATTTTGCTGATGACTCCTGTGATATATTACGGTTTGTAATTATCTAAATTCACTATTTGCAACTGCTGTTCTAAACCTTGTGCAGAAGAATTCCTTCAGTGGGACACTTATTGTTTTGCTGTTTCTAGATAGAACTAATGTGAACACAGCATACGTCTTGAAATCGGGGTTGACAGGCAAGGTGTAGGCTTGTAGAGGAAATTGAGGACTTTGTATACTTGGAGGGAGACAATATTTTACCTTTTGTGTGCAAGGGCGAGTTATCCAGGAAGGAAAAATGTGGAGATTCAGTGGAAACAGAACTATTTGGCGTTGTGGACTCATGGCCAACAGTCATGTTGTGGAAAAACACATCATCTGTGTGGAGAATGGTAGGTCCAAAAATGTATGCTCTTACTCAAAGCAGCCTTTCTTGTAATGAATTTTTCTTAAGGAATTTTTATTGACCGGTATTAAATGGGTAGGTGGAGTTTTAATTCCTCTTGTTATCCTGTACCAGGCTCTATAATAACAAAACATAAGCACATTTCATTTTACATAATGTAAATTCCAAGTGAGTATTTTGAAATATATTGAAGAACTTGATAAAATGTAAATTCCAAGTGAGTATATTGAAGTATATTAAAGAACTTGGTAAAAATAATTTACACAATGGGAGTTTGTGTCATCCCAGCGCTGACACTATGTTTTACCGAAAAGAAGGAGAGGGTGGATTAAACTTGAAATCTTGTATGCTCTCGGAACATGGAGATGCACAGATCTGGTGTAATATTCCAGGGCAGGTATTTTTACCTAGGATTATGCCAGATGATTTTTATTTTTGTGGCTTTGGATTGTTGGGGGGGTTTGTTTGTTTTTGTTTATAGGGTTTGTTTGTTTTACTTATTGGGTATTTTGTCTTTTGTTTTGGTTTTGTTAGTTGTTTTCTTGCCCAGCCTTCTTACAGTGCACTATAATTCTGGATACTCTTGGTGTCTTAAAATGACTTTTTATGGCTACATGGAAAAACAAAACTATGTGAAAGACTAAAGTATAGTGAAATTGTACAGTCTCCAGCCTGTTTCTCTGGAAAGGGCTTAATGAATATAGCTTTGAATTAGTTCTAAAAAGTGCTTCTTTAAATATCACTAAACATAAAAAGCTGAAAAGCTTTTACATTTAAAATAGTCATGCACCATTGCAATATTTTTTTGAGGTGGTGTTTTGTCTCTGTGGTGTAAGCTTTAGCTAGGGAAAAGAAATGAACATTAATAAGCAGGACAGTAAGATTAGTTCTTATTAGCCAGATCCAATTAAGTGGAGGTGCTGCAGAGAATCTGTGTCCTGTGCAGACTGTGTGCTCACTTACCCCATCTGTGTCTCTCAGGGCTTGGGGTTTTGTTTTTCTGAGCACAGGCCCAGCAGGCACTGCATTCCAGAGCCTGGCTCCTGTGTAGCACAGGCAGCATGCAAGGGAGTGACCCAGTGGACAGGCTGACAGGGAGACAGAGGTGGATATCTGCTGCCAGTGAAAACTCTGCGTACGATCCACTCTGGAGTTTTTAAGAAATGGGGAGGGAGACTGTGGAATGGTTTTGTTGTGTTTGAAGACTGAATGTGGAAAATATTTATGTAGATCGTCTCCTAAATTTGGTAGCTGACAAGAGGATGGAAGTGCAGTTGAACTAGTTTTGGGCAAGGTCAGTTAACTATACAAAAAAGTTCTCAACAGGTAAATTTCAGATATCTAAAAATAATGAGCTGGGCATTGGCATGAGGAACAGCAAGGAATAAAGAGATAAGAAACATACTTAGAAAGCACATACATTTTTTGAGGGTTAAAAATGCCAATTTTGTAAATTTTGAGAGTTAAAAACACCGATTTTGTTTGTTTTGTAAATGTCTTGCTTTGTTTAGTCTTTCCTTTAGAAGTTGCCAAAGAAATCTTTGTTTGCTGTACAGAAATCAGAAGGTACTGTTCTTGTAAATTCCTCTGTAATATGTGAAGGTTCTAATCTATTTTGTTGTTGCTACTATTGAGGTTATGTCTCTTAGAGCTGCAAAGGTCTGCTTCTGTCTATGATAAAATTCCTGCAGTGAAGACTAAATCTTTTTGGCACTCAAGTTATTTCCTTGCCTGGCTGTCAGTAATGTATCTGAAGTGTTTTTAAGTCTGTGCTGGCTTCTGTGAGTATTGTAAATTATTCCATTTGTACATAGTAAATATTCTAAAACAAAAGGTCCCAACTTAAATTTGGTGAGGCTTTTTTTGGCCTCTTTAAGTTGTGCCATGTTTTTAGGCTATTTCTGCAGAATATTGCTGTGATGTCTTTTCAGCAAAAAGTATACCCATAACTTATAGTCTACTCATTATTCATTACAGTTAGGTTAATAGAAGTGGAAATGTAGTGATGCAGTTGCATTATCCTTACTTTTTGAAGAACAGAGATATTTCAGGAAGATTTCTCAGGCTGTAATTTTTTTTTTTTTTAAGATTGGTCTGAATGTAAGACTCTCTTGCTTAAGAGAAAGGACATAAACCTATTCCCTATCTTGTGGTCTCAAACTCCTCTCTATGCAAGTAGGGGGAGGTAATAAGCCTCCAGTCAGTCTCTGTAATTACCTAATATCCTTTCTTGTAAGAATGCTGTCTTATTTTTCTCTGTATAATTCTTCCCTAGATGATTCTTTTAATGAAAGATATTACAGGTGACTTAAAAATGCTATAAAGTCTTTGGGTATAAATTACTGTGAAGCAACTCTATCCAAGCTCTTTAAGTGCCTTTGGCAGTTGTGTGCAAATACACCAAGACCAGCCTTTGAACCTAAATCAAATAAGGCAGCCAGCATCAGTGAAATACTTGTTTGCTTCTGCAAGCATTGCCATCCCATCCTAGTACTGCCCTTCTCGTGGGTATTGCCTGGAAACAAAATAGGAACAAATTTGTTTCTGTGGAACAGATCTACTTTAGGTTACTTCCTTGAGTTTGTGATATAATAGAGGCAAAGTTAAACAATCGTGGCAGACCCTGCAGGTGTTGAAACAAAAGTTCAGTTGTATTAGATTACTGATCTTGGACTGCAGAGATATTTCCTTACATGTTTATCTTAATGCCTGAACTGAAATTTGTAATAGTTGAAATACTAATAAACTACTTGAAGATTGAGATTTTAAGCATATGCAGTTTAAAGAAGTAGCTATTGTGTTTCAATATGGAATATTTAAATTGTGGCTTGGGGTTTTTTGTTTGTTTGTTTTGTGGGTTTTTTTTCAGTTTGTGTTTAGAAGTAGTTGAGACCTGGGAAGTTGTATTCTAAACAGTGAAAAATTTAACATTTTGGTTAAATTCCTTCCTTTGTAGTCTGTCCTTAGACCTAGACAACAATATTTTCTAGATTAAAATCTAAGTTAACCTCTGGTTTTTTAAATCAGTTTAATAAGCATTTGATATATAGTTTATTTTAAGATATGGAGCTTACACACAATCTGTAAATGTGTTTACATATATATTGTAATTTTATAAACTTTATTTTAACTTTACCAATAAGTGATTAGATCAGTTTGATTACCTTGGAACTTCAATCACTTAATCAGAACTCCTAAAACTTCTGGAACATCCTTTTTACTGAGCAGTTTTATTCTAAAATAAAGAAAACTGCCATTTGTATCTTTGCATGAAAAACACCAAATGAGATTAATGGTAAGACTGGCATGCAAGATAAGGCACTGAAGATAAAGCATCTTCTTCCTGCTCTCTGAAGAGAATTTTCTTTCATTCATTTTTATGCAGCCTGTTGTACTGTACATTAATATTACATAGCTGGAGTCTAAACCACTTCTATAATCATTTCAACAAACCAGTGTGGGGGCCCAATGATTAACTGCAGATTGGGGGTACACTAAGTGCAAAATGTCTCCAGCAATGACCAGGTATGGGGTTGAAAGGCTTTATGCTGTCTTCGTTCCCAAAGTTAAGAAGAACAGACTTCATAAAAATTAGGGGAATTTCTAAATGATCATGAGAAGCATATTTTTTTCAAAAGTGCCACAAAAGAATGGGAGATGGGCACCAATCAGGAAAGGTCAAGTATTAAAGGTTTCTCTCCTTTTTCTGGTCTTCACTTTATCGACCAAACCGTATGTTAGAGATCACCAGATTGGTACTTAAGAGGATGGATTTAGAATGAATTGTCTGTTGGGTTTTGATTTTTTGGTGGTTTGGTCGTTTTGGATGTTGCTGATCTTCTGCAGCACCTCTAGAGCATGTGAATTCATTTTGTGAGGAGAAAAAATGTGACATGGGTGCATGTGCCTCATTTATACAAATTATGCGTCTATTCATTTGTACAGCTTTAGAATAGAGAGTCCATAATTCTGATTTATTTGACTCTGTGTATTTACATTCATACTATGTCACTGTGCACAGTAAGATTACTGGCAAAATTTTTTTAGCCTTTAACCAAAAAACAGCAGACACTTAAATAGCAGAGAGTTTAAAGATGTTTTGCATTTTTTGTGTGTCTACACCAGTGTGAATTATGTTACTCAAATAGTATTTTCTTTGGCCAATATGAAAGTTTTTCCTTGTAAAGAAATATAGTAATCAATCTTCAGTTTATTCAGTTGAATCTCTTTGAAATTCCATTTTAAGAGGCAAAAATGTTGCTGGAACTATATAAAGGGGTTATAGTGTTGTCCCCTAGCTTTTCTCAGAGATTTTTCATGGTTGTCAGAAATCATGTTGGTACAGAAAGAACCAGCTTCCCCAGCTTAAATGATGGGGAGACCCTTCCATATTAATAACAGTAACAATACAAATGTGAAATACACCTATATAAATTCTCAGATTCCTGTTGCTGTTGAATCTCTGTGTATTTGTAAGTTGTTACTGGCAATATCAATACCTTAAAGGGGAGGATCGTATCTTTGCTTCCTATCCAGACTTAGGTGGTTTCTGCATTTCCCTTTACACATTATGATTGTCGCCCGTTTCTTTGCTTCTGCGCAAGAAGGGGTGAGAGATGAATGCTCAAGCACGAAAATGTGTTTCCCAACTTGCAGGAAATGCTGGGGAATCAGGTGTTATGTGCCTTACGCCCTCTTTCTCAAGGTTTCTGTATCTTTGCCTTCTGTGAAGCAGTGTTGATTTAAACCATTTTTGTATCTTATCTGTGTGTGTTCTAAGTTGCTTTCAAACATAATCATCCCAGTGCTAAGGTTTTGGTGTGTTCATGTTTGAGCTTGTGGGAATTGATATGCTTTATTTTCCTTCTGTGCCTTCTGGAAATTCGATTTTTAGCGCTGCCCTAAGATGGCTTTGAAGCCCCACAGGCAAGCTGGAATATCAAAGGGCTACAGGAATTCAGCCATAATTGTTTTATGGCTTGCCAGAAATCAGCCCCATTTGTATAGGTAGCATAGAAAATAGCTGTGATTTGACAATTTGGTGCGATTTATATCCACCATAAAAATAATAAAAAAAAACCTTAAAGGGTTATTTTGGAAGCAGGAACTAAGCTGTAAAGCTAATTGCTTCTCCATTTTCTCAAAGGAACAAAAAGGAAACAGGGTTTAGAAAGCTTTCTATTGAAGAAAAGTTAAAAAGGACTTTGTCTACTTTGAGGTTATTTAATACTTGCACTGTGAAATTGCATTTTTTTTTTCATTTAGTACATTTAGATCATGCCATCCAAAATGTACATATTAATATGAACTTAATTACTAGTAAGTCAGAAGGAGAATTCAAACTTATGCAGCAGTATGAATAAGTAGTCCAAGTAACCTCACTTCTGGAAAATTAGGGTAAGTTATTTTTTGTTTGTGAGTGTAAGCTTGATGCCTTTGCTGTCTTCTGGAAGTCTTTCTCCAAATTATTTTCCATTTGTGACTGAAAAGGTAGGTGTGCCAGCCAGAAACTGTAGTTTGATACCTTCTTGGTTGCTTGGGGAAACCCTCTTGAAAGTCTTGGTATTCTTATTTGGAAACCAGGGATTATGAAGCACTGGATGCCCACTTGGCTGTACTGTGAATATATATGTAAGGTTATCCCAGGGCCCATCGTAGTGGAATGATGTAAGGAAGAAGTGTTCTCTGGGTTACCATTCAGTGGCTTGTGGTAAGAGCAAGTACTGGAAAACAATTTCTTAGAAAAATGTAGCATTTAAAGAGAAGTGACTTGACATTAGGAGAAACTAATTCCCTATTGCTGTGTCTCTGTGCATGTCTGAAGAGATGTGAAACTGCAGGTCACTTGGTAAAGTAACAAAACCAGTTGGTAGCAGATGAAAATTCCAGTACTTAACAATTATGGTGGCATCAAGGAAATAGTGTTACAGCCACTGTTGAGCATTCAGTTGGCGCAGTCTATACTCTGTAAATACAGCAGACTATGCAAGGAAAAAAATATTCAACTTCAAAATGAAGATTTTTAAGAGAGATCCAGAAATTTTTTGAGACCCAGAAAAACTGATGACCCAGTACAGCATGTTGAGCTTAGCAGAGGCTAACAATTCAATACCAATAGTCATTCTTTTGCTGGTCTGTGTAGACCTGCAGATGTCCAAGCTGTTTTTAATAGATTAGGCACACCTGGTTTCTTTGTCTCTGATCTCTTTCTGGTTCTAGAAAGCTGCCGATTTCTTTTGGAACATTAATATTATTCAAGAAGCAATAAAACTTCTGTTTGCTTTTGGACTTAACTCGATATGTGAGCAAGGTTTGGCACTTCTAGCACTGACCTGCCCTATCAAATCTCAGTATTCCTGTTAGCTCGTACTCTGAAAATCTTTGAAAGAGATTTTTATCTCAAGAATAAATGCCATTCATCTTGCTCCTAGTGGCACTCCTGTCACTAAAAAGACTGATTTCTTTATTTTGCCTTTGTCTTGTGGTATCTGGAGGTTACTGGACATTTTGATAAGCTGAGGGATTTGTCTTAAATTTGTTCCTTCTAGATCTCTGGATTTAAAGCTATTTGCTCTGAATGGCTTTTAGCCTCTCAGGTTAGCTGGTTTCCAGCTTTGACATTCATCTGGAAGAAGCACTTGAGGAATTGTAGGTGAGCTTGTCATATAGACTGTGGGTCTTTTTCAGTAACTAAATCTTGCTTTTAAGGCATAGCTATTTCTTAGTTTATGGTATTTGAATGTTGTCTCCTGATTTGAGTTGTATTGCTACTATCTATAATTTGGCCTGACAAATATTATCCCTCTTATAAAGCAGTGCTTAAGGCTAATTCTTAGTTTTCTCAGTGAGACAACAATGTCCTTGCTAGGATGGCATTGTTTAAAAGTAGCTGGTGAGGATTTGGATTCTGTGAAGTATGTATTGCATTGAATATGTATTCCTTTGCTTTTTTGAAAAGCTTTGCCAGAAATGGAAACCATACAGCTGATCCAAGAAGCAGGACAAATACCTGGTGCAAATACTTCTATGCAATGAGGTGTGAGAAATTGCGCAACTTAATATTTAGCCTGAATTGAATTGCCATTCAAACTATGTTGTTAGAGGATTTATCACTTCAGGTAACTTGGGTGCAACTTGCCAGTGCAGCTGGTAGTTTAACCTTTGCGTAGCTTAAGTTGTTTCTCATGTAATTTGCATTCCAAATTGTTAGAAGGGCGTTCAGTTGTGGAGCAGTAACAGGGTGGAGACTTGGGATTTATCTCAAGTGGTTTTCAAACTTGTGGCACACTTAACTGGCATGTGAAGGGGGACTCTCCAGCCATCTGCTGTAACATCATGACTGTAATGGTTTCAGTTCCAACAAGTTTGTAATATTATATAAGTTTGACATCTATATATTTTGGTTGTAAAGCGGAATGAAATTAAAAGTAAATGTATTTTGTTGTGATTTGTGGGCATCTCTGATCTGTGAGCTAGAAGAGAAGATACATTTGCTGTGTATCTTCTACTTTATGTGCTTCTGTGGTCTCATTTGGTTGCAGTTTTCCCCTTGATTATCTTTGTGCAAAGGAACTATATGCAGTCTGTGGTAGGTGAAGTGCCTTTGTGAGTTTTTCATTCCACACTGTCCCCATTCTCTTCTAACAATCATGTGGTATTTCTAATTATCTTGGTCTCTGTGCACTGGCTGAGGCACCCAGAGGAGTTTATTTTTCCTTTGCTGATATATGTATCCTGTACTTGTGCATGCATTGTAGTTCTTGGGTTAGAATGTGAAGTGCATCCATTCTTTCTGTGACTGCTAAGAATGCCTGAGAGACTTTAAAAAGTAATGGGTCCTTACAAGAGGGCTTGTTTATACCACTCTTTTGTACTTGCTTCTGCTATGTCATTGTTTCCTGTGTAAAGTTTATAACGAAAAAACCTGAATGTGATCCCTTTTAAACATCTATAAAATAAGATCTCTAGCTGCAGAAAGTGATTTGCAGCTTGCAAGCTCATCTACCAAGCTGAAGTGCATTATGACTAACCTTACTGTGCCTTAGTTTAGGATGAAAATAAGCTGTTCTGGAGTTGCTCAACATGCCACTTAAATACTTTGTTCTCATCGTCCTCTTTCTCAAGGCTTGCTGTCCTGGTTTTTAGACAACTGATTTTATTCTCAGAGCTCTTGTGAATACAATTGGATTCATCTACACAGCAAACAACTTAGTAGAATGCATGTGTGACTTGATAGGTGTGGGTGCAGCCTGCTGTCAAAATGGATGGCTCATCTTGTTCAATGGAAGCTTGTCACATAAGATGATTTACTATGTTAAAACAAAAGACATCCTTCAATTCCTTGAATGCATAAGTATTGCTTTATTGTTGCTGCTGATGTATTGTGGTCTTGGCTCTGACACTTTTGTATAAGAAGCTTTACCTTACTGTAGAACTGTACTTTTAGTGAATTTCACTTACTTCTAAGACCTGCAGACTTTGCAGCATGTTTGGGAGTTACGGGAGACTGCAGTATTAATTTTTAAAATCCAAAGGAAATTGCAAAGCTTAGGCAAATGTTTCCACTCCAGCTGACAAATGGTTATCTGCCAACTAGGAACCATTCAGATCTGTAATATGAGAAGGGTAATAGAATGCTTTTCTTTTCACTTAAAAAGAAAATAATGTAATATTTTAAAAAGCCTTTTTCTTCAGTTTTTCCAGTGATAGGTTTTGTTTTTCTTGAAGTGGCCTGTGATACTCCGTTTACTCAGTGGATAAGGAAGGCCAGAAAAGGGAGCTGTTTTAGTATTTTTAGAGTTTTTACATTTCTGAAAAGCAGTGAATTCCCTCTTCATTTGAATCTTTGCAAGGTTACCAATATGAAAGTCATGTGGTCCAGGAAACTTCACTGCCCAACTAAGCAAAGGATTTAAAAACTTCTAGTGTGGTCATATCAAAGCTGGTCTTGCACCTTCAGGTATCTGTGGTATCCATGCAACTTGTGTTTATGCTTTTTATGTTCTGTATACATCCTTGAATTTCTTACTCTTGTTTATATTGGTTTGTTTTCATGTAAGAGCATTTAAACTGTCTAATTGGTTTCTCAACTGGTAGTCTTAAACCCCCAAATAAATTAATCAGACTACTTCTTGGGTTTGATATTTGCAGGGGGAAAGGGAAATGACATCATAATGTCTTTTCTTCTACAGTGTTTGACCAAAATGAGCGAGCATTTTTTTCTTTGGTCTCCAGATCTGATGCTGGAGATGAAGGTCATTGCAGTGACACTTAAGGGTATGCTGCTTTGTTCAGTGTGCTCTTTTAAGGGCCTCCACTTGGCACACTGGCGGGGTGATAGCAGTGTTCATCAGCTGAATGGTATACTATTGATGGGGAGTAAGCTGCAGGCTGTCAGTGATGTGGGAGCTGAGCTCTGCCTGCTCGGTGGTCAGAATTCTCTCTACTGCTGAGGGTCATAACTCAGTAGGCTTTTATGGCATTATGGTTGAAAGTGGACATGTAACTAAAATGTGATGGCATGATTGATTTGGTATGTCTGTAATAGATTTAACTGTGTGCAAAGTGTTACATTTCTCTAAGGATAAAAGAAAGAGGTCAGCACTGACTCAGGCTACTTCTTATGATTTTGACAGTTGTATAGCCAAACCAGGACTTCAGCACTCTACAGAGGAGATGATCCATACTGATACTGAAGCACCCATTCTATTTCCCAAAGAAATTTTTAAATTGACAACAGTCCTGACTTAATAAAAACAGTGTAAACTTTTATTTCTCATAGTGAGTATTCATATTTATAACTCATCACTTCTTGATTCGTGGCATCAGCCTGAGTTTGGTAGAAATTTGAAGTTGAGAGGTTCTCTGTGGATGTGAAGTCTTTCTTCTACAGCAGAAGAGAATCTTCCCAGTCTAAGGAAGTCAAATGAACTTTTGATTCTGAATGGGCAGAGCTTAAAGGTGTGCACTTCCAATGGTGCTTCTGGCACTTGGTGCACTATGCCAGACTTCTAAAGCACCATTCCACAGCATCTAGCCAAGGAACAATGCTAGGATCATGGAGTGTTTTTTGCAGTCCTGACAGTAGGCAGGTAGAACATAATTAGAGTATACTCTAAACACTGTTTCTTAGTGCAAGCCTCATGCCAGTTGCTTGGAAAATGAAATATTCTTGCCAAGTTGTAGAGCAGCAACTGGTTAATACATCTGTCTAGAGTCCTTTCCCATGTTTTTGCTGGCGTCAGCATGCATGATTTTATGCTCATGTAAAATCATTAAAAATAAAAAGTTGTGACCTTCATTAGTTGTTTTGATCTTTTAGAACACAGATTTTGTTGCCTCATTAAAAACAAAAGAAAATCCTTGACTTGTGTTGCTGAGAGTAGGCACAAGCCCAGGACTGTTTTCTGTCCAATAAGGACAACTCTTGTCTTCACTGAGTATCTGGGAAGGTAGAATAGTCTGCTGCCTTCTCCTTTTGCTTGCTCCCAGGCCAACAGTGCTCAAAAGACAGGCAGTGACATCAGGACAGATTTTAGCCATGAAGATTTCTGGTGTCATCAAGGTAGGTTAATAAATATATTTCATTTAAGCAAGGTGAGGGAAGAAGAAGCTTTTATATCACATGTCCAAAAATTTGTGTCTCATAGTGGTTAATTTGTTTATCTTGCATCTGTAGTCATATGAATGAGAGCGGATGCAAAAAATTTTCTGACAATTTTTGCAAAAGGCCTATTTCAAGTGGTTTTATTAAGCGACCAATTGAAACCAATGATGTTGTTCTGTGTGCTATGCTTCTCAGGTTGCAGCAAAGTAACTTGGAGTTTCAAGCTTTGTCATACAAACCCTTAAAATCTACCTGTTCATAACGCATTTTATTAAAAATCTTTAAACTGTTTGTGACCTTCTCTAATGGATTTGTAATTATTCCTTTTCAGCATAGCATGTAGTTGGAAACAAATGGCTTGGATTTGTCTTCCACTTTTCAAATTTTAAATGCTTTTTGCAGGCTTGTAGAGCCAATTTCCTGGCTTGTAGAGTTGCCTTAGATAAGGTGAGAGAAGTGGTGGGTGTTTTTTGTGAAACCATATCTAGTAAATACTTGGGCTTTCTATCTTCTTCATTCTGTGGAGGGAAGCTGTAATGTGGGCATTTGTCAAGAATCGGGTTTCAGGGGAAGTGTGTGGGACAAGTGGAGAGCACAGACTCACCAAGAGCTTTAGAGTGAGTATTTTCCCAAGTTCAGTGTTAAGCAAAGCAGAAGTCGTTAAATAATTAAGTATCTTCTGACTTTCTTGACTGCAGATGCAGTTCTGTGTTAACATTCTTGTGAGACACAGAAACTGCTATGACTGTCTACAGATATTGGTGAACTTGGTTTCTCCTTGGTGGAGAGAAGGAAATTCCTGCACGTTGTTAGAAATTTGAAACCTCAAAGAGTATGAGATTGTGCAGGACAAAGAATGAAAAACTGGGGCAGAGATTCCTTTGATTAGAACCAGCAGGTTGTTACTTACCCCATACTTTTATTGGCTGTAAAATACTTGGTGTAACAATGAGATAAGTTGTTCCTAGAACCAAGGGGAGAAAAATATTCCATAAAAAATTGGAAGGTGCATATTCACTCTTCTTAACCAGGTCTGAGATAAGTATAATGAGGAAATCCTCCTGCAAAAAGTCTTTAAAAATATTTTGTTAGTCATTTAATACATTGTACTTCAAGCACATTTTTCTTTCAGTTGCTTTGTTCTAGGTAGATGTTATAATTTCACTTTTTTTATTGTTTGGGGGTTTTTGGGTGTCTTTTTTCCTTTTTTTTCTTACCCTGAAAAGTTTTATGATTGTTATGCTATTTTGGGGGTTTTATCTGCTTAAGAAAAGGTCAGAACTGTTAACATCTCTGTATGATGTCAGTGACAACACTGTCTCCTAGATGAAAATTGGCAAGCAAGTTGTTCATGCTGTCTGTGTAGCTAATCTGGCCTTTGGATACTTAAGTTGTCTGAATTGCCTTGACTGTGGTTATGAGCAGTTGTGGACAGCAATTTGAGTTCAATGAGAACTGTGCTTTAACACCTAGATGTTGTTTTGAAAAAATAGCAGTCTCCTCCCACCCGGTGGCACCCTCAGGTACCTTAAAAGTCAAATACATGGGCTTGTATTTTTTATATATTTTGAAAAATTTGTCAAAGCTTGGTGTTTTTTTGTTTTGTTTTAAGATTATTAGCTTAATAAAGCCCTTTGTGTCCTTATTAACATCCTTTTTTTTCAAACATGAGGTTTCTTTTAAAAAACATCAAAAATTCCAGCACCTCAGGTCTGAAAGGACAAATTCTTGAACACAGTGGTAAAACACAATGAGGCGTGTAGATGAAGCTGCATACTTGCCTAAGTGTTTGCAGGCCTAAAGCTTTTTTTTTTTTAATTCTGTCATTCTCTTTTCCCATTGCCTTGGAGAAAAAGAGATTCTACCAATTATGGCATTTCTTTTCCTCACAATACACTATTTCGGAATTGACTATGACTGTTTGATTTCTGTAAAATATGTAAAACTGTGCTGATTACTGTAACTTGAAGCAGTTTCTTCTTAATGTCATACTTAGAGTAGTTGAACTTTTTTTTTGCTGAACCCTTTTCTAGTACCCAAACCCCTTCCTTTAACATCTTTCTGAAATCTGTTTTTTTAGGGGAAGTTCTTTTTCTTCCCATTTCTCCTCTGCCAATATTCCAGTGTTGTTAGGAGAAAAGTAATGGACTACCGTTAACAGTACCTAGAGAGATTTTGTACTTAAGAGGTGACTCATTTTGGACTTAACAGGCAATTTTGTATTTTCTGACTTCCTGGAAGTTGCTTGGGGATGGCTGTGATGTAAATAAATCTTTTATTGGTGAAATATTTAGAGTTTATTTTGTTGATTTAGTTCATGGTGTAGTTAATTTACTCCAGAAGGCTTTCCCCAAAACAGCTAGCCAGATAGTTGCTATCAAATGCTTATGATATCAATTTAAGCATTGCCATTTTAATACTATAATAGGGAAATATCCGGGTGTATTATGTTATGGATACATTTTTATAGGCCTTAAAAAATAACTGCCTTCTTGTGAGGTTGCTCTGTCTGGAAAGGTGAAATACATGCATGTTAAACTTCAGTTCATGATGGTGGGTCTTGATGTTGGAAGGTGTTTGAATTAGATTCAAGTCCTTAAATATAGTAGTTGACATACAAATGTATGTATTGTAACATAACATCCAGCAATAAATGCATTTTAAATGTGAATGTAGAAAATGTGATGAAGCTGAGGGAGTGCTGCGCATGGTTAACATAGGAATACTTAGGAGTAGTTTCTTATTTTGGTCATAAGTTTAGCACTGGGTTACCTTATGTAACGAGCATATATAAGGAAGAGGAAAGGAGGCTTTTTTTGGGATTACCCACTGATGGGACAAGAGGCAATAGGCACACATTGAAATATAGGAAATTCCATCTGAACTGACCAAACCTCTTTTTTTCTTTCAAAACTGTGGAGCAGGTCAAATGCTGTATGACATTACTCAGAGTCTCCATCCTTTAAGATGCTCAAAGTTCAGCTGCCTGGGTCCCTGAGAAACTTTTCGTGTTTGGAAATGGTGAGAGGAAGGGGCACTGAAGCTGACTAGAATTCAGGACAAAAAGGGGAATTTCATTTGTGTCCTCCAACCTCAGCTGCTCTGTGATGTAGCCAGAGGCCTGATATTAGCAAAGAAGTTCTGCATGAAGCCCAAAACTATCTTCCTGATTTGCACTCTGTCAGAAACTGTACTGTGAAACTGACAGGTGTGATATGCTGTGGATGTCACAAGCTTATTGGTTTTCAGAAAGTGATGAGAGAGTTTATACTGGGAAAGGTGACCAAGGAGTTAGAATGTAGCAGTTACTGCTNTTTTTTTTTTTTTAGTTTGTTGGTAATTTTCAGTGATGCATGGTTTCAGATAGAGAAAATGTGTGTGGGAAGCCTAACTGTTATTACTGTTTTCTCTCAACATCCATTTTTGGCTATGATTGAGGATGTAATGAGCTGAGAAGTGTTTGGTTTCATCGGCTTTTGGATTTTCGTATGGGGTGTTCCCTTGCATGAACAGAGAGCACTAAAGAGACGTGATTTTTAGTCCTTTGTGATTTTGAAGATTTACTTAGAATGTTTTGAGTCAGAGTGCTTATGGCTCTGAATCTTAAGTGTTGGCATTTCCTGCTACAACTAACAAAACAGACTCCCACTATGTGTAGGAAAATTTGGGGTGTGCAAGAGGAACAGAAGATAAATCTGTTGCTAGAGAACAAAAGGCTTTTTGGAAGGATTTTTTAAAGAAAAAGGTAAGACAATTTAAATACAAATATGGACAAACTTGAAGTAGCTGAGATTTCACATCTCTAAGATGAATTAAGGGACACTGCTGTCTCAGGAAATACTTGGAAAGTAGATTAAAATATGACAGCATCTTAATGATACTTGAGACAAATTTCTGTTTTTCCCTCTTCCTCTTTATCCTTCCTTATAATTCAGTTGAATTTGTCCCTGGATTGTTTCTTTGCTGTACTTGATGCTGAAATTCACTTTCTAAGGAATGAAAGTATTTCCTGTCTGAAAAGGAAGTTTTCCAACTATTACAAATCCAAACCCTTCTCATCCTCTTTGCTTTTATTAGTAATTCTATTTCATGTTTTTTTCTTCCTGTCATGTTTAAGTGATTAACTGTATATGAGAAGATACCCTTGAGATTTGCAGAGAGTTGAAAGATTGATCCTTGAAAAAGGCAAATGATTTTCACTCCCTTTACATTAAAGAAAGATGTAACGATTGGAAAGGAAAACTTAGTGTTTTTCTTTGTAGTGTATAGGATTACAACTCTCTGCTTGTAAGGCAAAGTTTCCTATATTGGGAGTGAAGAAAAATCTGCCCCCAGTTTTTGATTTTGTTTTTCCTATGTTAGGTAACACCAGAATACCTGCAATAAGTTGAGAGTTGCCTGTTTGAGAATCTTTTGTGTCTTGTTGATGCTCACCTGGCACAGTTTATAGTAAAAATGAGCTTTTGGCTGAATTTAGGGAGGAAAGGGAGGAGAAGAGAGCAAATGAATTTTAAAGGAGTGCTTCAATGCCCTGCATGTAAATGTAGAAAATTTACATAGGTGTTCTTATTGTTAGAAGGCTAAATCATGCCTTAGCCACTTGCTTGGAGAAATGGAGAAGTAATTTTTTTATGTATATATCCTTCAGGAATGAGATTGAATTTATGCAGGACAGGCTAAGAAAAACAAAATGAGTGGTGTAAAATTTGGATGAATATAGCATTGGAACATATGATTTGAGGTACGAGGCAAAAATTGTTGAATGATTTTACGTGCAGAAGAAATGGAACGTTTATTTGCAGAATTTTTCAGTAAAATCATGTGTAGCAACCTCTATAGAGGAGTGTACTCTGAAAAATCTTTGGCTGTATTGGATAATTTTTTTTTCCTAGACAGCTGGGAGCTACAGCAGTTTTGGTTGCAAGTCTTCCAGGTGTTTTTAATGTTAACGTTGTACAGTGAAACACAGTGCTGATGTTGGCATCTTTCAGACGGGTAGGCTTTTTAGGTTTGGTGTTAGATTGTTTAAACTTACCTTTCTGTGAAAGATTTACAAATTCATGAGTTTTTTTCATCAGTTCATTGATGATTAGCCTGATTATCTTCAGTATTTATTAAGTCTCCATTCTTCCTTTTGATATGACTGTGATTCACAGCTGTGTCTGTATAATGTGAAAAAAGAAACGTCTGGTCAATACATGTGCTTAACACATATAGACACGTGTTGAATCCGGGCTTTGTTTCAGGCAGACGTACTTACTAAGGGGCTTGTATTTTTGCTGGATATTCTTTTTAGCTGCTTCTGAAATACAAGATGTTCATTGGCTTCCCATGTTAACATTACTGCAGGATACTTTAACTAAAAGTTAACACAAGAGTAAGATAATGTGCGAAAAGACTGTCTTTCCTTCACCCAAATGTATTGTGGTAAAGCTGGTTTGAGAGCCTTCCTAAAGACACGCTGTGAATTGATAGCATAAATATATAAGAATTTGAAGAGACTTAAAGATGTCCAATTTTTCCAGTTGTAACCATTCACAACTTTGGAAATTGCCATAAGAAAAGTGGGAATGTGTACAGTGTTTACATTGGTGTGTTCAAACTTCTTAATCAAAAAAGCAAGGGTTCTTTCCAACCTCTGTGTTCTAACCATATAGCCTATTCCTAACACATAGCCTATGTGTTAGGAAAAATATTGAAACCTTTCCTGGTGGTCAGGGAGCTGTTATGGATATGGCTTGTCTTCAGTCAATGCTGTTAGTCAGAACTGACAAATGGAAGAAAGTGTGGGCAACCTTAGTCTCTGAGTTGTGTCTTGATTTGGTAGTTGAGGTGAGAAGAGCAAGTAAAATTTTCATGTAGACAGGAGATAACATGCGAGGATCCTGCCAAGCAACTTCTCCCTTTGTGACTCGTTTTGAGCTCCACAGAAGTAGGCTGAGGTCTGCTGCAAGTGTGTGTAGTAGTGTGACTAGTATTTTTCAGAATTGTCTTAATGTTCAGGATACATGTGCACACATACGCAGAGTTCAGCATTATATGTGTAAAGGGAAAAAAAGGCAGTAGTCCATTTTGCTTTTAGTGATAAGTAGTACATTTACTAGCAGAAGCATCGCTCAAGAGTTGAAAAAGTTTTCATGATCTTCCCTTTTCTGGTTTGGTTTATATCCTGGAATTTACTTAATTGTAAAACAAACCTAGTCTTTTTACGTTTGATAGAGAAGATGTATTTGAGGCATTTGGAGAAATTACAGGGTTTGTGAGTACCAGATTTTTGTGTTAACTTTTGGATACTATTGCTGAGTTTAATCCAAATGGGAGGAATTTGGAATGCATAAAGTTTTGTCTGGAAGGCTAGAAGAGTAAACTATCACAAAGTGGGGACAGATTGTCTACAGTGGGGTACAGTATCTTCTGGGAAGTGCACGTACTACTTGGTACTGATGTTACAGATGCTATCTTCAGTATCTAATGACAGATAAGTACAAAAAAATCCTGGCTGGTAGCAATTCCTTACCCTTAGCAGATTGTAGGTGTAAACGAGGCCCTCTATGGAGGGGAGGTAAAACCACCAGCGGACTTTTTGCCCTGGCAGAAGCTTGGAGACAGCAGGAAGTGTTCAAGATGGGGAAATACAGGCTTAGGGAATCAAACCAGAAGAAACCTGAGTTCAGATGTTGACAGAACTGCTGCATGCAAGCATGTTTTGTGGTCTGTACAGATCCTTCTTTGAGCTTTGAGAAGTATTGAAAATGTAGTAGGAGTATTTCCATGTTGCTTTCCTAGACTGTGTTAATGAAATAGCAAAACAATATGGAATTGGCTGAAACAAAGAGACATGTAAGAAAGATGGGGACAGACTTTTTAACAGGACTTACTGTGATAGAACAAGACGTAATGGTTTTATGCTGTAAGAGGGTAGATTTAGACTAGGTATGAGGACTTCTTTGTAAAGAGAGTGGCCAAACAGGTTGCTCAGAGAGCAGGTGAATGCGCCATCCCTGAGAAGATTCAAGGCCAGATTGGACAGGGCTCTGAGCAACCTGCTGTAGTTGAAGATGTCCCTGCTCATTGCAGAGTGTTTAGCTAGGTGACCTTTTAAAGAGCTCTTCCAGCCTAAACTAGTCTATGATCTTTTTGTCTATCTAACTTTGGTTTGTAACATTTTTCTTTGATGATCTGAAACCCCTCAAGTTTTGGATGAAAAAAGGTGTTGAATAACCTTAGAGGGTAAAAAAAATAGAGTTTTTACTCTCTTCAGGCTGAACATGAAACTCAGTGACCACCACAGTTACAAATAACCTTTACATAGAGCAATTCAAGAGTGAAACCCTCAAGTGCCTTTCATGTTGTTTGTGGCAGTAAGTTACTGGTCTCAGTATAGGCAGTGGGTATAGAGCAAGCTCTCTCCCCTCTGCTCCCCAACCCACCAAAAAAAGCCACTGAAAGTGTTCCCCTTGAACCAGCAACAGCCTAGTGGGAGGGCTGGAAATGAAAACTTAACTGAATCCTTACTGTTTTAAACATAGGTATGGGCTTTTTTCATACACAGTGAGTGCCAGTTCTGTCACTTGTGTCTCAGAATAGTATATCTATCTCAGAATAGTTGTATCTATTGACACAATGCTTTCCAGCACTAGAGCGGAGTCATCACATTCAGTTTGGAATTGATTTTCTCTAATATTTTCTGTGTGGACTATATGGCTCTTTATGCAGATAACAAATCAAGTTCCAATAACTGGAACTTCCTGACTGATTTCATCCAACAACTTTGCCTGTCATGTAATAATCACATGTTGTAGTACTGTAAGTTTATTTTAGGTTTGACCTGTCCATTAATGCACACATGCAGGAATCCACAGGCAGTATCACTAAATCTCATGCACAAATAAGCTCTGCCAAGCATTACCACTATATATCCTTATAAATACAGAAGTTTGTTAGCTTATCAGACCAATATGTGGTATTTCAGAAAAGTGTCCATGTCCACAAAATCATTCACAAGACTATTTATGTCAACAGTTTCCAAGTACCTAACAAAGCAGTCTCTGTTTCTGTTTGTTGTGTTCCGTTTCTCCAGTCAGGTGTCTGGGGTCAGCTGCATGTGGGCTGCATGGGTTCAAGCTTACTCTGTCTTCCCAACCTCTCGCTCCTAGAAGGGAGGGCCTATTTGCTTGTGCTGTGTGGTTAACCAAATACTAGAATGGTGCTCCCCAGACTTATGTGGCATGCTTGCACAGTTCTTTTCTAAACCAAAACAAGGAGGGCTCCTCTGGCACACTTAAAACTTTATCAGGCAGCTCTATTGTATTTAGTATGTTTAGCATGGGGAATCCACTTCCTCTGCTGGTAGATGATTACTGCTGGTTTTTGCTGGCTGTTGGAAGGAAGGGGAGGGGAGGAGTAGTGGAGTCTTGACATATTTTTTTCCTTTCTCATTCCTTATCTTCATGATTATGAATATTTCTGGTTGTAGTGTTCTGGAGAAAAGGTCTCAGTGAGGTTTGCTTGTAAGTTTTAGGAACAAGGTGGATTTTTCTGACTCATTTTCTATCTGAGCACAATATGGGGTAAAGGCATTGCTAACTATTTCATTTTTTCAGCTAAGATTTGGTGGGGTTCAGCCATGATAGTATTTGGCTCATTAATTTTAACTATGAAAATCAAAGTATTTCGCAGAAGAGAGATACGTATCTCTCTTTACAGATATGGAGAGGTGGTAAATTGTCTTGAAGGGCTGATGGCAGAACCAGGAAGTTAGTCCAACTCTGCTGGGCACTCAGGCCAGAGTTCCCACCATGAGACCAGTCTGGATATAAGGTCTCTAGCTCATTTCCTTGGAGAGTAATACTCCAGCAACAGTAATATGTGGTCATACTTTGAACTTGTTCAAGGAAAAGGGCTGAAGAGCAAACACAAAAATTTTTAACCACGGAAGTTGAAAATACTACATGTTTCCTGGAGGGAATTGCTCCCTTTATGCATGAAACTAAGCCCAGATACCTTCACGGACTGTCCACAGGTAATCAATCCCCTAGATTCCTTTTCTGAACTTTTCAGCTTGGCCCCTTTGCACAATTAATGACTTCTATTTGGAAAAGCTCTGCCTACTGCGTATCACCAATTCTCGTAAGGACTGTAGCGTTTTTCTGAATAAGTGTGTTTGTGTGTGTATTTGCACACAGTATGGAACTGGCATTTGATCAATTTCTCTCCCATCATCTCTCAGAATTTTTCCTCCCATTGTTATTGCTCCCTCTCTGTTTTGATTCCTTTTCTTTCAATTGAAAATTAGTTAACTTATCTTTCCAACAGCCCAGCAGACATTTAAGGTAAAATGTATTTCTCTTGGAACACCAGCAGGTTGAGTGGACTGCTTTGTTAGCTGAGGTCAGCATGTGGTGTGCTTGTGCAGTGAGACTGGCATGTTCTGCCTCACATACCAAAGCCTGAAAGCATGCACACAATCCTTATTTGGGCTTTAGCTGATGATCATGTTTCTAGTCCCTCAGGTGACATACATTCCTCTTCTTTTTTGTTCCTTTCACTTCCAACAGTGCTCATCACAGTTGGACCTCAGCAAAATTTACACTATTTTCTCAGGACATTGAAGACTATAGTGTCTCACTGTAGGTCAGTTTCAGTGACTACAATACTTTTCTTTGAGCTACCAGTTCCATAAAAGCCTTTGTTTAATTCCAAAATGAAAGATCAAAATAAGAACTGTTATACATACCAAATTTCAGATTGCAGGGGTGTGTGTCTGAATTCCTATGTTTTGCTCTATTTCCTTTACTACTTATTCATGTGTTCATAAAGTCCAGTGGTTGTTAAATCACTGTGATAGTGAAAATAAATTTTTTCTAGTGGACATAATTCAAGCACCACAATTTCAGAAAGCAAGTAGTACTGATCTTCACTCCCCTCAACACTTGTCATCCCTAAGTTTTTGAACTAAATGTTTTAAATCATTACAATGCTTAGTTCTCAAAACAAATACCTATAAGCATTAAATTGTTAGATAAATAAAGACAACTTGAAGTAATCCTCTTGTGACCTTAAACTGTTTACAAGCGAATTGAAATTCCTAGTTCAATTCCGCTTCTCTCTTTTGATTTGGACTTAAAATAATGGCATGCAAGTAAGACCTGCTAACATTCTGAACAAAAACTTAGGCATTTTTTTACCTAATTCACATTTCTGAATGTTATTCTGCTAATAGTGTGGGGCGTTTCATACTGGAAAGTAATAGGAGTGTTGCAGACAGTGGAGTTACCAGGCAGAAGTGCTGTCAACAGTGTAATGAAATATTACTCTCTCAATTAGCTTAGTTTTTTTTTTTTTTGGTGCAGTGGGGGGGGTTGGGGGATTGAGGTTGTTGTTGTTGCTGCCACCACTGTACCATTCTTGGTAAGGATGATGGAATTTGGTATTTGTGATATATCTGTGGTATATTTAAGCAGTACTCTTCAGTGTCAAACAAACTTCTGGGTTCCCTTCCAGCAGCAGTGTTTGTGGGGGAATAGAGTGTGATTCTCATTTTGGAGTCTGTTTGTAAGAAGGTGGGTTTTGTGCCTAAACTGCTGAGCTTTGTGAGCGTTGGAGGTCTCTCTATTGATTCAAAAATGCTATGAGTGGTAAATATTTATGTCCCAGAAACAGAAAAATGGATAAGAAGTATAGAGTAGTGCAAGCATAAGTCCAATTGGTTAAACCCCAATAAAGTTAAATTAAATTAAAATCCTTAGAAAGCAAGGTGAATTCCAGAGACAGCAGATTCTTGGAAGAAATGAATCCCAGCATGTCTTTGTTAGATCGTTCCAGGAAAGTAAACAAGAGCTGAGAGTGTATGAGTTGAAAATTCAATAGCACAATTGATAAAAAGAAGACAATTGACAATTTCCCTTGGAGGTAAGGGACTTCACACAGCAGGTAGATATTCCTGCAGTTTTTCTTTTCTGTGTATGTAAGTAGTTTGTTTACTAACTGGTTTTAACAGCAACAGAATAGAGGCTTTTTCTCCTTGCCAGAGGTATTTCTTATATTTTTTGGAATTCACACATTAAGTGTAGTTTCTCTTTGTGTGGGCAACATGAGTTTTGTGACAGGTACCATGAAAGTGCTATGGAAAGAAAAACTGGGGAAGCACCTTGCATTATCAGAGAGTAAAGTCTTTATTAAATAGGAGAAGGAGGTAATAAAAACATTAGTAGATGCAAGATTCATTGAGAAGTAGAGGTAATATGAAATCAAAGAAAGGAACTACTACTGTAAAGCATCCTGACAAGGCGGATTTTGGATTAGGAGAGATGGTGCAAGGAGCTTGTAAGTAGCTAAATCAAAGGCCAAATGGCTTGTTATGTGAAATCTGGTGCATGGGAAAGGGGGTGTGAGGACATAGATTTCTGTAGTGATTTGTCTGTATGCTTTGTTTTTTTCTTCTGTGAGTCAGAGGTCGCATCAGAGTTGTCAGAGCATAATTAGCTGCCCATATCTTGCAGAGTCTGGTTAGAGGCATGTTCTCATGCTTTGTGCCATTCAAAACACAATGCTAGCACTTTTTCCTGCTTAGTTTTTCTAAGTGGCTGTGAATAAGCTTTTTCAAATAGTCTTTTTGGAAGATAGCAGTTAGGCTGCAATAACAAAGGCCTACAAGGCTGGCATACAGGACTGGAGAAAAGGCCAGTAAGAGATTTGAAATAACAGTTTGACATGGTGAAAAGCCTTATTGTGGTTTAAGAAAACTGAAAATCCTCCACAAATGTTCCAAAACTGTTTTACAGACAGAGAAGTATGTTTGTAGTGACCTTGGGTCTGAATACCTGCTTTGAAGATTTGACCAAAATGGTTTGCAGATCAGATAAATAAAGAGCATGTGTAGAAAGTATACAGTTACACTTGATGTCTGAAATGAAAAACAAAACTTCAGCTCTTATTTTAAGGTTCTCTGCACTTTTTTTTTACTACAGAATTTGTGATCGTAATTTGTTTGCTAAAATTGTTCAGTGCCAAATGTGCTTTTATGTATCTGAAAATACCTACTGAAATCAGAGAGCAGCAGGTTATGTATCATATTCAAACTCTCCTTTGGTGTCCTGACAGAGGTTTGTCTGTTAGTTTGTTTTAAGCCAAAACAATTTATATTGTGCTAGTAAGCTTTTCATATTGAGCTATATACCCCATAAATAAGAGAGGCCAAATAAGAGTATGTAAGTAGTAAGGAGGGGTATTTTTTATTGGATTTGTTTACCAGTTCATGTAGACATCAGTAGTATTAAAACCTGAAAGAAACCAGCACTGTGGAAGCACAAATGTTCTTAGACATTTCAGCATTCAGCAATATACATGCTCAACTAAACAGGGAATAGGATTCTTCCCCATTTACCACATGACTATGAATTTTGCTTTGTTTTCATAGTCTTTCTGCCTTCTGTATATGCATATGTCTTAAGTTCTGTGATGTACTGTTAGGTAAGGTGGTAACAGACAAAACTTTCCCCTTCCAGTTTTTCCTACTTTTCCATTTGGAGCTTTGAACAGTCTCAACTAAGAATGGAGCTTTTCTCCAGACAGCAGTCTGGTTGTGAATCTCTTTTTCATTTCAGTTCACTGGTGTTTGAAGGCTTGGGTAAGGTCTCCCACTTCTCAGCGAAGAGAGCTCGTGTTTCAAGATGCTAAGGGACCCTCTGCTGGCTTGCCATTCTAAGAACTGTTGGTAGCATGTTCCTAGAAGCAGCTGGCCATGAATAATTGGTAGAAAATACCGTGTCATGAAAGGAGTGAGGAGGATCTGTGCTCTGGTATAGAGAGCGAGGAGAGAAGAAACAGCCTAGTTAAGATGAAATACTAAATCTCTTGAGAGGGTTGGTTGTGCTATGTGTTTCCCAGCAACCTCTACTCAGCAGGGTAAACTGTCTCTTGTGTTTCTAAATTCAAGTTTTACGTTGTCTTTTGATATAATCACATTGATGATTTGGAGACAACCATTGGAATTTGCCTTTTAGTCAGAATTGAGGATCAGATGGAAGTGTATAATCACCTTTTGCTAGATACTATAGATTAAGTAATCTTTGCATTAGGATATGGAAACAGTTTCTATTTGTTTCATATTCAAGACTAAAGTGGACTGTAAAAGGCATGGTGTTCCGGGCTTACCCTTTTGTCTTCAACTGAGAGATGTTATATTTTGCCAGAAAATGTGCGTCATTAGAACATTTTGTTTACTAAGTGTGAGAGTTTAGGTAAGTAGTTACAATTGTAAAATTACTGGTTCCAAAATAGTTGTTTCACCTTCATCTTTAGTTAATTTCTGATTTTTCCTTAATAGGTTTATGTAGAATACATCTCAGGGTGCTGTGAATTAGAGTGTATTGTGAAGTCACTTCAAAAATTTTGTAAATGAGGGAATTTGGGAATAAAGCATCAAGCCAGAGAGATGTAGAAAAATAGAGTGTTAAATGAATTCAAGTTGCAGAAGTATAGGGGAGACCAGTTAAATCATTGTCACCAATTACTGTGATGCTCTGAGTGCTTACAGTCATACAGTTTTCTGCTGTAACTGCCTGCCAAATATCTGGCCTTACCCTTGAGGAGGTGTAGTTCTCCTAGCAGTTGACTCACTGATTGCAGGGGGTTGGAAGGGGTGGGAGGGATGGATTGTGTGCATGTGCTATGTTTTCCATAGTGTAAACAACCACCAGCAGACTGGGCTAAACTCTTGTAGCACCATCATTTAATTCTGTTTTGCAGTAACTGTGAGGAATTACTAATGCTGAGACTACACAATTACATTTAGCACCTTCTTGTGGATGTAAATGAACCGAAAGAAGCATTAAGTCAGCCATATGCATCTCTTTTTTTTTTGACATAAAATAGTTTATGCAACAAGTAGTAAAATACTAACTAGATGAAAAACAGAAAATGTCACACATATAGTGGCAAATTAACATCTCTCCCTCCCATTTGTGCACTGTCACTTGTATACATGAAAGTTACACAAACCAAAGTGCCATTATCATCAGTATTTCTGTTTCTCATATTTTTTGGGTTTGTATTAGAGAAACAAAAAAAACTTGTTCAAACTGAGCTAGTTGCAGACCTTGCAGGGGATAACTTCCTGTGTTGTTTCTTTTAATTTATTGCGTGGTTCTCTTGCATCTCTGGAAGATGAGATTATCTTTATTTACAGGCCTTGTGGATAGAAATTGTTGTGCCACACAAGTTAGTTTTGACTAAACACTGAAGTGCTTGGCTACCAGTGTTTTGTAGAAAAGTAAGGTGCAGTCTTCCTTCTGCATGAAGGTGAATGAGTGAAAAAAGTTCTGCGCTTGTGAAGGCTATGTGATAAGTGATTTTTAAATTTTTCCCATTAAATTGGGGCCAATACTTTCCTATGGTTTTGTAGAGTGTCTTGGACTTCACAGCGGCATAATGGGGCCAGGTTTATCCAGGTTGCCACTGCATAAATAACGTGATTTTATATCAACTGACCTAACTTCATACCATCAGTGTGCCCTCTCCAGAGTGATCTTCAATTTGGTAGCTGATTACTCTCAATATCAATGTGTACCTGTTTGGTATACACCAAACCTTGCTGTTTCAGTGGCACTGTTCTTTGAAAGCATTTGTTTCAAAGCTATATTACAGTGTCACAATCTGTGGGTAAAGGTTCACAGAATCAGCTGGTGATCTTAAGGAAAATAGTTAATTTTAATTTAATAGTTGGGCAGATGTAATGCGTGAATATCTCCCACATACATGCATTCTATTGCATTCAGAGAATACCAGCTGTGTTTTAATATATTCATAGGGGCAAGGTGGGTAAGTAGTGAGGTAGAGAGGTAAGAAAAAGGGATTTTCCCCATCAGCATTAGTCATCAAGTGGGGAAATATGACTGAATAATGTTTGGCATTTTTCGTTAAACAACCTGTGAGAGGATGTGCAGATGATGGTATGGGAGGCTACCTTCTGCAGTCTTCCCTAGAAAAGGAAGATGGGTTTCTTGGGATGCATCTAAAGATGATTGTTATTAGCATCTTTGTAGAAGAGGCAAGGACTACATTGCATGGCAAGCATGCGTTTTAAAGGTAGAAGAAAAATTTGAGACCTGCAGCTCAATGCTTTTGGGTGGGCAAAACTGGGTCAGTGAATTTTTTTCCTACCCCCGGCCTTATATCTAAAGATAGATTAGCACAATCATGAAACTGTAGCAATGGGGAACAAGGATACAGAGACCTCCTTGCTTTCTCTGAAGAAGGTAGTTTATTTTAACAAACCGAACTCTTTTTATTGTTCTAAACTTAACCCAAACAAGCGGGCATTGGCTGCCTGCCGCTGCAATGTTGCTGCTCCTGGTCCCTTTTCCCAGTTGGCTCTCTGATCATGTGGTGTTCATGTGTCTCTGCAGCCCGCCACTGTAAGGCAAGCACATGCCAGCCATACAACCTGTTCTCTGGTTACAACACCACTCTGGTTTGTACCCTGCTTTTAGCTGAACTTCTCCCAGACTGCTTTCTGTTGAGCAGGAGTGAGCAGGATTTCTCATGTCCCACATGAAACAATGTCATGCTCTTCCTGGCCTTTAAGGTATATGGCCAAGAGAACTTAAGTTCCACAGATGCAAGGATGCAGACATCTTCCTTCTCTGTGCAGACATTAGTGCATGCAGGTATGATTGCCAAAAATGAGAAAGCATTGAAAACCACATCTGTTACATTGATTTTATATTGAGGCTTGAAGTGAGATAGTGAAAGTTTGAGGTATTTATGAAAGTAAATGAGGGAAAGAAGTATCACGGATACTTTAACAGGATCATGTTTTCACAAGTGAGCCAGCAGTGAATTCACACCAATAGTATGGCATATGAAGACTAGCCAATTTCCAACAGTAAAAGTTAAGGACTGGAATTATGTCGGTGTATCTGTAGGATGGCAAGCAAGGAGAAAACTGCTTCCTTCTTTTACCAAGCTTTGCTGCAGGCTGGAGCTGAGGAGATGTTGGCCTTACGGTCTTGTATTTGGCCTTACTGTGTGTGTGATCCCTCTAGCAATGCTGATGTCTTAATTGAAAATCAGATAATTTCTCAAAGCCTGTTATAATTACCTAAACAATGAATGCTGCAGTAATCCTAGCCGATAAGTGACTGGTCCTTTCCCAAAGGAGATGGTTTTCAGTTTTGAGTGTTTTTTTGCTTGCAGTATCACAGCTTAGGAGTCCTATTTTAAGCACTTTGTAATATGGGCTATTACAAGGAATTATCCTGACCCACTTACTGTCTTTGATGTTTGCTACAAAACATGGATATTGATGGCCAAATGTAAAACTTTTCACTAGTCTGATCTAGTTCATTCTCTTGTTCACATGCATTCACCCCCTTGAGGTGTAAGAT
Source organism: Rhadina sibilatrix (assembly GCA_013400275.1). Taxonomy (NCBI): domain Eukaryota; kingdom Metazoa; phylum Chordata; class Aves; order Passeriformes; family Phylloscopidae; genus Rhadina; species Rhadina sibilatrix. Next base: position 17,581 of record VWYO01026426.1, on the reverse strand, counting down.
ACTGAAAATAATACTTGTGCATATTGCACTGAATAAATAATTGGAAGAAAAAGAAAAGGGTTCCTGGGTGTGACTTCATAAAATAAGGAAACTAATAGAAAGCTATTAACGAACTGATACTTCAGCTTTCATTTAGTCATATTAGTTTTCTTCTTGTACATCATGATTAAAGTCTGCTTCCCAATATGCTTTTCCACTGACATGTCTTTACCACCTGTTATTAAGAACCAACATAGAGTGGAGTCAGTATGACTTTATCCTGTGCAAATACAATTCACCTCAGCAAGAATAACTATGAAAAATCCAGTTTCTCCCTTGAAAATCTTGATCTCCCATTAATGGTACCCAAGAAGTACTGCAGCTTCTTAGGTTTTAGTGAAACAATTGCAGTAACCATTTGATTCTACGGTGAGCTGAATTCCCATTTTTTAATTGATTGTTTCATAGGAAAGCGTGTAAATGAAATATAGCCACCATTGCTTAGGATTCTGGTTTCCTCTTAAAGAGTTTTATCAAGAGCTGGAAAGTTTCTTTACTTTTAGAAAAACATATTTAAGCATATAAGAATATTTGAGCAAATAGTTTCCTAGAAGAACAGTGTACTACTGTAATACTTGTAAAAAGTCTTACCTAAAAACTGAATTGTCTCTAGTTGATGCATTGTTCAAGTGAAACAGGAAAATCTCTAGAAATTTTTAGAGCTGTCACACTTTAGAGAAGAAGAAGTGGTCCCTACCAAACAACCTCTGTAATGAACATACCAGTGTGTATAAATGTACCTAGCTCTCTGGTGAGGATCACTTCATTTTGCTGATGCTGTCTGGTGGTAACTGCAAGTCTTGAGCTGCAGTTCATGCAGGTGTTATATTTGCAGTGGTTCACCTCTTGAAGTCAATGCTTCTTTGTCTTTCATTTGTTGTTTTAGAACCAAGGCAAATTGTTCCTGTTCTGAGAACCAGTACTATAAACATTTTGTTATTATTTTAAAAGGCTCCCCCTTAGATGTTTGGACTTCTTTTTTTTAAAGCAACCCTAATGTTAGTGGGAGAAAAGGTTTGCTGTATTTTAGTTGAGTAAATTCTCATAGATAGTCCAAAATTATTATGCTTTGTCATTGAGGCTTAACAGTACTTAGACTGAGAAAATGTACACATGCATTTCTGTGATATATCCCCAAATTTTAGCTCAGAATTTTAAAAGGAGTGGTAGAAAATGTCAAGTAACTGCTGCCTAGAGGGCATGTTTTTTTCAGAGCAGCTTAGGGGCAGATGTGTGTGAAAGATCTGTTTGGTTTTGTTGGTTTTATTTTGTGCCTTTTGTGGATGTTGAATATGAGGACTGGTTCAGGTTCAACTTCGTCAAGTCTAGCAAAATGGAAGATTTTTGTGGGTAAAACCATGTCTTGTTATTCAGCAGTCACTGGCGTCTGTCCATGGTTCTGCTACTGATTTTGCAGATGACATAAAAAAAGTGTTTCCTATCTCCTTGCCCCCACCCAAACCCTCTAAAAGTTGATGCCAATAATACTAGTTTCCTTGGTCAAACACTTATATGTAAACTAAGTTACTACTCTGTCTTGAAGTGCTTGAAAAATCTTAGGTGTCTGCAGTACTGTAGACTTAAGATACTGTGCTGAAGAAAAGAAAATACACTGAAAATATGAAAAAATTCAGTAAAGCAGCATATTTTCACTGGGGGAGGAAATAGTTCCATGGAGTTTCCCTAAAGAAGGTTCTTAATTTCTTATGAGTAAAACTTTGAGCTCAAGTTTCTATTAGCCTGACTTGAAATGTTAGTCATGTTACTGATGACAAAATGGAGTGAGTAAACTTCTTTAAAAATTGGAGGTACTAGTTATTGCTATGGCCTAAGTTCAAGTTCCTGGGGGTTAAATTTATTCTTAATACTTAATTTACTTCAACAGCTGACTTAACCATGGAAAAATGTATAGGTGCCAAGGAGACTCTCACAAGTCGAATAAGCTACTAGCCTCTGGGAATTTCATCCCGATACAGATGGTACATATTAGGGGCTCTTGTGGGAAAACTGTATTTTATAGAATGTGAGGAGAAAAAACAGAGTAATTCACAAGATGATCAGAATACAAATGCTTTGTTGAAGGAATTTTTACTGTAAGCAAAGAGCAGACAGGCAGGCAATCAAGTTTAGTGGGAACAGAAGAACTAAAACTTAGGTTATACTATAAACAATGCATAAGTGAATCTTAACCAGCATGGCTGGCAATAAGAAACATGTAAGCTGTACTGCTTTCCTTAAAGAACCAAGGCTTTTTTCTCACTTTTACATACCCATCTGAAAGCAATGAGACTCTCGAGGATGTTAACCTTTTCCATATTTTATGAAAATTACTACCTTGTGGAAAGGAAGACAGACAGAAATTAGTGCCACCAGTGTAGGACAGGCACCACAGAGGCTGATACTGGCCTTTTCCACTGTCCGCCTTCCTGACCTATCAGCCTAGACATGCATCAACACTTGCTAAATCCTCAGAAATGTGGGAGGTTTATCCTTACCCCAGAAACTAAAGCAATACCCTGGGGAGAAGCCTTGGGAAAAGGTGAAGATGCCCAAGGCACACCGGCCACACCGCATACAAAATCTTGATGAAGTAAGGGGCTGTACTGAAAACTGCTTTTCAGTTTTAGTCAAACCTTCCATCTTCTTGTGAGGCAGTTAAATGCCTGACAAGAAGCACTTAATGATTGATACGTTTTTTTTCTGTTGTCCCCATTTTGTAGCCATTGTCTGAGAGAATCATGAAGGAAACAGTATTATGGGTCTGTTACCTTGTATGATACTTTCAAGACTAAGACAGTAGCTTTAACATTTTTCTGTAACTTCTGAAAAATCATGCTGCTTTCTTCAAATGTTACATTTCTCAGCATGGGCCCTCGAAGATGTAGGGAAGGATGAACAGACTACTTCCCTCTAGTCATTTTACTGACTCCCTCTGAAGCAGAAGAGTAAATGTTGAGTCCCATTTTCCTAAATTTCTGCTCTTGGGATGATGAGAATGAATGGGAAACAAAAGCTCACACACAGTTTGTTCATCTGCCTGTGCTTTCTGATGAAGCCTGGTAATGTTTACTAGGAATAAGAGGATAAATGAACTCTTTTTATAGAGAATGTCAGCTTGAACATGTCACATGTTCAAAATATGCCAATATTGACAACATTTATAGGGAAGTGAACAGAGCAAGATCTTCAAAAGGTAAGAATGATCACAGTCAAAGAGAATGAGAGTTGGGAGGAATAGAGAATTGCTGGTAACTCAATATCCACATGTTTCTTCCAAGTGAATAATTAGAAACATTATATTGAAGGTTAATTTAGTAACTGATTACCAGACATAAGCCTTGATTTGAATTATTTCCCATTTGTTTGATGGGTGTCAAACAATAACCAGCTCCACTATTTTTTAAAAACCATATTTTCATGTAAAAGTATGGTGAAAAATACCCTTCTTTGTACCTCCTGGAAGCAGACAATGGGAAATACATGAGATGTCCTAGTTTAGAGCATTAAAACAAAAAAATCCAACAAGTTTGTTTAGAAATACGTAATAAGCAACTCCTATCTCCTTTACTTTTCTTAAAAGAAATTGTTTCCAGGGGAGGAAGTGGAATATTAGAGAAGCTTTTATACTGTGCTCCCAATGAACACTGTTTTTAGTCACTGCCTTTGTCTGGAACAGACAATCAACATGAAGTTATTCCATGTCCCTTAAACTTGTAGCCCCAAGCTGAGGGACCAAGAGTGTTGAAAATAATATGTATTTATAAGACAATTACTTCAGGCATTTTGGGGGAACTCTGGAAGAAGATAGAAGAGACAAACTGAAAGATTTTTTAAATCTCTAATTGAGGATCTTAATGCAGATTTATTCTCCTTGGAGGAGTTGGATGGATTGACTTGCAGTCCAGGCATCACATTGCCTACACAATTATGTGTGCTTTCAAAGGCTAAAATATATGGGCAGCTGCCAAATGTCCAGTATAGAATTATGGTTATCTAAACACCTAGGACAGTTATAGCTGTATTTTTTGGGGGTTATTCATGCAGGAAACAGCAGTGGCAGGTGTATGGGTTCTTGTACATACCTACCTACTTTTCTGAGAACAGCTGGTTAGGGAATGATAAAAGAGAAGAACAGAAATAAACCAAAGAAAGTGCCCAGTACAAGTCAATGTATTCATGTAAGGCCAGGGCTTTTTTCTATTTTAGTTCCATGGAACTTACTTGTTTAAGGAATGGTGTCAAAGCCATACTCCAAAGTCTCAGCCAAATGCTGAGGTCACTGGCAGATGAACCTTGGAGATTTCCTGGCAAATTCTCTACTGTGAAAGCAGTCAGTAAGGGTACAAAGGTGAAAATTGCACAGTTCAATAGTTAGAATATTTGCATTAAAATTACAATAGAGATTGATCACTTTAACTTAGCAAACATATTTTTTGTAGAAAATACGTAGACTTCAGCTTAAACACTTTCACAAGCTGTAGCTTGTAGATTCACAGAAAATTGGATGTGCTGGCTTCCAGCATGATAACTGAGTAACTGGGTAACTAGTTACTAGTAACTAAGCATCTACTTATGGTAGGCCAGTGTAAGACACTAAAAAAGTGTAACCCTTTCCCAGCCAGAACCAGTACAGAAGTGCTATACACCTCTTGCCTAGAGGCTTTAAAGCTATCCTGTGAAGGAGAACATTTGCTTACTGCCACTATATGTTGAAATTTGTGAGTCTGTTCTGGGATGTCCTAAGTCTGAAATGCAGTGTGTTTAGTGCCACAGACCACTACTTTTGCAGGATTGCTGCTGTGAGGCATCTGTTCTTAAGATGGGACTGAAATTAGGTTCTGAAGCTGGTAACATGCCACTTGCAGAAAGTGACATAATTCCACTGGCATTTTCTTTACCATATTGTTGCACTTTCTGATGTTTCCTATAGCTACTGTATGTATTTGTATGAGCTTTACTGTGTCTCTTAAAGTAATTACAGGTTTGAAACACTCAGGTGTTTTGTGTTCATGTACAGATATGATGGCAAATAAAGATTAAGTGGATTAGGTAGTTTAAAGCATGGACAGTTCCAAGGGAATATTTACCAGCACATATTGTTTAGTGTCCTCCTTAGGTAATTGATGTCTTCTGAAGTTACAGTAATTTGTCCTTATTATTGGAAAGTGTTGTGAGAATCTTTTGATGAGAGTTCACGCTAAAAGTTGAGGTAAATGATTCTCATCTGTTTGTGAAAGGGCATGCATGTCTGGGGCTGTCTTAGCTGTCTTAAATAGTTTTTGTATATATGTTGAGTGTCAGTGGCACTTGTAAACACATGATTGTGCACCCTGTTTTTGTTACTTGAGTAAAGTGTTTCACAGATTTAGTTAGCTCTTCTCTGTGGTGTTGTAATTTATGCTTTTTATTACTTCCGTTGAGGTTTCTCAGCTTTTCCTGATTTTATGCTCTAATCTTTTAAAAGATGAGGGTAAGTTAACAGCTCATGAGTATTACAGCAGTTCTGTTGCCCCGAGTAATTATGTTACACTGCATAAAAGCAGATATATATTTAACTGAAATAGCCAGTCATCCAGTTTACTGAGATAACCTTATGAACATAAAGAAGACTAAGTGTTAAGTGACTGTTCCTTAAAATGGAATTACAGTTTAAATGCAGGTTTTAAAAATTCTTATTATATGGTTCTTTCTATATTGATTACCATTTGTTATTATCTTGTTAAATATAGGAAGTTACATTAAATCAGCTGGTTGTCTTCATTATCCTCAGCTGGAACATAAGATAATTCTCTTTTAGCAAGGTTTTTTCTCAGTAGGGTACCACTCTTATATTCAGTCATTAATAAATGCTGTAAATAGCACTCATGTTGAAAAATACCTCATTAAGAATGATGAAAGTCAAAAAAATCTGACTGTTCAATAAATAAAATTAAGATTGCTGGTGCGAGTGTTCTGTATTCATTCTGTTTTACAGATTTTTTTCCTGCAGTACATTATGTCTATGTGCTACTTTTCCAGTCCACCCCAATATTTTTATTGCTTCTGAAGTCTTCAAGTAGGAGCTGGTTGTACTGTCTTGACCCTGCATTCAACTTTCAGCCTTGTTTTAAGACTGACTTTGCTGTGGGTTTTTTATTACTGGGCAGTTCTTTCCTGGTTTGTGCCACTATTTGTGAAGTGGCCATCCCTACTACTGCTCACTCATCTTGGGTGTCTTAAATACTTCAGCTTGCTCTGTCTGTGGGAAAGCTTAAGTAAGTCTGTTTGTGATTGCTTGTGAAGGAAAAATTTGGAATGACTCGATGTTAATTTCAATCTGTCTTTACTTTTGCTCTTAACTGAAGCAAAGTGCAAAGAAAAGATGTTGTTGATTTGTCCTTTCCCCAAAATCTACCCTTAGGCAGATGGTGGTTTGATCCTTTGTGCTGTCCTTGGAGGCATATAAATGGTTGAGGAAAATGAAGAATGTTCCATTGCTACTTCTATGTGGACCATTATACAGCTTAATTGTCTTTTGTATACATAAGTAAGTATTCTTCATAAAGTAACTTCAGGACATTTTGGAAGACAGTGGTGAAATATTCTAAAAATATTCAATTTGCTATGTATGTTTTCAATACCTGTCCTTTGATTACTTTTCTTAGCTTAGTCCTACTTATATTAGCAAGGTTTGGCTTAGAGGACTCTTAAAAGCAAATAATTATTAAATAGCAGAGATCTACATGTCTCTCATCTCAAGACCTGCAGAAAGCCTGTTTAGGCCTTTCTACAGGTGATAACTGTGACTGACTTATTCCATCACCTTCAGCATTTCCTGTAATCTCAGTCTGTCTAAAATGGCATGGCAAACAGGCATGGAAGCATTTTTAATTTCTGAAACGCATGGCTGAAGTTCTGCTGTTGACAGCCATCAGTTCCTGAAGATGAATGTGGAAGTTTTGTGCTAGAACAAAAGCCTTCTCACTTCACTCCACCTCAAGGTTCTCCACACCTTTCCGATGTGGGGCTCCTACTGGTGTGTTACTGGTTTTGCTTCAGGTTTTCCTACGGAAGTGCATCAGGGAGTCTGCAGCCTCAGTTTTACTGTTTTCTTTATAGTATGTTGGATTCTGCTTGTGGGAAGCTTCTTCTCTGCTCACTCAGCATGATGCTGTGGATGGGCATTTTTTCTGACACTGTGATCTTCATACTTAAGGAAAAGAGGTTTTTTATTCTGTTTAATTTCTCAGATAACAGACTATTCAGAAGTAGCCCTTAGTGTTTCCATTGAAGTTTTCTCCACAAACCCAAAACTTAGCTTTGCCAGTGATTTTAGAGGAATTTTTTTTTTGGTGTGATAATGCTGTCTGAGCAAAGACTGGAGTATTTGGTCAAAAAAAAAAAAAAGTTAGCAGTTTGCCTATGCAAATGTTATTAGGAAGCACTTCACTTTTTTTTTCAAGATCTGTGTAACTAAAATAGTCATGACCCCCAAAAGTCTTTCTCCAGAATTATAATCAAAAATATTTCCTTATTACTGAATGCTTGCAACTCAACAGTGAAATTGGAAAGATGTCACTGACTGGAAAATTGGAAACAACGCTTTGTTGCTTCTCGCAGAAACAAAACAGCTGGGGATTACAGAGGAAATTGTTTATTCTGTAGCATATAAATGATTAAAACCTTGCTAATGTTTCCATCAATAGCTTTCCAATTAATTTTGTGGCATTTTTTAAAAGAAAAAAGACCAATTTGCAAATGCAATTTTGTCCACTTTTTCCTGGTATTTTCAAAAGAGCAAACTTGAAGTACTGCATGATGAATGGCTTTTATGCATAAGAAAACACTTAGCTTTCTTAGACAAAACTGTAGCTATGATCTGTTAAAAGTATTTGGACAGCTTGGTCACTTCGGGGGTTTTTTTGGTTTTACAGATTTCCATCAGATTATTAGCACAAATGCAATTTCATTAATACATCAATTTTTAAGGTAAAGACTTAAAAAAACTAGTTGTTCACTTCATGCTGGAATTGGCCTACAGCAAAACCAATTATTCAGGGTTACTTTGAAGATTTTCTGCCTTTATGGCCCAATCTCTATTTCTTTCCCTTCCATTTCCATTTTATTTGCAAAGGGGAGTTTGTTAGTGTAGAATGTTGGGCACAGAGCTTGAGAAGAAATGTATCAGTGGCTAGCTTTTGTGAATTAATATACCTTTCAGTGTGCATGTGTGTATATATATATCTTTCAGTGTATCTGAAATGCTTGTACATCAACACATGGAGTGTGAGAAACAAACAGGATGAACTGGAAGCCTTGGTCAGCTCCCAGCAGCAGCTCAGGGTGAGTCAGCAGTGTGTGCCCGGGCAGCCAGGAGGGCAAACCCCATCCCGGGCTGCTTCTGACACAGCAGCACCAGCTGTGGCTGGGATCATCCTGCTGGATTCAGCCCTGCTGGGGCCTCACCCTGAGTGCTGTGTGCAGTGCTGGGCCCACAGGCTGAGAAGGGTGGAAAGGTCCTTGAATTGTCCAGAGGAGGGGAAAAAAGGCTGGTGAAAGGGCTGGAAGCAATATCCTATGAGGAGCAGCTGAGGACGCTGGGTTTGTCTAGTTTGGAGGAGAGGAGTCTGTGGGGTGACCTTATTGCCCTGACCAGTTCCTCAGTAAGGGATGTGGATAGGGACATGCTGATCTCTTCTCCCTGGGATCCAGTGATGGGATTTGTGTGTGAGTGGTTCAAAGCTGTGCCAGGACAGATTCAGCTTGAACATTCAGAAGCATTTTTTTTAATATAAGGGCAATCAAATATACTGAAACAGGCTTACTAGAAAGGTGGTCAATGCCTCAAGCTGACAGTGTTTAAGAGGCATTTGGACAATGGACTATGTCCTGAAGTGTTCAGGTTGTTAGACTAGATGATTATTGTAGATTCCTTCCAGTTGAAATAGTTTGTTCTATTCTATTCTGCCTATCTTAAGCGGAGGAATAAAGCTATAGGTATGTTGCAGTGGTCAGAAACAGCATTGCAATTTTAATTACTCCTGGTTGAAGAAAGTTGCAATTTTATATGTCACTTCCTTTTCCTCACATGGCTGTTTTCTTCCCTCAAAATTCCTAGTGTAATTGTTGTAAAAATACATATATCACCTGTATGCAAACACAGCTCTTAAACTCAGTTTATGCCTGAAGCATACATTTACATCATATTAATTGTAAACATGTTTGCGCACAAACTACAAATCTCTCCCTTTCAGGGTATTTTTGATTGCAGAACTTTGTGCTGTTACACAAGTAATGCTAGGTCACAGGTGAAAACCAGAGAGATTCATGTAAACACACAGTTTACCATAAGTAATTTTTCTAGTCTTAGCAATATCCTTTGATAGTTTAAGCTTGTGTCATATTAATGTCTGTGTTTTACTTAAGTTAACATACTTTTTTGCATTTTTTCATTTTTTAGTGAATGGCCATGAATAAAATTTGTTTGAAGAGGTATTTTTCATTTCCTGTTCTTAGTCCCACTCTCCAATTGCTAAAATAATTGAGAGATAGACAAACAATCATGATCTTATGTATACCTACTCTGAACAGCTTCAGGAAGGTAATCAAGTAGATGATACAAGCAAAATTGATTTTTTCAGTATATTACATCTGGAGAAAAAAAGACTGTCTGAAATTCAACAAAGGCAAATGTAGGGTCCTGCACTTGGGGAGGAATAACTCCAGGCGCCAGCACAGGCTGGGGGCTGATCTGCTGGGAAGCAGCTCAGAGTTGAAGGACCTGGAGTTCCTGGTGGACAGGAAGCTGTCCATGAGCCAGCAGTGTGTCCTGGTGGCCAAGAAGGTCAATGGTGTCCTGGGGTGCATCAGGAAGAGCATTGCCAGCAGGTTGGGGGAGGTGATTCTGCCCCTCTACTGAGCCCTGATGAGGCACATCAGGAGTGCTGTGTCCAGCTCTGGGCTCCTCAGGACCAGACAGAGCTGCTGGAGAGAGTCCAGAGAGGTTGTGGAGTCTCCCTCACTGGAGATAACCCAGTAACTGTGTGGACACAATTCTGTGCCATGTGTTCTAGGATGTCCCTGCTTGAGCAGGGAGGTTGGACCAGACGTTCCCTTTTGGTCCCTTCCAGTACTACTCATTCTGTATTGAATCAAGTAAAATAACCATGAAGAATGGAGATGTGATAGGAAAAAAAATTAGTCTTGGCTTACTTGTGAAACTTCATTAACCCCAAAATTTTGACTAAGTTCTGGCATCACTGGTATACAGACAAACTTTATTGTCTCTGAAACGCTTATTCCCAGTTTGATTCTCGCATAGCGTAATGAAGTTAAAATAGAGAATAAGATTTAATGTGTTGAGTATCTATCTGGAGGTTAAGAAAATTATTCTCTGTGCAAAGTCTTTAATGGGAAGAAGTATATAATTAGTAATCAAGAAAGAAATTACTTAAAATCCTGCAATTGTGAGACCTGTTTTTCTAAGTAAAAAAGAAAATCCCAATAGCTGTATGTTCTATACTAATTTGAGAATGTACTAGTGCACAATTACTGGCAATTTTTATTACTTTTAAAATACTAATGGTATCTACAGGACAAATTGACGTTTATTGTCTGAATTTTAATATTATATCTACTGTGTTTTCCATCAAAGGTAAATATTTGGTTTATTATATTATCCAGATAGCCTTAGCTGCAGTTCAGTTGTTCAAAAGCTTTTCTTTTGTTCGGTGTCATGCCTGTCTAAGAAAGACTTCTAGACTTCTTGCTTTCTGAAAGTGTCTTACTTCACTGATACCTGAGACATATGTTTATTTTTTAATATTTAAAGTAATTTAACATTTTAAGTAATTTTTAAGAAATTGTAAAAACTCTATTGAAAAGTTACAATTGTCTTGAAAAAAATAACATCTAGAGATAAAGCAGGAAATGTAGGGATAACTTCAGTTTAAAAATACTTGTTTTTATTCTTTTCCCTTTTCCCTTTTATTCTTTTCTATTCTTTATTCTCTTTCACATTCCTGTCTTGTTCAGAAGAAACATGAGGGAGCAGACAGAAGGGATGGCAGGCATAATCTATGGATATTCTAAATATTTCAGTAAGGACTTTTGCTTGTGTGTGCACTGCAGAATATGGCTGACAACTTTCTGTGTCCTTTAGTCAAGAGGTGCACCATCTGTGATGTGCACTGAACTTTGAAACTTTGCAGCTGCCNAAAGAGTAAACATGTAAAACAGTGAGACCCTGCTGATGAGTCACAAGGTTCAGAGATGACCCTCTTGCTTTCTAAATTCCTGATGGAGCATAGGTGTGACTGAGCCCAAACTCAGCCACAGACTTGGAGACCTCCCCGCCCTCTTATCTTGTGTATTGGATTGTTCTCTGTTGATGAGGAAGCTATTTTATAGTCAGAGAGTAGACAGTGTATACAGAAAATGTCACTCCAAAAATTTAGTTAGGTGAACACTTTATTTAAGGGGGTTCAAGCTATATCTTTCTATCCTATCCAGCTGGTAGACGTGGTGGGGATCTGATCACTCTGTATGTGAGGGAGGCAATGTAATATATCTGTAAATGCAGTGCTGAGAGCCTAGTCTTAGAACTTTTAGTGCCTTCTGTGTTTTCTCTTGGGGTTTTATCTTTCTTATGAGAAGTACATGTCAGCATAAGGTATAAAGCAAATAGACACTCCTTATTCCTAGTCTAGGATGTACCATTTAAACCACACTCATCTTAGTAATTTTTGCTAGTTTCTGTTTTAACCTGCCTAGCATTCATTTTATATTAATGGCTGAGGTATGCCTGAATTAAGAAAATAACAGACCCAGTCTCTTCCAGACTGTTTTGGTATTTTTTTAAAGAATCCAAGTACTGGACCTTTCCAACTGGCAAGGTGAGCTGCAGAATAGCAGAGTCAAAGAGCTTTTAAAAAATCACAACTGAATATTTAAAGTTTAGTTATTGCTGCAGGAGGGATTTGGTACCACAGTCTGCCTTCTTCTGAAAATGAATGCCACCTCTTGGTTTCAAAGCTTCTTTTAAGGAAGGTGGTGTTGAATAGATGGACAAGTTGGTCAGAGTGTGACCAATATGAGCAAATAATGGGCAAATATCTAAAAAATTCTAGTACAAAAGACCTTATGCTTAAACCAGTTCTCTTTAAGAAGGCATCACTTCTTACAGGCACCCACTTGGAGTATCCTGCAGGATGCATAAAGTATGTGTGAATTCTTGCAGACATTTTTCTGCATCATCCTGATGTAGTGTTGAAATTTGCTTAAAGGGAACCTCTGCCTTTACTTTATTCTGACTGTATTTTTAATAAAGAAATTATGAAGTGTTCAGCAGTGTTGAACTGGCAAATTAATCTCATGTTAAAGCCTTTAAGAAAAACAGCATTAACTAGAATTTTGTCATTATTATGTCCAAAGGCTTCAGCGTAGTCACTGTTAGTAAAATGTGGCATTGTGGCTTGATTACATCTGTTCCTTCAGTGTCAGTTAATGTCTGATGCAACACATGGGAATGCATTTGTGAAAGAAGAAGTAGTGCTTCACTTGTGGAATAAAGAAAAACATATGAGATAAGTGATTTAAGCAATTTATGTGAGCTGTAGAGAAGGCATAATCTGATCGAACAAGGGGACAGGTAGTCATCAATGCTTGTTCTGACTTTCTGTGATCTTGGGTGACTCATTCTGCAGGCAGTATCGAAAGAACTCAGTTGTGGAATGCCCTGGATGAGAACTGAGCATTCTCACTTCTTTCTTACCTGTAGAATGCGTGTCACAGGCTCATGGAATATACTGATTTGGAAAAGGTCTTTTTCTGTAGCAGTCCTCTCCAGTGTCCCATTCCCTGGTCTCCCTGCNTGAGCAGGGAGGTTGGACCAGACGTTCCCTTTTGGTCCCTTCCAGTACTACTCATTCTGTATTGAATCAAGTAAAATAACCATGAAGAATGGAGATGTGATAGGAAAAAAAATTAGTCTTGGCTTACTTGTGAAACTTCATTAACCCCAAAATTTTGACTAAGTTCTGGCATCACTGGTATACAGACAAACTTTATTGTCTCTGAAACGCTTATTCCCAGTTTGATTCTCGCATAGCGTAATGAAGTTAAAATAGAGAATAAGATTTAATGTGTTGAGTATCTATCTGGAGGTTAAGAAAATTATTCTCTGTGCAAAGTCTTTAATGGGAAGAAGTATATAATTAGTAATCAAGAAAGAAATTACTTAAAATCCTGCAATTGTGAGACCTGTTTTTCTAAGTAAAAAAGAAAATCCCAATAGCTGTATGTTCTATACTAATTTGAGAATGTACTAGTGCACAATTACTGGCAATTTTTATTACTTTTAAAATACTAATGGTATCTACAGGACAAATTGACGTTTATTGTCTGAATTTTAATATTATATCTACTGTGTTTTCCATCAAAGGTAAATATTTGGTTTATTATATTATCCAGATAGCCTTAGCTGCAGTTCAGTTGTTCAAAAGCTTTTCTTTTGTTCGGTGTCATGCCTGTCTAAGAAAGACTTCTAGACTTCTTGCTTTCTGAAAGTGTCTTACTTCACTGATACCTGAGACATATGTTTATTTTTTAATATTTAAAGTAATTTAACATTTTAAGTAATTTTTAAGAAATTGTAAAAACTCTATTGAAAAGTTACAATTGTCTTGAAAAAAATAACATCTAGAGATAAAGCAGGAAATGTAGGGATAACTTCAGTTTAAAAATACTTGTTTTTATTCTTTTCCCTTTTCCCTTTTATTCTTTTCTATTCTTTATTCTCTTTCACATTCCTGTCTTGTTCAGAAGAAACATGAGGGAGCAGACAGAAGGGATGGCAGGCATAATCTATGGATATTCTAAATATTTCAGTAAGGACTTTTGCTTGTGTGTGCACTGCAGAATATGGCTGACAACTTTCTGTGTCCTTTAGTCAAGAGGTGCACCATCTGTGATGTGCACTGAACTTTGAAACTTTGCAGCTGCCTGAGGATCTTTCTGTATCAGGAAAATGGTCTTTCTGCTGGAAGTCTTGGAGGGGTAATATTGTGATTTATTCCCAGCTGGAATCTAAGCACCACCCATCATTCCACCTGCAATGGAATGAGAGAGAAAATTGGAAGGGTAAAAGTGAGAAACTTTTGGGTTGGAATTAAGACAGTTTAATAGGTAAAGCAAAAGCTGTGCATATGAGCAGAGCAAAACAAGGAATTTATTCACTGCTTCCTTCATGGGCAGACAAGCGTTCTGCCGTCCTCAGAAAAGCAGAGCTTCATCACACGTAACAGTGACTTGCACATGAGTGGTTTAGGTTGTGTAAAAAATCATTGTCAAACGTATTAGCAAAAGCAGGTTTAATATAAATTTGTGACTCACAATATTCAGTGGCAAGGTTCACTCTGTTACTTCTTGTGTGGAAATACACAAAGCAAAATTGGATTAGAATCA
>VWYO01026424.1:83105-109391 GCA_013400275.1 Rhadina sibilatrix | reverse complement strand
TCTCCTCAATTTTCAGCTTTGACTGTTGCCTTTTGAAAAAAATCCTCAGCAGCTGTGGTTAGAAACTTGATTCTCCATGGAACCAGAGAAAGGTTTGGGCTGGGAGGAACCTTGAAACTCATTTGGTTCCAACCTTCTGCTATGGGGCAGGGCTCTCTCCACTAAACCAGGTTGCTCCAAGCCCTGTCCAGCCTGGCTTTAGGGAAGGAAAGTCCAAATTCTCCTGTCATTTTCTGTCTCTGGGTTTTGTTTGGTGGGCTTTTTGGGGTTTTGTTTGTTTGTGCTTTTTTTGGTTTTGGGGTGGTTTTTTGTTTGTTATGTTTTGTTTTGTTTTGTTCTGTTTTTTTCCTATGAAATGACCAAATCAAAACTTACCAGCGGTGTAATGAGAACCTGGGAGCAGAGAAATGGGGAGCTGTGGGGGAGACTGGATTCTTTGTGCTGTCCCCAGCATGGAGTTATTTCTTGAGTTCTGATGACATGACAGCTTCAGAAGTCTGGAGATATACACTGTACTCAGCCACCTCATTTGTCACAGAGCAGAAAAATGCAGAAACTAAGCAGAAAAACTGAGCAGGAGATGTATTTGCCATCCTGGAAAACATTAAAAATGTAGATACAGAAATAATAATAATAATATCAGTATCATTGTTGGCCCAGAGGAGGCTGGTAAATCATAATTCCAAATATCAGCAAGTTCCAGAGCGAACAGGCTGTGCCATCTGAACCCTTTGATTTGGTGCAGGCCGGGTTTGGGAGCTGAGCCTGGGCTTTGTGCTTTGGCTGGAGTTGGACAGACACAGTCAGCTTAAGCTGCAGGATACAAATTCCCTCCAAGCTGAGGGAGGAAAATAAATTGCATGTTGGAAGCGATATAAACATGATTTCAGGACTTTCTCCAACTTTTTTTTTTTTTCTTTTTTTTTTCTTTCCCTCAGGGCAAAGGATATCGAAATGATTCAAACCAGGACTTTGCTGGGAATGAACTGATAGATTTTTTTTCAATATAAACCTCCACACTGGTACCAGTAGAGCTTGAAGCCTCTACCCTTGAAGCCTTTAGCTTTGCAGGATGAGAGCTTTGGGTGTTGTTGGGACTGGCCAGGAGAATCAGGATATTTCCTTCTGTCTGATTTCCTCCTTGAAAGGTCTGTGTCTCAGGAGCTTGTCTGGAATTCAATGTTTCTAATCCCTTAGAGCAGTTCCTCCCATTCTCTTGCTTCTGCACACAAAGTTATTTTTCTGTGCTCTTCCTACCTGGGAAGAGTTTTATTTGCTTGCTTCTGCACACAAAGTTATTTTTCTGTGCTCTTCCTACCTGGGAAGAGTTTTATTTGCTTCCCTGCCTCGTGTCACTGGCACTCAACTTTGCTGAAGTCTTTTGTGCATAAGACTTCAAAACGCTCAGACCTTTCATCAAAGTGGGAAATACCTGTTTTCCTTCCCATGCATATTTCTGCATTTCTTCTCCCTTTTCTTCCTCCCAACCTCAAATCTCTCCCTCACCGTTGCTCAGCTGTTTCAAAGGACCCCCATCAAAGTTATTTCAGCTTCATCCCTGGTGTGAGACCAATATTTCTGTAGCTTTTTAATGAATCATGTAACTGTGGTGGAGAGAAATTAAGTGAACCAGTCCTTACTAGCAGAAGCAGAAAGCAGATCTCCTGTTTCCATGAAAAACCTCTGCAAGTCTTGATTTCTCAAATGAAACCACTCTCAAAGCGGTTTAAAAAAAAATAAAAAAAATTCTGAGACAATATTTTGAGTCAAATTAAATATTTAATTTCAATAAAATCAAAGTATTTCAAACAGATTTCTTTGTCCATTTAATATTTTATGAAGGAAGCCTAAAATTAAACACAGAGTTGTTTCTCTGGGGAAAAAAACAGAGGTTGTTTTTGTATGCTTTAAAGAAAAAATAAATCCATCTAGTAAAAGTACTTTTTTTTTTCCCCAGAATAATTTTTTTTTTTTTTTCCAACATGAGGATTTCAATGTGAGGTTGTCACTGCATCCCTTGCAGAAAGTTTGTGCCTCTGTGGCTGCCAGATCTCCTGGTGCTCCAGGGACAAAGATGAGTCCTGCTGCTGCAGTGGAGCTTGGAGAGAAATAGATTTTCTTTTAGAATTGTTCTTTTATATGTGAGCAACAGATTTTGCTGCAATAGATTTGGGCAAACAGGAAGGATAAAGGTGAGAGAGGGACTGTGGCATCTCCCAAAATCTGTGTGAAGGAGCTGTGGCTGTTCTGGGCTCTTGGAGGTTTTCATTTGCTGCTTGGAGGGTTGGGTACAACCCGCTCAGAAACAGCAGCATGAGGGGCAAGAAACCTCCCAATTTTTCCATTTTTCAACTGTTTTCCTTTATTTTCTTTGTGTGCACAAAGGAAGAAAAGCTTCTGATGAACTCCAAAAGCCAATAAGGCACTTTTGGGCCGCAACATCCAAATTTGTGTGCGCTTCCAAGGGAGACACCTCTGCCTGGCCCAGGTTTATGGATGCATGGGGTTAGGGCTAGGCCTTTTCTGCTTGAGTACTTGATATTTGAATATTTAAAACAAGGAGGTTGTGCTTTGTTATCATTATGTATGTAGGCTGTTCCCTAAAATCAGGGTAATCGATGGAACAGCTCTTAGTCTCTTGTCTGGAATTTCGCTGTGGTGACTGAAAATCCTGGCTTTTTGGAGCAGTAATAATGGGGCAAAGCAAAGAAATGCAAAGAGCAGTTCTTTAATGTGGTTCATTAAAGGTGCTTGCACTGCTCTGGTGCTATTTCTCCTCGGCCGTTTGGCATATGTGCTATTTATCTGTTTTCTGTGACCCTAAATCACTCTGTCTGCACTCAGCTTCCACTTCTGCTGGGAGATTTGTAGGGGGAAGGCAGCTACACTTAACCTTTTGTTTCCTTCATCGGGTTTCTGACAATATAAATAGTTTGCTGGTTGCCAGCAAGATTGTTTGCCCTGGCAGAAATCATTTTGTTTCTCTGGGCTGTGAATCCCCTCCTAGGCTGGTTCCTGCTGTTTTCCCTTGGTCATCACTAAAACAGGTCCAGGTGTCCCAGACTCAGCAAGGGTGGGAGTTCATGGACCTCTTCCCATTGCCAAGCTGAGCTTAATTTCAACGGGCACAAGGGGATGGGGATGAAATTAAAGTTATTGCAGCCCCCTGGCTTGGGAGCGCTCCAGCATCTGCTGTGGCTGCACTGGAAAATTCAGATTTGGTGGGGGGCAAGTGAGGTTCAAGTGGTCTGTAACTCCAGACAGGACACTTGGTGTGATGCTGCCTCTGCTCCCCACGTGCAAGGAGTGCTCCCAAAGGGAAGGGATTTCCCAGGATTTTCTGCTGACCTGGAGCCACCCACTGCTGATGCCTTAAGTTTGAGCTTTCATGGTTTTCAGCTTCTCCGCTGCTTAGGGGTGTAATTCTGAGCCTGGTATTAAGTGCCAGTAACTTCTCTTCGCAGAGCAGGGACACAAAACAAATCCTGTTCCTGCTGCAGGCCAAGGAGAGCTGCTACAGGTTTTCAGGCCCCAAAGCACAAACAAGGGTGGCTGAAGAGAGAAAACAAGCAGGATGGGACCTCACAGCCTGCAGTTGTAACTGGACAATTAAACCCCAATATGCAAATGGACCAAAACTTATAAAATTGTGAGACCTTTGTCCATTTTGTGACCATTCTAAGTCCACCTTGGGTGCAGCCCTGGCCAGGCTCTTGTCCTGCCCAAGGTGCATCCTAAAGGCCTTTTAATAAATCTCTGCTTTATTCTCTGAGCTCTGTCCAGCCTCTGCTCCAGCTCAGCCTTCCCAAGGCGTCCCCGTCACCTCGGGCAGCATCAGAGCAGAGAACAGCCCCAGAGCACCGCCAACAATTTCCAATCCTGCTGCAAGGATGCTGCAATGAGGGCAGTAAATGGCCACATAAAGGGAATCCGGGGTGGGAGCTGGGAGTGCCCTGACAAACACAATTCTCCCTTAATTTAATCGAACGGTCCATTCAGCAGAGAATATATTGTAAAGCGCTCTCAGGTTGGATGGCCTCCTATTGTGTCTGGCCTTTGAAGTGCTGATTAACTGGGCTGGGAACACGCTGATAAAAAGTTAATTTCTATTTGCTGTTGCTTTGTAATTGGATGAACACGAAAGCAATTAAATATTAAAACATACAAACAAATAACGAAGTCGCTGTAATTAGCCAAAGTTTGATCACTGTCATATTTATTTAGGAGGAGATGATACGTCTCAGCAGGTGACATTTTAAATACCCTTGGCTGCTTTGGTGTTGTCTTCAGAGAATGCTGAATAATGTACGGAGGATTTAATTAAACCCCATTGTAAATCAGCTGTGATGACAGGGAAGTGACAGCCACATGTTGAAGAGAGAATTAGGCTGCAGCAAGAGAGATTAATTAACTATTTTCCACAGAGTTCAACCTAAGGGTTGTGCAGGGAGTTGGTCAGAGGAGGAGAACTTGATTTTTAAGTTGTTCCACTTGAGGCTGCAGCTTGGTGTGGAGTTCTCTGTTCCCAGAGACATCACAGGCCCTTGAAAGGGCTGGCTGGGATCATTCCTGGGTCTTGAGTGGAAAACTGAGGCTGCACACACAGGGCTGCAGCCTGTGGCTCTCCCTTCCATCCCTTAATGCAGGAAAGTTCTTCTGCCTCGGTGGTGAGTCACAGAAATCCTAAAACATCCTGGGAAGCCCCTGCCAGCTTTGAAGCAGGAGGGGAAGGGAAGGCTCTGGGGTATTTGCTCAGGGTTTGGCTGCACCAGAAAACCCCAGAGTTTCTCAGCCAGGGTTACCTGAGCTCCCTGGGCAGTGCTTGGGCAGGACAGGATTCCTGGAGCTCCGTTTGGCTCTTGTGAGGGTCAGGAACCAGAAATAAAGTCAGCCACGGTGGGAAAAACAAATGTCCAGCCTGGTGAGTTTTAGGCTGACAGTTCCTGCTGGCTCTTGCCTTTGGCAGCTCCTCCCTGCAGCTTGGTGGATTTGCTGCTGCTGGGAAAAGCTTCCAGTGCCCAGGAAAGCACGGGAGGAAGGTGCTGGTGTCTCTGGGAAAGGACAGGATTGGGAGAGGAGCTGTTCAGCTGGAAGGGAACATGAAAACCCTCAAAACCCCTCCACGATAGCTGGAGGAGAGTCAGGGAAATGGGGAAAGCAGTGAGAGATGGAAATAAGAGAGAGAGAACAGGGATGAGGGAATGAGAGGAACTAAAAAGTCAGGAGAAGGGAGAAAGGGCCACTCTGTGTGTGTGGTTAATCAGCAGCATTTGCATTTGCAGATTGCCAAGGCTGTGCTGTAATACCCCTAAGCTAATTTGGATATTTCTAAAAGCACTGCTGCCTTTGCTTGGGCTGGTGGGGCAAGAAGGTGGCTCAGCTCTCGTGCAAGGCAAGACCTGGCACAGCACTTTATCTCTGGCACCCCCAAGAAGCTTGTTGGGGCCCATAAAGCACTGGCTGCCACTTGCAGGAAGTGTTAGACCACACCAGGCTATTCTTCCTTTCTTCTCCTATCAAGCAACAATATTTCCACTGCGAGGTGAGAGAAAAATCTATTCCCAGCTGCCAGCTCAGAGTGGCTTTTGTCCATGTTTATCCACTCAAGAGGAAAAAAAAAAAAAAAGAAAAATGAAAAAAGAAAAGAAAACAAGCCTAAATGTAATAATACAGGAGGAAATTGAGCTGAAGGATCTTAAAATAGCAAATTGGGCTGAAAACCCCCAGACAGTCCCTGTGCCAGGTTTCCCTCCTGCTGGGCTTCGTGCTGGGGATGCGTTCAAGAGCCTTGAGCTCGGAGGTAGAAGTTTAAAATAATAAATGACCTGGGCAGTGGAGCTAAGGGGGGTAAATTGGCAGAGCCCTGCAAGGGCAGATCCCCCCTGCTCGTTTTTATGGGACGCTGCTGTGTTTTGGGAAGGCACGGGGGTGTTTGGTCCCTTACTGAAGGATCCCTTTCATCTCCTCTGGCAGAGGCATCGCTGATCCCCAGGGCAAGGATGAGCCTGGATGACCCCGTGTGGGCAGGTCCCAGCAGAGGAGGCAGAGCTCCTTCCCTCTCAGGTAAGATGCTGCCTCACCTGGGATCACAGCACCAGGGGGAGGCTTTTGCTGCTGGAGGTGGTGATTTGCACAAGCGACTTTGCATTTCAAAGCCTCAGTCTCCCCCTTCTCTTACCAATGAAAACTGGGAGTAATTGTACACAGTGCCAGGAAAAATCCATTTTATTCCCAGGGGTGTAAATTAATTGATTCAGCCCAGGAAAAGGACCTGGGCACTGTTACAACCAGCTCCCTGAGGGCTTTCTCTTGGTGTATGGGTCTGATCAAAAATGCAAATAAGATCTTAGGAGGGGGGTAAGGGACCAGAAAGGATGAAAAGTAAAAAGGAAATATCATCATCATGATGTGAGTAGTTCTTCCTTCTCGAAATACAGTATAAAAGATTGTCTTCTGGTCCCCAGAATCGTCTCATGATTCTTGTGGGTGAAATGAAGACAGTGGCCAGGGGCTGGAAAATGCCCTGTCAGGACAGGGTGAGTGGCTGGTTTTGCCATGATGAGCTTCACCAGCCCTGGAGCAGGGGAACTGAGGCTCTGCCTCTACCACAAACGTGGGGATGTGGAGCAGCTGGCTCTGAGCTCCACACTCGAGGGCAGTCACAGCCTGAGCTCTTCCTCTCCTGGGTGGCTGTGGTGGCTGCAGCCTGGCTGGTGTCAGGGCTGCACGGGGAGCAAGAGGTGTCAAGAAGGGACGTATCCTTCCCCCTTCCCTCTCCTGTGATGTGCTGACTCTGGTTTGGGTCTCTTTTGCATCTTCTGAAGCTTGGAGAGCTGCTGTGACACTCTGACCACGTGCCCTGGCCCCATTCTCCTGGTGTGGGGTTGGTGTAACTGCTCACACGGGCTGGGTCATGCTGCTCACTGGATTTAGAGGTGGGATAAGACCTTTTTCCTGCTGGACAGGGAATGTGGATGAGCTTTTTGCTGTCTCCCCTAGTGCTGTATTTATGGGTTCCCCTGAGCCAGCAGGGACTGGTTACTCTTTGGTGGCAGGGCCCCAGCCTGCCTGTGTTGCTCCTGCTCTCTCCTCCTTTGGCACATTTTTTGCTGTGATTTCTGGCCCCTTTTACCCAAGTTTTCAGCTTGCCAGAGGTGATGGGTGTGAGGAGATGTTTTGTGGTGGGTTGTGAGAAAAATAGGAAGACCCACAGTAAATCCAAAGTGTAAATTTGGCTGCCCCAGGCTGAAGGGATGATTTGGGCCACGGTCAGAGGTGACCATCCCAGAGGGGTGTGCTGCTCCTGGGGCTCTGGAGCTCATGGGGCAGCCTGGAGGACTGCAGCAGCCTCAGACAAAAATGTGGAGAAGCTTCACCTCAGATGAAGCCCAGAGCTGCTGGGCTCCCAGACGGGGTGGGGAGAGCTGGGGGGCTCACAGCCAAAGGTGGAGCTTTGGTGGATGTGGTGCCCTAAAAAGCTTTGCCTTGTTCAGCTCTGAAAAAAGAAAAAAAAAGAAAAAAAAAAGAAAAAAAAAAAGAAAAAAAAGAAAAAAAAAAGAAAAAAAAAAAAAAAAAAAAAAAAAAAAAAAAAAAAAAAAAAAAAGAAAAAAATGGGTCCTTTTCTGCATCTCAGGTGGAGCACCCAACCCTTTCTGGTTTTCAACTGGCCGTGCCTCAGTTCTCCATCTGCACAGGAATAATTCCACTCCCGTGCAGGGCTGCTCCCAGGCAAATTAATGTTTGCAAACCACTCGGATGCTGCGATAATAAATGCTGTGAAAGCCCAGGAGAAAATTAATAGCTCATTATTTAGCCCAGGACTTCAATAGCGTGCCATGCCCAGGACACAGGACTACATATTGAAGGATGAGGATAAAGAAAAATATTGAATAGCTGCTCATTAAGAGAGCACTATCCATCTGGTGTACCAAAGGGGCTTTTTCCTGCAAGGAAAAAAAAAAAAAAGGGTGCTCCATGATCTTATTATTCCACTGTGTGTTGTGATGCACCTGTACAAGGGGACTGGGGCTGGGGTTATCTGGATTCTGGCATTTTTCAAGTGCTTGGCTGCAACCCGAGCTCTCTTCCCACACCGGGCTTGGCTTTAATTTACAGCAAAGAGATAAAAATGCCAGTAGATGGCACTCCAGAATATGGACCGTCCTTGCTGGCTCCGGGAGACCAAGGAGATGTTGGTGGTGTGAGCCACAAATGGCTTCCCTGCACAGCTCTTCGTGCTGCCTCTTCTTCTCTTCTCCCTGGCTCGAGTTTGGTGCGCAGAGCAAAGGAAAAACAAGTGGGCGAAGCAGCAGACGTTGTTTAGGTGGTCTCTGTGCTCTCCTTTGATCTCAGTTTTGTTCCTTCCCTTTGGGTTTAAATTGCTTGTCTGGAAACGCTGGGGCTCTGCTCTCTCCTCAGCTGACCCTTTTTTTTTTTTTTTTTTACGCTTTGCTTACAGCTTGTCTGTAAAATGAGATGAGAACTTAATTTGAAAGCTGCAGTTAATTGACCCAAATAAGCTAAGAACCTTCTGTTGGCTTTAATGTACAAAAAAAACCCCAAAAAACCTGCATAACCCTGGCTCTCCTTAAACCTGTCCTGTGGAGCAGAGTGGTTTTCCTGGTGCATTTTCACGCTGCTGCTGTTCACTAGCAGTGGTTTGTGCCGTGGGATTGTCTGGAGAGCCCTGCCCTGGGGAAGCTGTGCAGAGCTGGGGAGGCAGCACCAGCCTGGAACAGCACAGCTGGGTTTGGCTGGGAAGGACAGACCATGGCAAAGGGTCCAAATCAGGAAAGGGTCTGGCTACAGACTGCTGCTGGTGGAAAGCAAATCCTAGAGCTGCAGGAAGGTCTCTTCACGTCTACTTTGGTATTTGATCTGGCCACAGAGCCCTGTGCAGGCAGATTTGCTGGCTCCATGTGCTGCTGCAGGGCTGTCAGAAGTCAGGGAGGAGCACACCCATTGCTAGAGGGAGCAGGGGTTGGAAAAGCACCCGGTTGTTCCAAGCACGACCCGAGGCTGACCTTTAAGCTCCACCATAACCTTCTCCCATCTGAGAGCTCCTCCCTGCTGGCCCTGCAAGCCCAGGCTGCCTCCTCCTCTGCCCTCCCCAGCCACAGCCGCCACCCAGCTCTCCCTCTGTGCCTCACCAGTCTGGTTTTTTGGAGAAAACCAGTCCCAGTGTGACCAGAGAGCTCCACCCTGAGCCAGCAGGAGCTCTTGTGCTGCTTCAGCTTCATTCAGCGCTGCCTGGAGGAGCTGAAGCCAGGAGGAGCAGGTCTGTGCCCACACCTGCATCAGGGCAGGGATCTAAAATGCTCTTTGGCTGCATTTACATCATTTTTCTAATCCAGACAAGTTCTTGGACTAGGCTAGGGAAGTGCAGAGGGGAGGATGGGAAGATAAAGGGGCAGAGCATTGGCCTCCAGCTCAGCTCCCTGGAACAGTGTGGAGCTGGGCTCTGGGCATTGGCTGGGCATGGGAGACCTTGGGTTTCACCTCTGAGGCTGCTGGAAACCTGCTTGGTCAGGACAAGAATCAGCCACTTGCCTTCCTTGGGCTGCAGTTTTCCTCTTGGAGGACAGGTCAGAGAATAGCCTGGCTCCTTTGTGAAAGCTCTGGCAGCCCTGTCACTGAGATTTCCCTGCTTTGCACATTGCTCAGGTGGAGCACTTGGGGCAGGAGGGGAGTGAGACAGCAAAAGGAGATTGTGGACTGAGATCCACAGCACAGGGATGGCTGGGGATGGCTTTTCAGGAATGTGCTTTTCAGCAGAGCCTCTGCCCCTTGGGTGTTTGCAGGCCCTGGGGGATGAGGAGCAGCTGGAGGCCCGTGGTGCTGGTGGAGGAGCCTCTTGTGGCACAGGCTGGGTGTTCTCAAGGTGTTGGTGGCATTGGCTTGGGTGCAGGCTCAGAATGGATTCAGTGACTTGAAAAAAACAGATAAAAGTGTCCAGGAATAACCAATTCAGCAGTGATTTGCTGTCTCCAAGCCCCTCCTTCAGCACAGTGCAATGACAGCTGATGGCACTGCTCCTCCAGGGTGTCCTGGACCATCCAAGAATTGCCAATGCACTCCTAAGCTGGGTAGGAGCAGAGAATTCTGGAATATCCTGAGTTTGAAAGGGCCCTGGAAGGATCAGAGTCCAACCCCTGGCTTCAAACAGGGCAACCTTGAAGCTGAACCATGTATCCAAGAGGGTTGTACAGGCTGTGTTTGGGCTCTGGCACGGTGGGGGCCATGGCCACCTCTCTGGGGAGCAATTCCAGTGCTTGGTCACCCTCTCAATGAAAAGTGCTTTCATCACAGCCAATATGATCTCCCTCTGATGCAGCTCTGAGCCAGCTTTTCCAGCCTCTTGTCCCTCATCCTATACAGGATCCAGGCAGGTACATCCAGGCTGGCACAGACCCAGGTGCACAATGTGGAAATTGTTTAATTTAATTCAGTTCCTGATTGCCCAGAACTCTGCTGGAGCCAGATCTCTCCACAAGGCCACAAGGTCTCTGCCCTCAAGGGAATCAACTGGACCTCCTAATGTGACGCTGTTGGCAGATTTACTTAGTTTGTGTTCAGCTCCTCTGTCCAGGTAACTGATAAAACACAACTGGGCTCTGAAATTGAGAGCTTGACTGGCTCCCAGCCAGATGTGACCCCGCTTGCTGTTGGAGCCTGACCCTTCACCAGCTGTTCTGTGCATCTCTAGGTGCCTGCTGGACACTTTGTCCACAGGGTTACTGTGAGGGGCAGCGTCAGGAGCTTTGCTCAAATCCCCAAAGCCCACACCCACTGCCTCCCTCTGCCCACTGGGAGGGTAATTTTGCAATAAAAGGATGCTCAGGGAGTGTCAGGCCTGGCTGCCCCTTCATCAGCCTTGGTTTTGACCACTGACTGAGTTGTCTCTCAAGTGTTTTTTGGTAACTCCTGGAATGATCTTCTCCACAATTTCACCAGGCACCCACGTGAGACTGACAGGCCTACAATTACCAGGGGTTTCATTCTTGCCCTTTTTTGAAAACTGGAAGAACATTTGCCAGCCTCCAGTTGACTGGGACTGCTCTGGGTTCCCAGAACCATTGATGGATAACTGTGAGAGGGCTCACAACAACATCAGCCAACTCCTTCTGTCCCCTGGGGTGCATCTTATCAGCCCCCATTGTTGCACACAACACAAAGAAACAACACACACTGAGGTGCTCAAGGCAGAAAAGGGGCAGTTTATTTACAGACTTTAACATTTATAGAATTCCTGCAGTGACCATGGATTGGAGGAAGAAAATCTTCCTCTTCAACCACACTGGTCAACCCAACAGTCCATCAACAGCCTCCTCCTTATGACAAGAATGCAAACATGGTTATACTCAAAATCGTGTCTGACTCCATTGCAAAAGGTAAACACAGAAGGCTGAAATAGAACTTTAGAAAAACTTCTTAAAGAGACAGAGGAGAACAGCAAAAACCCAGACAACACCCAATGTCTCAGATGCATTCAGTGGCAGCAGCAAATCCTGTACAATTTCAAAGCAAACCTATCACCCCCTGAGTCAGGATCCTCCAGCCCGGGGCTCCAGGCATCCCAAGGGGCATAAAGAGAGAGGTGAAGGAGTCAAAAGTCTCTGCTTTATCTTCATCCCTTTGTGTGAGGTGACCAAACCACGATGGTTGGGGTTGGGAGGGAAAAGGGAGCACAGACCCCGGGCTGAGAGGGGTCCTGGGGTTTCCTTGAGCTGAACTGCCAGTGGGGTCACCTCAAACCTGCACTCTGCTGGGAAATCTGGCCAAGGACTGGCACCTGTTGCTGCAGGGAGGCGTCCCTGCCGTGGTAATTGAAATAATGACAGCCCAAGGCAGCGGAGGGGAAATCGCTGGCCGGGGACCACGCCTGAGCCAGCAGAAGGAAACAGATGTTCCCCACTACATTTACTCTCTAAGTGAGAGCACAACAGATGCAAAACAGCATTAAAATGGTGGCAAGGCTGTAAATACAGCTTCTAATTGCTGCGCCAGGTAACGTCAGTCACAACAGTCCAGATTTCTCCCAAGGATGCTCCGCGAGCAGGTGGGAAGTATAAAGCCTTTTTTTTAAAAAAAATAAAAATAAAAAAGGATTTGTTGGGTTTTTTCTTTCCCTTTTATGGCACAGAGATAAACTTGCTCACTTAGGGCAGCAGAGTGGGGCGTCACAGCCTCTCTGCTTGGTGTATCTTTGGCACATGGTGCTGAGAATAACCGAGGAGATGGGAACAGATCATCAAACACAGAGATTTGGGGACGGGGAGAGGTGGGTGGAGGAAGATGCCAAGATTGGGAATAGTGTGAGCAGGAAGGGAAAGGAAGGAGCAGCAGTGAAGAGCTCTGAGAGACAGCATGAGTGACAGAGGCAGAAAATAGCTCCGAGCTGGGTGGCCCCAGCTGACTTCTGGGAAGTTACAGTGTTTGTTGTGGAGGGGAGCAATTTGGGATTCTCTGGGCTCTGTCAGTGCCTGAGTCACCTTGGTGGGGATGTAGTAAAAGTTAATCGATGGAAATATTCCCCCTGGTTCTCTGCTAACCACCCTGCTCACCAGTCTGCTCTGGGGTTTAGAACGGCTGAACACAGACTCAGCATCTCTGACACCTTCACAGCACTGGAGCTTCCCCTGCACATTCTGGGCTCTCCCCCTCTACAATTTAGGACATGTAAATAAAAAGAATTTGGTTTGTTGTTCATTTTTTTTTTTCCCTAAAACAGGAATCATTATTTTTTTTCAGACGTGACTTGGTTTGGAGGGGTTGGTAGAGATCCCTTGTGTCACAATACTGTCAATTTTTTAGGTGGAAAAGCCTTGCCAAAGTGGCTGACACTGCTGCTCCTGAAGCTGGGAGGGTCGTGGCTGCCCAGGTGAGCCGTGGAGTCACAGCTGTTGGGTGCTTTGCAGCTCCAGATTGGGATTTCCTGAGGCTGGGTGTTGGCTGCTGGATATTCAGCATTAGCAGCATCCTGCTGGGGCCTGGGGCTTGTGGAGGGCCCTGAGCCATGGGGCCAGCCTTGGTGTGCAGCACCAGCAAAGCCATGGGCTACCCTGGAGAGGAGATGTGCCTTAGCATGGACACACCTGTGCCAGCTTCTAGAAGAGCTGACTGGTGAATCCTGCCTTCCTTTAACAAGTTGGGCAGGTTCCATGGAAAAAAAAAAAAAACATGGATTGTGGCAAGACATTTGGAATCTGGATAGATCATGAAAGGGAGAGGGAAATGCATTTCCTTCCCTTCCTTCCTGTGAATGCTTCTCCAGCTTTGTTACTCCCTCTGCTGTTGGTGGGAATAATGTGTGGGCACTGAAGTGAGAACCTTCAGGATAGTCATGTATCACAGGCAAGTGCGAAGAGCAGTGCCTGCCTGGAGGTTATTTTGGATATTATCCTGTATTACAGACATTTCTGGAGCTGATGCTCAGCTTTCCTTTCGCTCCAGAGCTGCCTTGCCCACCCACCTGCCCGCAGCCCTTTGTGTGGAGCTGGGGAGGCAGAAGGAAGTGGCTGAGCCTGAGGGCGGTGTGGGGAAGGATGGTGTTGGGGAAGATGAAAAAGGAAAGCCTGATAAATATGACTGCTTAGGTTTTGAGAATATGAAACCTGTAAGTGAAGTAGAATTGAGAGCAAGTTTTGATGTCTAAAGCCTCACTTCCTGGACAACTGGAGAACAGCAATGTGGCTGGCTGAGGGTAATCCCCTTTGGATTAAACAATGCCCTTCTCCTCACCAAGAGCCCAAGAGTCAGAGCAGACCCCACTAGCTTGGCAGGAGGGGTCCAAAGAGTCATTTTTAGGGTTTAAAATACAACACAGTATGGTCACGTAATGATCCTTATAGGCTGTGTGTGAATGCTGTAGGGTTTGTGTCTTGTACTGGATTGGTTGGTGTAAGTTAGAATATTCAGTATGGAGGAAGATTTAATGGATTGTAACAAGAACTTTGCTCTCTTACTCCTCTTCAGCTCCTCTCTTGCTCTCTCCTTCTCTCTCTCTGCTCTGCCCTGAGCTGCAGCTGGCAGCTCCCAGCAGGGCCCCCTCACCCAGGCCCTGTGCAATAAATAAATAAACCCCTGCTCCAAGAGCAGCCTTGACCCCAGAGATCTCCCATCACCCTCCAACCCCGTTCCTACAGATGGTCCCTGGAGAAGGCAGGGGACACCCAGCCTGTCCTGCCCCTGGCTGGGACCTGCCACAGCCCCACGGGGGCACTGAGGAGGTGTCAGGACCTGGCGCTGTCGCAGAGCAGGGAACAAAATCCACCCCTCTCTCCTCCCAATCAAATTAAGAGCAGAGAGCAGCAGAAAGTGCATTAACTAATCAAACTGCGGTTTCAAATTGATTATTGCAAATTGCCAACCATAACAATCCTCCTAATGGCAGCGATTTAAAAATAAAGAAACAATAAAAATAGAGCCTGCCTTAGGCACTGGGCTAACCCTGTCCTTGCTGGTGTGGGCCAGGGCTGGCTGTACATCCTGACCCTTCTGCAGGGCTGGCTCCCTGGCTCTGGAGACTTCCATCAGCCCCTAATCTGGGCACTGTGGGAGCAGATGCTTGGCTGGCTGCTGCTTCTGCTCCTTCCAGCCTGGCCTGGCAGGGCTGGAGGCAGCAGGATCCTCGCTGGCAGCCCTGGTTTTGGTGCCCAGATGCAGGCAGCAGCCCCGTGCACTTTCCCAGCGGTTTCCCTGGCAACCGAGTCATCCTGCCAGCAGCCTGCAGTGCCAGGAAATAAAACAAGATGACACTACAGCTCCTCAAAAAGAAGGAAAAAAAAATAAAAATAAAAACAGCATGCCAGAAGAACACCAACAACCCGTGTCCTCTTTTCCACAACCCACGCTATTGCTCTCTGTTGGTTTTGCCTTTGTCTAGGGAGAGGCAGAGAACACTTTGAGGGATTTCAGTCTGCTCAGGAAGATGCTGGAGGGCTGGGAAGTGGCTCCTGTGTAAGCTGGGGTCAGGGCCTCAGTAGAATTTTGGACAAATTCCTCCATGCTTATTCCCTTGCCACCTGAGTGGTTTGGCTGTGAGTGTTGGGAACACCAAAAGGAGTTTGAAGGCACCTGAGCTGCCTCAGATGCAGATTTGGGCACAGGTAACAGCAGCAACAGTCCCTTGTCTGCTACAAGTATGGTGTGTCCATCACTTTCTCCCCCCTCTCCTGTTGCCATGGCCAGCCTTGTGTGGCCTTTGTGGTGCCTCCAGTGGATGTGAGACCTGAGGGAAGGGCTCCTTTGGCCTTTGGCTCACCCAGCAGTGAACTGGCTGTGTGCTCTGTGGGGTTACATGGTCCTGTGTGGTGCTGGCACCATCAGGAACACCCCTGGAAGGTGTGTGAGGTAGATCCATGTGTTGGACCCACCTGTGATTATTTTGGACTGAGCCCTGCTCGCAATAGTAGGCTGTTGTCTGGGTTTTTGCTGTTCTCCTCTGTCTCTTTAAGAAGTTTTTCTAAAGTTGTATTTCAGCCTTCTGTGTTTACCTTTTGTAATAGAGTCAAACATGATTTTACCTAAACAACTTTTTTATTATTGTAAGGGTATAACCACGTTTACATTCTTCTCACAAGGAGGAGGCTGTGGATGGGCTGTTGGGTTGCCCAGTGTGGTTGGAGAGGAAGATTTTCTTCCTCCAATCCATGGTCACTGCTGGAATTCTATAAATGTTGAAGTCTGTAAATAAACTGCCCCTTTATTTGCCTTGGACATCTCAGTGTGTGGGTGTCATTTCTTTGTGTCCTGTGCAACAGTAGGTCCCAGTTCTTTCTTTTGGATGAAGTGAGTTGATCCTGCTGGGGGAAATTGGTTATCCTCTCACTTTGCCTCTCTCCTGCTTTCCAGCTCTTGCCTCAGCAAAGTGTTTTTGGTCCAAGAGCATTGGTGCAAAATCCAGAGCAGGTGTTTCCCACCCTGTGTTTCTTTCCAGCTTTGTGAAAGCTCTTCCAAAGACATGAGCTCCTCCTGAGCTCATGAAAAGTAACTCTGAAGACAAAGCATGGCTGGTAACAAAGAATTAAATCATTTAGGTCTGTTTTGCTGTTTTTGAACAGCATCTAGGTAAGCCCTTGAGTAACATGCATGGCCTTCCTCCTCTGAGCAATGCAGAGGTAAGGCAGGGGTATTTTTTAGATCCACTCCTGGATCTAAAATAGGAATTGGAAATACTAGAAAGTGGGATAGAGGTCTCTGTGGTGGAATCTGTTGTTCCAAATAACACTTTCAGGGCTGGGATGCTTGCAGAGATGCTTTTTCCAGGTTAAAAGAGTGTTGGGGATTGTTTTGTCCAATGGGGATTGGACAAATACTGTCTTGGGGGTGGTGTCATTTCTTTTCCCTTTTTTTTTTTTTTTCTTTTTTTGTCTGTTAATACAAAACATCTGTCTGCAGGCCTGTTTGTCTGACTTTGCCCAGCCCTATGTTCCTTTTCTGAACTGCTTGGACAATTCCTGCATATTTTACAGGACAGTTTGCTTGTGTACCTCATTTCCTGGTGAAGCAAGACTTTCCTTACATTATAAACTGCTATTTTGTGTTATATGAAATTTATAATCTCTGTGAGTGTCTCCTCCAAGGCAGTAACAATCCCAAAACCTCAAAACTCCTCCTTTCTCTGGGAGACATGAGGTAAAACTGGAGAGCTCCCCAGTCACACATGTTGAGTAAAGCATGTGCTCATCAAATTTGTTTATCTGAAGCAGTTTTGCTTGGATAGATCAAAACACTCCACTGGCAGAGTTGTGTTTGGGAACAGAGGTCCTGCTTTCATTTGCTACTGATGCCTTTGTTTATATCTAATTGGCTTTATTAGTCCAGGAGCTCATAATCATGAGTACTTGTGCCCAGGTTGCCTGATACTTGTGCTCACCCACTGGGGTCAAATATAATCACCATCTCCCTTTGATTACCATAAACATTTGATAACCTGGCAGTTGGAGAGGTTTTATCACTGTTCTCCAGGGAGTTTGTTCCTCTGGCTCGGGAACACCCAGCTAATGTCAAGGAGATAATTTCTATGGAGAAGCTTATCCTGTTTGTAACAGGACAAGTCTTGGGACTCTAGAGTTACCAGGTGGGTTCTGTTTGTCTCTGGGTGAGCAGAATGTTTCTAAGATGGGCAGGCCACTGCTGCCCTTGTCTGCTTATGTTGAGGGCCCTATGCCCTGAGAAGGCAGCACCTCTGGAGTCCTTTTCTGGGGTTCATCCTTTCATTTTTATTTCTGGGAATCCTCAGGGCAGCCTGAACCAACCGTGGCCTCTCCCGCAGAACTCTCCTGGGAGCTGGGCCCAGCAGCTTTCACCTGCACTTAAACCAGACCATGACCATGGATTTTTGAAGCCTGCACATCTCTTCCCCACTTAGGGAAAGGCTGATAAATGCAGCATGTTATGTTGAGGGTCCCATCCTCCTTTCCTTGTCTCCTCCCTTCACAGAGGCCTGGAGATCCCCCCTCAGCCAGGAGGAGAGAATGGCATCTCTCCAAGGAAGGCAAATGAATGGGTTTGGTGGCCCTCTNGCCCAAGGTGCACCCTAAAGGCCTTTCAATAAATCTCTGCTTTATTCTCTGAGCTCTGCCCAGCCTCTGCTCCAGCTCAGCCTTCCCAAGGTGTCACTTCCAGTACGTGTCCAGCTTTGGAAAGACCAGATGATTCTCCCAATAGTGTCCCAACAAAAAGTTGTCCCTTCCTTGTCACTCAGCTCGTGAGCTATGTCCTGCTCCCTGCCCAGGGCTGGTGCATGCTGCCTCCTCCAGCTCCCTGCCCTTGGGAGAGAGCAAAAGGCCTGATGTGTGAGGAGCAGCTGCTCCTGGAAGAATGGCAATGGCATCCCTCTTTCTTTTTCTGTTTCTTGTATTCTTTTCCTTCTGTGGCTGTAGAAAGAAGGGGGGAGGAAAAAGTGAAGGAAAAGAGAAAAGGTGAAGTGAAAAACCTGAAATAATAAAAGTTATTATTTAATAATAAACGTATCTGAATGTACAGGGATGTATAGAAAATACTGACAAAAAAAATTTAAATAGTGGCTTATTCTGAATACAGAAAACAAAACAAAAATACAAAAAACGTCTTCATATGCTCTGTGGTGTTTTCTTCTGGATTTCTCCTAGCTCCATTAAAACCTCAGTAATATACAGGAGTCTATTAAAGATGCCCAAGATGAAACCAAGTCTGGTCATTATCACAAATGGCTCTTTGGTGGGCTGTGTGAGAGGAGTGAATGGTCTCTCTGTGGTTCTTAGAGGAAACACCCCCGAATTACAAACCCTCAATCTCTGCTGGCCCCACAGCAGATGCTGCAGGGAGCCAGGGCTGTGCCTGCCTCTCCTGCTGGCCTGAGCTAACCCAGGACCAATTCTGTTCCATGCCCTGAGAAGGCAGCACCTCTGGAGTCCTTTTCTGGGGTTCATCCTTTCATTTTTATTTCTGGGAATCCTCAGGGCAGCCTGAACCAACCGTGGCCTCTCCCGCAGAACTCTCCTGGGAGCTGGGCCCAGCAGCTTTCACCTGCACTTAAACCAGACCATGACCATGGATTTTTGAAGCCTGCACATCTCTTCCCCACTTAGGGAAAGGCTGATGAATGCAGCATTTGTGGCAGCCCTTGCTCCCCTGTGCCTGTGTTAGGACTCCCACTCACCTGTGGAGTGGACCAAGTGCTAAAGGTGGTGATGGGCCCTCCCAGCAAAACCTCAGCAGTCCTTCACCGTGCTCCCCAGGGCCAGGATTCAAAGCCCATTTGTCCTCCTACTGATTGAAGAGACCCCCCAAATGCATCTCTGAGATTGACTGATTCTCAGAGAGAGACTTTTTAATCGACAGGAACAATCCCTCTGTCACTTTGCCTACTGAGAAGATGGCAGAGCCAAATTTAGACCTGAGAACGAGGCCTCTCTATGGGGTAGCAACAAAACCAACTCTGCCTCTTGGAAGTGAAAAAGAGAGGCAGCAAAAGAAGAGATTTGCTGGGATCTGGCAGTTTATACTGTCATTTTCTTTGGTCTATTGCCAAACAGCCACAGTCTGTGCTTGGGGAAAACACGGGGATGAGTCAGTTTTCTGCACTCAGGTTGTTACAGGCACTTCTTGCAGGCTCTAATTTAGACTCTGCTCCGTGGATTGGAGTGCTCAGTTCCACGATATCCTACTGCCCGTGGGAGGACAGGTCTTTGGCCACAGGATCTGGCCACCTCCACACAGCCAAGGTTCATCAGAGAGGGGAAGTTAAAGTCTCCCTGGGCTGACAACAGGAAGAGCTGAGGAGCAGCCAAATTCCCCTGCTAGGGGCAATCCCTCAGGGGTGATTTGGGTCAGTGGCAGGGGCATGCCGTGCCCCTGTGGCTCTTGGCATGCCTGGTTCTGGTGCAAGGAGCAGGGGCTGAGGATGCCCCAGGGTCAGTGCTGCTGTCCCAGGGCTCAGCTACCCAGCATCCCTGACAGCCTTGGTTTGTGACAGATCCAAAAACCTCCTGATGGGGCAGCCAGCCCTGCCCAGGGCCTCTCTGCAACCCTGCTGCCTACTGCTGGTTCCCTTTTAGGAGCAAAGTCAAAGGGAGTACAATCCAGGAGGGATTTCTTAGGGCTTTTTGTGAGAGCCCCTAAGCCAGCAAGGCTGCCTAAGAAATGCAGGCTCACGGCTGGGTCACCCTGCTGCATTCAGGTCATGTTGGGCACAGCTGCTGCTCTTCTGAATTGTCACCTCTTGGGCTCTGGAGGGGTCAATGCCCACTCTTTTGTGGAGGGAGGTGCTGTCCAGGCCTTGTTCTGACAGCTGCTATGGAGTCTTTTGTGGTTTAGGTGATTCTTTCCTTGCTAAGAAGAAGGAATTTAATTTTTTTTTTTTTTTTTTTTACTACTGTCCCTGTTACATTTTAATGGTAACCAGCTGGTAGAAGGGATAATGTGGACCTGTTAGGGTGCTGGTTGTTTGAACCATCTGAGCCCGTCCAGAAATCCTTATGGAAAGCTCCCTGAGTAAATATCCTTGTAAATTCAGGGAGCACAAGCAGGTCTGTGTGCTCTGTGCCCCCCAAAAGCCACAGCAAGGGGTGTGTGCTTGCACTGCAGGGCTCTGCAGGGCCTGCAGCCTGCATGTCTGCAGCTGTGCTGGTTGCTCCCAACAAGGGAGCCAGACCTGAGCCTGTGTGGAAATTTTCCAGGCTTTTTCATCTACTCCTCATAAAGTTTTGATGAACAGATTGTGATCCAGGGAGCTGCTGTTCTCTGCCTCACGCAGTAAGTCAATGGGCAAGGACAAAGTTCCTGCCTGGCCAGCCTGCTCAGAAAACGTCCCCGTTCCTTTTGTGCTTTCTCTGAGCTTTTTCTTTTCTGTGTGTACCATCGTAGCTGCTGCGGGTAGAAATAGGAAATTATCTCATACAGAGTATGATGAGAAATAAAAATAAAAGGAAAGGGGGAAAAAAAAAAAGTTCCATTTCTCGGTTCCCAGCAGAGAACTTCATCTGGCATATTTTACTGCAAATAGGAATACCAGTGGAGTTACAAAAAATAATTTTCTGAGCTTAGTTTCTGCTAAAAAGCAGGTCTGAATGCAAGCTGGTTTTTTTAATTAACTAGGTGGTTTGTAATCAATTCTACCCTGCCAGGGACCAAAGTGGCTGATTCAGTGTCATGATTGTGAAAATCCTAGCAGGAGAATGTCTCTATACCCAGACAAAAGGATTCTCCACAAACAGGTACTCCTGTCCAAAGCTAATTTGAATGCCAAAAGATATTAAGAAGGGTGTGTTTTTTTGATGTTTTACTTTTATTTGGACACTTGTGCGGCTTAACTCTGCAACTACCTGTTTGTCATTGGGCTGAATTAAGCCCTGCTGCCTTCGTTAGCATATACAAGGGCTTAGTAATACAATCAGGCACTAATGCATTCATTTTCTACTTGGCTGCTCATTCATTGAGATGTTAGTACATAGGAAGAATATGATCAGGGTGACTGTGGGATGAACTAATCAATTCATAATGAATAATCCAAAAATACAGATGTCCTCGGCACAGACTGAATTCAGCAGAGCCGGAGGAGAGCAGCTGGAGGAGACCACAGCAAGGGAGGGATGTTCAGCCCTGAGCTGCCACCACCTCATCCTTCTCCCCCCACCCCCCAAAAAAAACACCCTAAAAAAGGGGCAGAGCTCACTGGGAGCCAGTTCAAAAGCTGCAAACTGGAGGAGCCTTGGGCTGCACAGATCTGGCGACCGTCAGTGGAGCTGCAGAGATCTTTATTTCCAAGGGCTGGTAGGGGAGACCTGCCAGGGTTTCCTCAATGACAACCACTCCTCCTTTCTGTTTGCCTCTCCTCATCTCAGCCTCTGCCAGAAATTTGTCATCTGTTGTTTTGTTGGTTTGGTTTTTTTTTTCCCTGGTTCTGAGTCGCTTGCTCTTGCTGTTTTCTCTTTAACTTCTCTCTCGGGAGTTAATTATTACAAATAGTTCGGTGTAATCCTCCTGACTGCAAATAAGAAAGCTGAGCTGTGGCCAGAATCCATTTTAAGCTGGGGCAGCACCAACACTTGTACAGCCATCAGGGTGGGTGCAGGTCGTTGTACCTGTGTGTCTCAAGTGACAGCAGAACCTTGGAAAGCCACTTTTTAAACTGCTTCAGCAGCTCTCACCCAGCTGCCTGAAAATGCTGTCCTGAGAGGGACTGAGCATTGCTCCTTCATCAGCACCTTTCAGTAGGAGATGTGGAGAACAGAGAGGGCTGGCTGATTTCCTGAAGGCTGCCTGGGTGTGTGCTACAGCTGATCCAGGAATAAGGGTTTTGTTGTTGTTGTTGTGGGTTTTTTTTTTTTTTGTTTTTTTTGTTTTTTTTGTTTTTTTTGTTTTTTTTGTTTTTTTTGTTTTTTTTGTTTTTTTTGTTTTTTTTGTTTTTTTTGTTTTTTTTGTTTTTTTTGTTTTTTTTGTTTTTTTTGTTTTTTTTGTTTTTTTTGTTTTTTTTGTTTTTTTTGTTTTTTTTGTTTTTTGTGGTTTTTTTTGGTTTTTTTTAGTTTTT
Source organism: Rhadina sibilatrix (assembly GCA_013400275.1). Lineage (NCBI taxonomy): Eukaryota > Metazoa > Chordata > Aves > Passeriformes > Phylloscopidae > Rhadina > Rhadina sibilatrix. Next base: position 87,379 of record VWYO01026424.1, on the reverse strand, counting down.
TTTCCCTGCAGTGCCCCTGAATCCTGACTGCCTCTCCATGGAGTCTCCTGCTCTTCCAGGAGAGTTGAAGGCAACTTTCAGAGTAAGGCTGGATGAATTATTTGCCAGTTTGCAGATTTTCATCCCACTGCTTTGTAGGCCTTGGTCTTCCCCTCCACACTCAGCCCTTTCAGTACTGCTGCTTTCTCACCCTTGGACTAGAAAATGCTCCTTTTTATTTCAGCACCTCTTAGAGACAAGAAGGTCACCTGGGTTACTCTGACTGGAAAGTGGATGTGAATGGAAGCATTTCCCTTCTTGAGACTTGGCATGTCCTGGAATTCTTGGGAAAAACCAAACCCTAATCTTGGTTTTTCCTCACAGACAACTCCCATTTCTTACACCCAGCAGTGCTACACCCCGATCTGTCTGTGCAGGGCCAGAGAAGGGACGTGGCAGCAAGTGAACCCCTGCCTTTGCTTCAGAGCAAACCAAAATTCACTCTGGGAATGGGGCTTTTGCTGCCCAGGAGCAGTTCAGTGGTGCTGGAATGATTCCCACTGGCAGGGATTGCTGTGAGTGGTGGTGAGGTGATTCAAGTCTCTGTGATCAACCCCAAAGTGATGTGTAGGGCTGCCCTGCCCACCCCTCCGTGTGTGAACACTGCACTCCTGGGCTGCTCTCCTAGAGGGATGGGATGGTGTGGATAAGATTATCCACCTGAGGAGTGAACCCGTTCCTCTATGATGCCTCACTCACCTTAAACCAAAAGATTTGCCAGTAAAAATCCCAAGAAAACTAAAATGCAGGGATTCATCCATCCTGTAGGGTGGAGGCTGCGAGGTCAGGGGGAATTGGGGGCTCAAAGAGAAGGAGAAAGACTGAGTAAAAGCAGGGAAAGTTCAGCCAGAGCTGTGTGTGCCTCTGAGCTCTCCATGTGTGGGATTTTTCCCTTCCCGTTCCTCCGCCGCCCGGTGTTCTTTATTGTCTCTTGCAGGTAGATCACTCATTGCCATAAATTTTCTTATCTCTAGTGCTTTTCCAATTATGGATAACAACAGGAAAGCAGTCATTGGTTTCTAAAAGGTCATCAAGATATAGGGCCCGATTGGGAAGGGGATGACTTATGGAGTTGGCTTGTGTAAATCTGGGGAAGTTTTATGCGCAAGTCAGGCACGAAATGTAAGTGAGATTCATAAAAAACAGAGATTTACATTGGCTTCAGTTAGCAGGAATCAAAATGGTTATGAAAATTTCCCATTCTCTCTCTGCCTGTAAGCTTTAAATGTGCTTTTCAAGTGCCCGTGGCACTGGGGAAGGGCTGTCGTGGCCCTCTGGGTGATGGACCAGTGCCTGGCCAGAGGATGATCAGGGTGCAGAGAGGTGCTAAATAGGAGCTTCTCCCACACCTTGCCTTGCCAGCCATCCAGAGGTGACCTCCTCCAAGCAGGAGAGGGGATTTGGTCCCATCTGAGTGTTGGCAGCAGGCAGTGACAGTGACAGCTGGGGCGGAGCCACTTCTCAGGTGACATCAGGATTATCTCTGCTGCCTCTCTTTGCACCCACAAAGTCACTGCACATCTGTGGGGCTCTGAATCTGTCAGGTTTGTGGGGTGTCACAAACCCATCAGGAGCTGGGCTCTGGAGAGAGTTGAAGCCCTGGGGGCTGTGAGCAGAGGGGACACTTGAATCCTGTGGCACGGTGACATCCCTAAGGGTTGCTCGCCTTACACAGGTGCTGGCAGTGTCCAGCACCTCTGTAGCACGGCCACTGCTGCTGTCAGGGGACAGCCTGTCTGCCGTGGCTGTGGCAGTGGCTTCTGAGCAACCACAGAAGTGTGGAACTGCAGGGCCTGGCTCACCTCGAGTGGTGCAGCCCACGAGAACAAGGGTGAAATGTCTCCCCCATTTTGTGTCCCACAGCACCCCCAGAAACCAGGTTCTCCTGCTTCCCTCTGCTGCTGACCTGCCTCTCCTTGGCTTTTCTTCTGGTTGCAGGAGTTCAAAGGATGCCAAAGGATGAACACTTTCATAGAAGGTCTCCTGCCAACAATGCACTTCCAAGCTGTAAAGTTATGCACAATAACAACAAGTAATTTGTACACAGTGCAATGAATAACAGGCAACACGGGAGAAGGGGGAGGGCTGCTGAAAACTGGTCCATTTTAGGCTCTTAGCTGAGGGGCTGAAGTTGAGAACCTCATCAGCTCAGCTACTGGAGAGTCAGAGGGGAGAGAGGAAGGTCTGCCCAAGAACAACTCATCCTGTCAGGAGAGCTGGATGTCCATCTGGAGACCTGGGTGTCCATCTGGAGACCTGAGTGTTTATCTGGAGACCTGGGTATGTGTTTGGAGACCTGGGTGTCCATCTGGAGATCTGGGTGTCTATCTGGAGATCTGGGTGTCCATCTGGAGATCTGGGTGTCCATCTGGAGACCTGAGTGTCTATCTGGAGACCTGGGTGTCTGTCTGGAGACCTGGGTGTCCATCTGGAGACCTGGGTGTCCATCTGGAGACCTGAGTGTCTATCTGGAGACCTGGGTGTCTGTCTGGAGACCTGGGTGTCTGTCTGGAGACCTGGGTGTCCATCTGGAGACCTGGGTGTCCGTCTGGAGACCTGGGTGTCCATCTGGAGACCTGGGTGTCTGTCTGAAGACCTGGGTGTCCATCTGGAGATGGTTCTTGCCCTGTTTCCCACGGAGGGATCTGGGTCACAGCCACCTCAAGTCACACAGGAGGAACCTGGGCTGCAGGGGTGAGAAGCTCAGCCCTGCAGAGCCTCAGCAGAGCAGGATGTGGGCACTCACAGCCTTCCTGTGAGGCTTTGAGGTCTGCAAGACACACCAAGTCCAGCCACGGCATGTGAGATAAAGACCAGGCAGAAGTGTTGACTTGCAGGTGCCTTTTCCAGACGTGTAGTTTTCTTCTTTCCAACAAAAATGCCATGGAGGCACAATCCCCAAGGCAGCTGACGTGGCCAATGCCTGGGAGCAAGGTGAGGAGCCAGAGGTTTTGGCACCGTGGCCCCTCAGCACCCAAACATGATGTACAACACAGCAGCCCTGCCTGCCCCCTAAAACTGCCTCCAAACCCCAAAAGACTGCTTCCAAGCACAAAAAGTGACTCAGAGTCAGTACAGGGGGGCTGAAAGCACAAAAAGGTGTCGGGAGCTGCCGTGAGCCACTTAACCTCCTGACTAATGCACAAAGTCGTTTCTGTCACAGCTGTCTGAACAATACATTTGCCAATTAAGTTAATTCAATCAAATCCCTTGTATCCTACAGAAAGGGCAGAGCAAATCCAGGTGAGGGAGAGAGAACAGAGCCCAAATTCCCCTCTGTCACGCAGAAGCAGAACAAAGGGAGTGTGTGTGTGTATAAATATTTATGAATAATTGCACTGTGAAACCAGAGCGTGATTGACAACTGGAAAGCTGCTTTCTGGGGTGTGTCCTCCCCACCTGGGAAGTGATGGGGTGACTTTGGGGACCAGCAGATGCTGTGCTGGGGGCATCACTCCCACTTCAGTGGTTCAAATTCAAAAAGGATGTGCTGGAGGCTTGTTGCTCTGCTCAGCCTGTGCTCAGGGATGTGATGCCACTCGTGACTGTCCGAAGCAAATCCATGTGGAGATGCCAGTGTCCATCTCCAGCCTGGAGGGCAGAGGGGTGGTTGTGAAACCAGCAGCCTGGAGTTCCTGTATTTTTCAGTGTTGGGGTTCTCCAGGTGTGTGTTTTAGGCTGGACATCCACACTGGGATGTGCCCATGAGGTGTAGCACAAGTTTCCACAGCCACTGACTGATGCAAGCACCAAAAAGGAGTCCCAAAAGAAAGGAGGAAGGCTTGTGGCAGGACTGGAACGTGCAGAATGTCAGAGCTGTGCCTGTGCCAGGGGGAATGCTCAATGCACTTGCTGCAGCCACTCCTTTTGGAAGCAGGGCACAGCCTGCTGTGACAGGACAGGGAAAAACCAAAGGAGGCTCTTCTGCCTTGACCTGTTCAGCCCAAGGTCTGCCTGCATGAGGATGTGATGCAGCCCTGAGGTGGGAGAGGTCAGAAATCCGGGCCCTGCCCGTTGCTGGTGCAGTGATGATCACACTGGGCTCTGCCTGGGTGGGTTGCAATTTGGCTCCTGCCAGGGTAAACATATCCAGGGCATGTGGGGGTCACAGCCAAACCCAGGAGATCCAACCTCATGGAAAAAGTTTGTAGTGATGCCTTCAGTTTGAGCGTTGATGTTTTTTAGATTCTGTGCTGCTTAGATGTGTAATTCTGAGCCTCGGAGTGACATTCAGG
>VWYO01026424.1:56948-79167 GCA_013400275.1 Rhadina sibilatrix | reverse complement strand
TTTTTTTTTTTTCTTTCCTGAATTTGGACAGACTTAAAGAAGTGGCATCAAATTTGAAGGGCACCCAATCAATCTGTTGTCCTAGCTGCATGAAATTGTATTTCCTTGCCACTTCATATCTTATTTGCAGCAGCTGGGCTGTAAGTCATTGGTGATAACATTCTTTATTATGCAGCCGTGTTTATGAACTGTGCCTGGAAAGAGATGATAGAAATATGCAGCAATATGCAAAGGGGGGGATGCTGGGGGGAGGGGGAATAAATGCTTGTTGCTAGGGCAACCGTGGGGCTATTTTGGGCATCAAATTTTGCAGATGATGAAAAGCATTTTCATGTGATGGTTGGTCTCTCTGGGAAGAGAAGGGGAGAGGGGGCACACAATAAACGGGGAGATAATATTCAAGAAGGCAGTCATTTAATTTTTTTTTCACATATAAATACATCTATAGTTTCAGCTGCACTGGAAATGCATTAAAACCAAAGGAGCTGCTGCCTGTTAGGGGGAAGGAGAGAGGTTTTAAATAACTAAATAGGAGGTGTAATGCTGGTGGTTTGGGAGGCTTTCCTCACTTGGCACAACCTAAATCCAGCCAGTGGTCTCAGGAAGTTCCTCATGGGTCAGGCTGGTGTCTGCAGCCATCCCTGCTTGTCCTTGGTCCCTGTGGCCACAGGCAGCCAACAGCTCCTTCCCCCAAAGCTTTATCCATCTCTATCCCAATGGAAATGGAGCCCATTAATTCACAACCCCTTCTGTCACAGGTTAAAAAGCACCAAATTTTCAAAGACTGCTCTTGACTCTTGCAAGTACCTCATGACACCGGTGCTTGATACCCATTAAAATGCTAAATTCATAAAGAATGGGAATTGCTTTCAGGCAGTTGCCCTCAGTCAGAGATGTCCAGTCTGGAGGATGTGAGCTGCTCCCACCAGTTGACATGGGAAGGGTTGAATGTCCCCTCTGTCACTGTTGGACACAAAGGAAGACAAGAGTCTTGCTCAGAAGGCTGATGCTCTAAGAAGGGGCTGGTTTATTGTCCAAACCTGTTTTATACTTTTTTACAATGTGCCCACCCGAGAAGTGGGACTTCTTGACCCATTGGTCACATCAAGGGTAAACAAGCAAAGTCCCCCCTTCAGAGAGGAATGTGAAAAACAAGATAGTTTAGAAAACATGACCTTGTGTACCAGTTTTCATCCCTGGCAAAAGACTTCAGAAAACCTAAACATGACAAGCAGTGACTACATCCCTCCATGCACCCGGGCTGTTGGTGAAGATCCTGGGGGCTCTCAGGGTGAGGTGACAGAGTTGGGGGACTGGGTCAAATCACCAGCCTTTGCCCCACCTAGGGCCAGGGCAGGTCCTTCTCTGCTGGTGGGAATGGAGAGGGTGGCCCCAGCCAAGGTTTTGCACCTTCACCTGTGGAGCTCTGGCAGGACTACGAGGCCAGGAGAGCACAGAGAGGGTGCTGGGGAACGTCACCGAATCGCCGTGGAAAAGCAAAAACCCTCCAGCAACATTATTTTTTTTTTCAGTGTTGGAGAATTAAGGCATTATTTTATTCTAGCCAGGATGTTATTCTGGCCAGGACGTGCGACAGAAATCATTTTATCCACAGATAGCCTGGGTTGTGCAGAGAAAATCATTCCATGACACCGGGTTCTTTACCAGATTTCCCAGATACTCATACTGGAAAAAAAACAACAAAACAAAACCAAAAAACCACAAAAAAACCCCAAAACAACAAACAAACAAACAAACAAACAAAAACCCACATCAAAAAAAACCCAGAGGAATTCATTGGTTCAATGTTCATTGGTCCCAAGTTACACAATTCTTAGTATTTGGTTGCCTATCGGTTATCGATCCCTTCGCCTTCGATGCTAATTAGATCCTCATTCTAATTAGGTCCTCATTCTTGGTTCTCTTATCGATCCTTCCCCGGACCAGGTGTGTCAGACCCACCAGGGGGGATGTCCGGGCCTTGATGTTCCTAAATCGTCTCTTATCTCCTCTGTATCTTCCGTGCTACCCCTCAGTCAGTAGATGTTAAACTCATCAAGCCTCGTCCAGGGAACAGAGTCTTTTAAAAAGCAATCTCCCTTCCCTCCCCCCTGGGCGAAGGAGAGCAAAACCCCTGATCGAAATTAGTTTAAAAAAAAAAGAAAAATCATTTCAGAAGTCGTGTAATTTCCAACAGGAACAGCGGAGCGGGATACGGATTTGTCCTCATTTTCTCAGCTTCTGACTTTTCGGAGCATCAAGTTTTATGCTCTACACCGTCTCTGTCGCAGCGCTGCTTCTCTTAATTTGATCTGAGTGGAATTGCTCCAAGCAAGAACAAGCTCTGGAGTGTTGTTTGCAGCCCCTGGATGATGACTGGTGCTCCAGCCATTCTTAAAATCCTTGGGACTCCAAATATATTGGCACATTAAGCCGGTTAAAATGAACTGCGCATGTTTACAGCAAGAAATCTATTTCAAATGCAATATAATGCGACTCTCTTATTGCTCTAAAGTTGTGTTTTTAATTAAGTAGTTATCGGTGGCAGCGAGATTCTTCTTGAATAATTAAATCAAGGTAGTTTAGTGAGTAATTGTAAGGCGAATTGCTGAGACCATCAGGCTGCTGTTGAGACAGTCTGTTTTCTTTCGGAAAATTAATTCAAGTGACGCGTGTTGCTAAGAAAGTAGCAGCACATTGTGCTGGGTAATGGGCATTTGTCTTGGAATGCTTTATGTCTCTGGAGCTGCTTCTTTCTCATTCTGCCTTCCCAGCTTTCAGCTGTCTTCCCCAGAAACAAATGCTGATGATTTTCCACTTTGCATCTTCTCTTTCCCTTAATCCACCGCCCCGGGTAGTTCAGCAGAGAAGGATGAGAAGGGAGTGGGTGATAATTGAGTTACTCAAGAATATAAACACAGACCTGGTCTGAACAGTTCTTGTGAATGGATCGGGACTTTCTGGGCTCAATTTCCCAACTTTCGACTCAGGGACAGCAGAGCCAGCCCCATCTTTTACGCTCCCGGCATCTGATTTAAAGTTTTTCAGAAACGAGGGGTTAATGGCTCTTGAATTAAATTTGGAGGAGTTGAGGTGAGTCAGTGCTGCTGAATTACTGTCTTCCTAAAGGCCTTGGAAAGAGGATTTGTTCATTGAAGCCTTGGCCCCTGTCCTGTGTTCCTTTGGCACTGCTGGTGTCATAATCTGATATTTCAGGTGTCTTGCTTGGCACGCCGTAATTCTCTCGCTGTTGGATACTCTGAATGCAAAGAGCCGGCAGATATCTTCCACTGTATTAAACTTTATTTGCCAGGAGATCGAGGGGAAAACCCCTGTGCAAACCTGAGCATGCACAGGCGCCTAGGGCAAAAAGTCCAAACACAGCCACAGTGAAAAAAAAAAAATAAATAAACCAAAAAATCAGTGCACATTGTCGAAACAATATTTTTGATGCGTTTTTTATTTTTTTTTTTTAACCTACCTCATGTTCTCCCAGCAGCTTCCCTTGCTCTGCCTGAGGAATATGCCTAACAAGTAACACCAGCATCACACAAATTCCCAGGAAGCTGGGCTCACTCTGTAGCAGCTCGTTGACATTTTCCTAGGCTAAATGAAGAATTAAGTGAGGAGAGCATGGCCAAAGTTCTGACAAAGTCATCCTCGGGCACGGACAATCACACCGCAATTTACCAACAATTCACCTTTTTCAGGGAGTTTATTCTGCCACCACGAAGTCCACGAGGACGAGGGGGTGAAGGGGGGTGTGGTGAATGATAATTCCTGTTTTCATAACGTTGTTGCGGTGGTGAATGATAGTTTATGTTTCCATAATGTTGTTGTTATTATAAATCAGAAAATAAAATGGCTTTTCTCATTTGGNCTCTCCTGGGGTGAAGCCTGGCGGGAGGTGGAGCAGGTCCACAGTGGTTCTGTCTGGTGTGAGCCCCATTCAGAGCCTCCAGGAGTGGTTTAACCCGCTGGTGTGGGGCAGGGCTGCTGTCGTGAAAAACGGTGGAGAAAGGGAGAGTGCTTTGGGGAAACAGTTCAGGGATGGACTGTGAGAAACGGGGTTTACTTTCCCGGTAAAAATTTGAAACGTTTAATGAAAAGACAACAGGAGACAGAGATAAAGCAAAGGGTTAAACGGCAGGGTGCTGGGTGCTTGGCACCCCTACTACCTTTGGACACATTCCTTAAATACCTTTTCCCTTACATCAGCCTGTTGCATATCCATCGACCATTATGCATATTCATACTTTTCCATAAACTAATTTCCATATTCCAGGATCTGTTTAGCGTGGCCACTCCTTGGATCCACCTTTTTAGAGCTTGGCTGTGGTTTCAGGCTGTTCTCTTTATTATTTCCAGTTTGGGCCTTGGTTCATACTTTCTTTCAGAGGGCAGATGCTGATAATTGGCATATCAGCAGCAGGGTCCTCATCATGTGTTTACAGGATGTTATCCCAACCAAACAGACAGTTCATGCAGAGCTATATCAGCTACCACTACTGCTCTGTTTAAGTTTTGTTAACAGCAGAAATAAAAGCCAAGTCGTTTTAACCTTATACATACAGCGTTCATCTTAATATTTGTGAAAAACCAACTTTACAGTCTCTATTTGTAACATCCTCAAAATTTCAAGGATTCTCTCCTTTCCATCGGGAGAACCATTTGCAGGGCTATTGTTGCCATAGCTGGCTGCACTCCCCAGGACTCTCTGGAGCCTTCCCACCTCCAGCTGTTCCTCAAAAATTCAAGGATTTTCTGGGGCAGCTTTTCTGCAGCTCCAGGCTCTGCTCTCCAGGCCGTCGTTACCTACCAGGGCGGGTATTTGGAGAAAAAAAAAAAACAACCTCTTTCTCTCTGTGTTTGCAGCTCTAAAATAGAGATATTGGCACAACAGGGGTGAGGAGGAAGCTTCTGGGGTGAACAGAGGCTGCAGAGCATCCTCAGCTGTTAATGACTGCTCCACTTTGATGAAATGTCAGACTTGAAGAGTTTTTGGAAAAGTTGTCCCACTTCTTGCTGCAGAAAGTGGCAGATATCACACATTTTTCAGTCTTATTTTTTTTTTTTAGAGGAAGTTTAGACAGGAGAATATTTACATTTTATTCTATTTTTTAAGGTTTTTCTGTGTGTTTCCAACCACTTAGTCCCCCAAGAATGGGCTGACTGTCTTTTGTTGTATATTCATATCAGTGTTGAGAAACTGCAAACTTTTATTTCATCACTTCTGGTCTCACCTGCACCTGAGTTACCAGGAACTCTGAGCACAGAGCTGAAACCCTCTTTGTTGCAAAAATATTTACACTACACAGGCACACAACCAGGTATCAAATTCAGGAACAACACAAATTCAGGCTCTTTTAATACATTTTTTTTCTAGAACATGCAAGATTCTGCCTGTGGATTTAATACCAAAGACAGGCAAACTCTTGGTGAGAGACAGAAGCCTTTTAGCTTTCTTTATTTCAAGACTAAATCGTGCCTCTTAACAACTGCATTGATGTCTTCTGCTTTCAAAGCTTTGGGTTGACAAAAAAAAACGAGATTTTGCCATTACTGGGCTGATCTGGAGGCAGCCAGACCCAGTGATGTTTTTGTCATGTGTCCAAAACAGGTTCCAGCTTTATTTGAAACTCGTGTTCAAGGTCATACCTTGTGACAGGCTCTTGGTGCAGCTCTGGTTCAATACCTGGAAAGGGATACAGGCATCATGGTCTGGTTTTTGCATCTGGGAGTGTAAATCTTCCCTGTCCTCCTGCACTCACCCAAATCTCCTTTGGTAACACACATTGCTGCTCCATTTTTTTGGAGAGGGAGAAAAGAAATGGTGTTTTATGACACACTGCGTGGTCTGTGAGTCCTGTCTGGAGTAGGACAAGTATTTAAAAATAAATAAACCCCCTTGCAAATATTTGTTTAAATGTTCTGCTTTCACTGTTTCTCTTCCATGTGGGGTGTGCAAAGACACATTTTAATGCAAGCAGGGACAAAGGGGATGGCTTTGCCATGTAATGTTTCAAACATGACAACTTGAACTTTCCTTTTTCTTTAAATAACCTTATTTATAACAGAGGAGTGTAAATGGGAGTAGGAAAGAGAATGCATTTTCATGTGCCAGTTTCTATCACCTCGCATCCAAATTTAGTTTGCTGCTTTAAATCAATCTCTATTCCCTAGCAGGCCCTTTGCCTCTCCTGTCAAAGTTTGTCTCTACCCCTGCATTTGTGTCTGAGCAGCCTCCAATTAAAATAAACTGCATAAAGGCACCTCAGAGTGTCACTTGGGGAGATTTTGGGGGGTTTAAGGAGTTTTTATGTGCATGTGTACGTCTGATGGGTTTACACGTTATATAAAATATGAAATACAGGGGTGTATTACTTCGATGTGTATTTTGTGGTATTCTAAATGCCAGCCCCTAATCTCTCAGTTCTCCATCCCATCTATTTCATTCCCACCCTGGACAGGAGCAGTGTGGTTACCCCCTCAGCAGATGCTGTTAACTGTTGGCACCAAAGCCCACAGGAGTCCGTGGAAGTTTGGATAAGAGATTTTGATTTGACGACAAATGAGGCAGAGAAATCAAACAAGATATCTGAAGGCTGTCCCTAGGCAACAGCAGCACAGCCAGAGCAGCTGGTGCTCCCTACAGCAGCAAGATGGTTCAAAAGAAAACGCAGTGAATATCAGAAATCATGACTGGAATGAGGGGCGGCCCCAGGATTTTGATTCCAAAACAAAACAGAACAAGCAACAAGACACAAAAACGCAATCCCTCCACCATCTCCTGGCTCAGAGAACGTTTCCTTTGCTCCAGTGATCCCCCTGCAGCCACCAGTCTCCACTGGGCAGCTGCTTCTGCATTCGTGGTCCTTCCTAACCCTCTGGTTTGGCAGAGTTGCAGGGCACAAATGCGGGGTTAATGGCTCTCAGTTTAAATTTGGAAGAGTTGAGGACACCACAACTACACAGACTCCGAACTCCAGAAGGCTGAAAATGACTCCTTTAGTTCTGGAATGCGTCTCCCTTTTATCCTGTTCTACGCAGAGCAATTGGATTGGTGAAACAAAGACAAAACCTCTTCAATCACGTTGGTCAGAGCAGAGGGACATCAAGAAGTCCCTCCTAGGGAAAGGGATGTAAACAAAGCTACAGTTGCAAAAAATGACTCTTGTTTACAGAAAATTCCCTGGGAAAAGAATTTTGGAACACCAAAACATCTCAGGCACCAAGCCAGTGCTGCTGAGGGACTGTTTTCCTAAAGGCCTAGGAAAGAGAAGCTTTTCATTCATTCGAGCTTTGGCCCCTGTCCTGCGTGTATTTACTGATGAGGGCACACCTGGGGCGTGCCTTTTGCACAGGCAGGTGCACACCCGGAGAAAGTAGGAAAACAGAAAGGCAGAAAAAGTGGGGAAAGTGGCAATCACGTCCAAGGGAAGCTTTAGAAGGCGGGCATCGCTTTGTCCCACCAGCGTGAGGAAAAACCTCAGTGCCCAGGGGTGAAATGGGAGGGTGGCTGCTCTGGGGAGGGAGGGCAGGTGTTTAAAGCAGGACACAGCCCTGCAGGGTAAGCAAACCCCAGCTTTACGCCCTGGTGGGTGTTCAAACCTAAAGGATATTGTGCTGTGTGCCTGGTTTTTACCTGAGCCTCGGCTGCACAGGGCTGGAAGGAGCCTCAAGCACTGCCAGAGCCTCCTCCAGTGATGGACCAGCTGTGCCTTTCCCTATAATTTCAGCTCCTAATGCCTCGTCCGGGCTCAAGGGGGCACGAACTTTTTGCCTTTTCATTCTGAGCCTGAAACAATGGCCGAGCTCTCAGCCCTCCCGTCGGGGTGAAGGAGGTAACCTGCCTCCTCACGGTGCCCTCATGAATAATTCCGCCGCTCGCCCGCTTGATTTCAGGCTTCCCAAAATAACTGACACCCTGCACGCTGGGAGCAAGCCAATCCTGGGGAAAATAAAACACATTAAACAGCGGCACACCACCCTGAGAGAGCCCTGAGCGAGTCTGTGATTAAAAATAAATAAATAAATAAAATAAAATGCAGGAGGGGTTCTGTAGGAAATTTTGAGAGTCGATGGGGAAAATACCGTATCGCTCCACGCTCTCGTTTGCAGTGAATATCTGCCTTGGTTCCTTTTTTTTTTTTTGGTGGGGAGGATGTGTCTGCCTTCTGTCCGTGAATCCACATTTACAGGGCTGCATCCCCGGGAAGATGGGGAGGGCTGACATGGGTGATTTGCCGTCGGGATCCAGCCCGCCTGCCCCAGCAGCCTTTCCCCTTCAGACAACTCAGAATTCCCTTGCCGAGGGTGACTCCCCTCTTCAGATGTGCCGCACAATGTCTCTCCACTGGATGCCCACCGAATGCCTAATTTTTAACCACTCCGCCTGTCAGATCCACAAAAGCTGTGACTGGAGGTGTTTGCATAAAAGAGCTCCACTGTAGGTATCTGAGAGCAGCTGGCGATGCTCTAGACAGTCTCCAGCCGTGCTGAGCCGGGCAGGATGCTTTAGTCTCCCTGGCTTAATGGCTAAGTGCCGCTCCTTAATGTGCCCTCCCCCTCAATTGCCTCCCCAATTAGCATGCAAAACGCGGCCAGCCGCGGAAAGAAGTTCGGAACCTCCTGGATTCAGGCAAGGCAGGTTGGGGTATGGTGGGAAATGAAATGCGGCTCTGCCAAGAAGAGCTCAGGGAAAGATCAGCCCCGGGCTGGGGCAGCACGTCGGGGAAATGATGGGGTTTGCCTTGGATAACCCTCCTGGGCACTGTGAGCCCAGCCTGGGCTCTGCCTCTCCTGGGGTGAAGCCTGGCGGGAGGTGGAGCAGGTCCACAGTGGTTCTGTCTGGTGTGAGCCCCATTCAGAGCCTCCAGGAGTGGTTTAACCCGCTGGTGTGGGGCAGGGCTGCTGTCGTGAAAAACGGTGGAGAAAGGGAGAGTGCTTTGGGGAAACAGTTCAGGGATGGACTGTGAGAAACGGGGTTTACTTTCCCGGTAAAAATTTGAAACGTTTAATGAAAAGACAACAGGAGACAGAGATAAAGCAAAGGCTTAAACGGCAGGGTGCTGGGTGCTTGGCACCCCTACTACCTTTGGACACATTCCTTAAACACCTTTTCCCTTACATCAGCCTGTTGCACATCCATCGACCATTATGCATATTCATACTTTTCCATAAACTAATCTCCATATTCCAGGATCTGTTTAGCGTGGCCACTCCTTGGATCCCCCTTTTTAGAGCTTGGCTGTGGTTTCAGTCTGTTCTCTTTATTTTTGTTTGGGCCTTGGTTCATACCTTCTTTTAGAGGGCAGATGCTGATAATTGGCATATCAGCAGCAGGGTCCTCATCCATGTTTGCAGGATGTTATCCCAACCAAACAGACAGTTCATACATAACTATATCAGCTACCACTACTGCTCTGTTTAAGTTTTGGTAACAGCAGAAATAAAGGCAAAGTCATTTTAACACTATACATACAGCTTTCATCTTAACATTTGCAAAAAGCCAACTTTACAATATCTATTTTTAACAGGACTGAGCAGTTTTCGGCCAACGGTTGGACTTGAAGGTCTTAAAGGTCTTTTCCAACCAAGATGAATCCTTATTTCACTTGGCTGTTGCAGGAGCTCAAAACATTGGATTGATTCTTGTGGGTGATAAAACAGTAGGTTCAGTGCCCACAACCTGCTAAAAACTTTTAGGTCCCTCTTGGGTGTGAATGAGGTTCCCTGAGAGTCCTGAGCACTGCTGAGGCCCTTCATGGCTTCATATCCTTTAATTCTTCATGGATTAAAGCAGACCAAGAGATGTGAGTCTCCCAAGCTACTGATAGGCTTTGTGGGAGAGGCAGAGCCAGTGTGTGCTGCCCCAACCCCTGTCCCACATCGTTGGTGGTTGCTGTGGTCCCCAAATCTGTGATTTGAAGCCCAGATAATTCCATTCAGGGGCTGGGTAATTTCTCCATCAAATTTCTCTGCGAGGTTAAAGACCCCAACATAAAATTGTAGCAGCACTTGTAGCGTTTGATGCTGTGTTTTCTTATCAATCCCTTTTTCTCCTGTCCTTCACCTCTCCTGCCTTTCAGCGCTGTGCTTTTAAGTCTTTAAATCGATCTGGCTTTAGGTTAAGGACAATCCATAACATGCAAGAGCAGAAATCACACAGGAAAGGCCGTGTTGGGCAGGAGAGCCCCAGCCTGCTGCTGACACCTTCCCCCTGCTCTGCCCCGGTCTCACTCCTGGTTCTGCTGTGCTCACCTGCGATGCTCACCTGTAACACACCAGCTTTGTGCTAAACACACAGCTGCAAAATTCCAAATGCCCGAAATCACAGGTTCTGGAGGTGTTGGTGCCCTCAGGAGCTGGGGTGGCAGGCAGGATCTCTGTTTCCCTGGCAGAGCAGCCAGTCCACCGTGGGTTTTTTGCTTTGCTGGCGACCTCTGGCATTACTGGAAACTTCCAGATGAGATGGGAAAACGATGGCAACAGTGGAAAAACGCTAAGGGACATTTGCTTTAATGAGTGCAGCTACCCAGGGAAGCTTTGGTCCTGTGGCTGACTGAAGAAGAACCACGTAAGGAGCTGCTGGTGCTCGTGGCGCGCTCGGAGGCGCAAATAACTGATTTCAAAGTTGATATCATCAGAGAATAAAAGAAGATTGGGTGTTACAGGTTAAGCTGTTGTAAATTAAAGCAGCTCTGCTGAGCTCATTGCAGTTGTTCTGGGTTATTGCAAGCGTAAGTGAGAGGAGTTGACTCTTTTTTTCCAGCAGTGGTTGGTTGGAAAATGCCATTTTTCTGGTATGTGAGTAAAAGCGAGCGGGGGCAACTTGGTCTTGATAAAACAGAACATTTTCCTGTTGGGGTCTTTCTCTGTGTGCTGTAAGCCAGCCAGACCCCTTGTCCTCTCACGAGCTGCAAATTACACAGGCAAATGTAATTACCCATTCTTTGTTATTAGTGTGCAGTTGGAAGCTTCAAGCAATCGTCCCTTTCTTGGTATTTCAAAGCTTACTCCTCGCAAGATGCATCCTTGATATTGAACACAATGAGATGTCCTTTTTTTTTTTTTTTTTTTAAATTCAATTAAACATTTGCCTACTGTGACTCTTTATTCACTGCAAATTGTCTCTGTAAATAATCTTCATCAAAAGTCAGAACCAATCCCCATTAGTTGTTTAGATTAATTAATGAGTCCCCCTGGAGCCACCCAAATGAATTCAATTTAAACGTCAACAACTTGGCTATGGAGTTTCCCAGGTTGGCATTAAGACAATATTAAACCTGCAATAAGTCACATTTAAAATGTTAATTCAAAGAAGCTCTCCATTTAGAGCATTTAATTAAATCCTTAAATAAACTGCATGGGCTCAATACCAGATGGTTCTGCATTTTCATTGCAGCAGAGAGCCTTGAAGTCATTGAGGGAAGTAATATTGGAGGCATGGTGAAGATAACCAGGATATATAGTGTAATAAAATCTAATCTTGTTTCCAGCAGGGAGATTCAGTGTATGTACACAACCTAGGCTAAAATTGTAAGTTAATTACATTAACCCCAGTGTACTCTGGTATCTGAGCAGCCAGAGATGAAATTAGTCTTTTTCCTATCATAAGATTCTTTTCAACTTCACTATATTAATTTTTAGCCAAATACTTACTCATAAGGAAAATTGAAGTTAATGTAACCAAAGACAAAGTAATGCAGTCTTAATATTCTGAAGGGATTATGGAGGGCCGTGAAAATACACTTTGCAAATGTCACTCACTTTGAATGGATTTGTGGTGGGAAGGTGGGGGAAAAAGAATTATGGCTGTGATCTGCACCATGCTGGGGTTTAATAAAAGTCATGATTTAAGAAATTTGGATCTTGCGGGGGGGAAAAAAATGACTTAAAAAATAAAGAGGAAACGAGATAAACACCTCTGTCCAAAGCCCCAAATTGCCAAGACATGGTGAGTGTTCCCCTCTGCTGGATGACAGATCCTTGAAATCAAGTTGAAATTCTGGGAGGTGATTTAGGTTAGGACACCCTGTTCAAATGTTTGGGGATTTTTTTGGTCCTTGTTGAGAGGAATATCCTTTTGACACCACCTGTTTGCGTGGTAAAAGTTTCTGCAAACAAGTAAAGGCAGACCAGTTTTCCATTGGCAGAAATCAAAATTATATTGGGAGGGTAAAGGGGAGGGTTTCTTTTTTTGTTTACTTGTTCCTTTGAAAGTTGCTTTTGTGATCAGTCTCTGGGTGCCAGTGAGGTGATGCCACTGGAACAGCTCAAGTGTTGGGATCCAAATCCCCCTGAGCCCCATCCACACAGGCCCAGGGGTGTCCAAAGATGGGAGAACTGAATTAAAACCTGCAGAGGAACTAAGATGCATAAATCCTCACAGACACGAGGTAGAAATGCAGGTTTAGTTTTAAACAAACAGAGGATTTTTAAGTGCCTTAGTAAATAAGAGACTGAACCAGCCAGCAAGGAAAAGACCTAAAGTCTTGTTTAAAGTTCAAGTAACGTTGCCTTTTGAAAAGTTAAACTCTGTTCAAAAAAAAAAAACAAAAAAAAAAAAAAACACAAAAACAAAAAACCACCAAAAAAACACCAAAAACCCAAACAACAACAACAAAAAAAAACCAAAAACAAAAAATCCAAACCAAAAAACGTGGCCTTGCTAACACTCCTAGATAGAGCAGACAGAGATATACATGTGTAGAATTTGTGTGAACATTTACCAATACTGTGGCACATCAATCTAAGGTTCAGGACAGGCCCAACAAGGCAGTACTGGACTCTTGTATTTAACCTGACTGGCCAAAAATTGAATAAAATGCACTGAGGATGCTAGCATGCTCACACTTAGGGGACACAGAGTCTGTGTGCTGTCACTGCTGCTGCCTCTGCTGCTGCTGCTGAAGGTGCTGCTGCTTCTGCTTGGGACAAGGGGACTTCACTGGCACAAACAGTAACAACCCCTGCCCTCACGAGGCTGATTTAGCCAGGCAATAAAGGACTTTGCTTTTGCAGCTACCCAGCTTCCAGTCTTCAATGAGGACGTGCCAAAATCTCCACTCCAGGGGCAGGCCAGCCCCCTGGGTTTCAACTCCAAGAAAATTCAGTCTGCTCCCTCCCTGCCAGCTGTAAACCAAGGGTGTTATTAATGCAGCTCGGCGGAGGGAGCAACTTTTGCTCTTAATATTCAAGGCACTGTAATTCAATTTCCAAAAGTGTGGATTTCTGCCTGTTGGGTAATAAAATGCATCAGGGAGGAGAAATCACTTTGCTGTCGTGGCAGGGCAGATTTGCACTGTTTGGGCTTTGCTGGGACACCAGTGGGGGCTCAGAGAGGCACCTGAGCCACGTCAGCAGCACAAATTTCCTGTGGGTGGTGGCACGAAGGACTGGAGCAGGTGAGGAGCGGCCTGTGCCTGTCCCTGCTGGGGCTGAAAGGAGCCAGAAAGGTCTCTTCAAAACACTGGCACAGGGTGCCCAGAGAAGCTGTGGATGCCCCTGCCCTGGAAACATTCCAGGCCAGGTTGGACAGGGCTCTTGAGCGACGTGGTCTAGTTGAACCCGTGGCATGGGGTTGGACTGGAGGAGCTTTAAAGGTCCTTTCCAGCCCCCATTCTGTGGTTCTAACTCTCCATCCTGTCCCTGCCCCATCCCACCCCGTGGTGCTGGGGTGACTTGGGCTCGTGCCCACATCCCTTTCCTGTTGTCACAGGTGGCACTGGTGGCACCCAGGCCCTGCAGGCCAGGATGTGGTCACCCTCCTCCAGCGAGCTGTGCTGTGCCTGGGGGATGGAAACACCAAAGCTTTGCTGCTCTGATGATCCTGAGATGCCCCCAAGGTTGAAAGGATGGCTGCAATAACCCCTCTGGTGCAGCTCCTCATGCTCAGTCACTTCACCAGTGGTGCTGAAACAACCCACAAAGAATTATTTTACATAACTTAAAGGCAGTAAGAAAACCCCAGATTTCCTCCTGCACCCCTGCCTGTCTCCTCCTCCTCCCTTCAAGGAAACTGGAGCTATTTGGTGACGTTGTTCAAGATTACAGTGACAGGGACTCTGACACCACAAGGCTGACAATGACTTCAAATTCTTATTATCTGGGAATTTCTCCCCTTTATGCTCTTTTACAAAGAACCACCCAAGGGGTGGAAGAAAGACAAACTTCTTCAATCACATTGGTCAAGTCAGAGGGACATCAAGAAGAAGTCCCTCCTAGAAAAAGGGATATAAACAAAGGTTACAGATAGCAAAACGTGTCTCTTGTTGACAGAAAGCTCTCTGTGAAAAGAGTTTCAGAGAAACCCAAACATCACAGGCACCAACCAGTGCTACAGTTTGGTGACCTGAAGTCAGCTGGGGACAGTGGATGAGCCAGCCTTGTGCCACTGCTTGCAGAGCCCCAGCTCTGCCAGCCCTGCTGCTGTGTGGGGTCACACCCAGCTCCCCAGTGCAGGGTCAGAGGGCACAGGGGCTGGTTGGGGTGGTTTGGGTCTAAAATGAGCCAAGTACCACTCTGGGCTCGTTTACCCACACGTGTAGGAGTGGGTAAGATGTATTTGTAAAACTTTCCATCCCTTCTTTGCTTAGAGAAGGCTCAGCTGAAACGCTCTGGAATTCCCCCAGACCTCGACCGACAGGAAAAGCCACTGCAGTTTGAGCAACACCCAGACTGGCAATCTCAGAATCACTAAAACTGAAAGTTTCTGGCTGCAGTGCTCTCCCCACTCAGTCCCTGTGCTGGGAATGGGGCCAGCAGCACAGAGCATGGAGGTTGCTTTGGAAGGGATCCCCCTGGAGGATTAGCTTTGCTCTTGGTGTGTGTCATGGTAACTGGGAGATGCTCTCCACCAGGGAATGCAGCAGAAAGCATTGGTGAATTTTACCTGTTTTCTTGCCTTCTCAGATTTTTAGATTTGTTGGGTTGTTGTTTTGTGTTTTTGTTTTTGTTTTTGGGGGTTTTTTTGTGTGTGTGTGTTTTTTGTTTTTTGGGGGTGGTTTTTTTGTGTGTTTTTTAGGGGTTTTTTGTTTGTTTGGGGGTTTTTTCTTGTTTTTGTTTTTGTTTTGTTTTTTGTTTTGTTTTTGTTTTTGTTTTTGTTTTTGTTTTTTAATCTGGGGGTTACTTCTTGATCATGTGTGTCCTGGTTTCAACTGGGATAAAGTTGTTTTTCCTCTTAGCTGGTGCAGTGCTGTGTTTTGAATTTAGCATGAGAATAGTGCAGATAACACTCCACTTGCCCAGTAGTGCTTACCCTAATTCAAGAATTTATCAGTGTCCTGTTCTTTGCCAGTGAGGAGTTGCACAAAAAGCTGGGGGGGACATGGCCAGGACAGCTGACCCAAAGGGGCCAAAGGGATATTCCAGGCCATGGAAAATAGTGCCCAGTGCATAAACTGGGGGGAGTTGCCTGGGAGCTCCCAGCTTCTCCTCAGGGATGGGCTGGACATCACTCAGGGGGTGGTGAGCAACTCTATTGTGCATCACTTGTTTCTCTTGGGTCTTATTCCTCTCCCCCTCCTTTTCATTACACTTCTTGTTGTTTCTATCATTAATATTATTAGGATATTTGATATTTTATTTTGTTTCAATTATCAAATCAAGAGATAAGAAAAGCATGAGGCTCTCTTGGCTGGTTGTCACCCTGTTCTTCTAAAGTTTTTCTAAAGTTCTTTCAGCCTTCTGATGTCTTACTTTTGCAATGGGGTTTCTCACACACTTTTCATGTCAATAAGGATTGTTTTGCATTCCTTTCTGCAGGAGGAGAGAATTGATGGGCTGTTGGGTTGACCAGTGTGGTTGGAGAGGACAATTTTCTTCCTCCAATCCACGGTCACTGTTGGAATTCTATAAATGTTGAGGTCTGTAAATAAACTGCCCCTTTTCTGCCTTGGACACCTCAGTGTGTGAGCGTCGTTCATTTGTGTCAAATGGCAACAGTTGGTGGCTTGGTCATTCACAACCTGGTTTTATTTATTGCTTAACGAGGATTCATTCAATGCTGGGCAGTTCTCCAGGTGTGAAAGACAAAACCTTGCCCATCCCTGCCTGGTGCCTTGGCACTGCTGGGCACCCTCACCTTCCTGCTTGCTCTGTGTTGGCTCTGCTGCATTTTGCTTTCTATCCCGTGCTCTGTGCTCTGGGGCTGATTCAGTTTCCTGAGGCTGTGGGGACACGAAGCCAATGGGGAGCAGAAAATAACCCCAGGATGATGCTTCCATTACCCAGCAAGCTGTTTCCCTGGCAACACAAAGTTCCTGCAGTGTGGCTGCTCTCGGATTGCCCTTCCCTGCCCTGAGATGCCCTCTCTGGGCTGCTGAGAGGCTGAGTGCTGCCCACAGGCCACGGGAAACACCACTGTTGGTCCAGACCTGGGCTGGGAAGCAAAAGGACCAGCTGGTGCTGCTGTTGGTGGAGTTTAAAAAAAAAAATTATTTTAGAGTTATCTTTCATGAGTCCAGCTCTGCCCATTTCCNTTAAAAAAAAAAATTATTTTAGAGTTATCTTTCATGAGTCCAGCTCTGCCCAATTCCTCCCTGCCTGACCTGTAATTTTGACCCCACTCTCCTGCCATGGGACACACGTGCCAAACGCGTGGCAAAACGTTGTGCCAGCAGGTTGGAAGTGGCTGGAGGCCCAAAGAACTGACAAGCTCTGCATCTCCTCACACCATTTCTAAGTGTCAAAGCTGCATAAAAACCCACCCAGCAGTGCAGCCTCAGTGGCCCAGCTCTGATTAACGAGCTATCCTGCCTTTTACAGCCGTGCTTGACCCCTGTGCCTCCCTCACCCCACCCCGGAGCCACCTCGGGTGTTGGGGCAGTTTTTGGAGATCCACCCAGCTGGTATTTACCTGCAATTTCCTCTGTTTGACTCCAGCAATTATGTTTGTCCTTTCCTCTCAGCTTACCCTCCGTTCTGCTGCTCCCCTTGCTCTGTGAAGTGGTAGGATAGATTATATTTAAAGCCTCTTTTATTTCTCCAGGGCTTGCTGGGCAAGGATTTATGAGTGTCTTAATTCCAGAGTACTCGAGGCAGGGGAGTGCTTGCCTGCTTCTTGGTGGCCGAAATGACTCCTGGTTTTGGATGTGTTCTTAGTTTTTTTTCCAGTTATTTGTCTTCAGGATACTTTTTTTTTTTTTTTTAATTAATTGAGCAAAAGAATCAATGTTGTGCACACAACACTGCAACCAAATCACCAAATGCAGATGTGCCATGTGAATGAAGGCCCCTGCAGAGTCACTCTGTCCCATTCCCTTACCTCCAAAGAGCATTGAGGATAAAACACTAATATAATTGCAGCTTTTAAGCATAGCTGTGGCTCTGTCAACAAGATTTCATTGGCCAAAGGGCGGGGACAGTAAATTCAGTCACCAAGTCACTTCTGCTGGACACCCAGGCAATGATTTCATGGGAGTTCCCAGGCTTTCCTCATGGTTTTCCTCACTCCTTAAATAAAGCTCCCTGATGCTGCTGATGAAGGATTGCTGTGGGTGTGTAATAGTCATGTACAATTGGGTTTTTTCATGTAGGTGAGCTCTAAAGTCATTTCAAACGAAGTAAAAGAGAGCAGACCTTGCCTTTTGAACACTTGGCTGCCCCGTGGTGCCAGGGCTGTTGTTTGTAGGAGGGGTTTGGAGGTCTTTTGCTGGCTCAGTTCTTTCCTTGGAGAAGTCGATGGCAAAGCTCTGCTTGCCCTCAGGGCTAACAACGAGCTGCTTTTTTGCCTGGCTGAAAATCCCACCCCCCGTGGGTCAAGCCAGGGTGCCTTGCTGCTGTGTCCTGGCTGTTGCCTAAACAAAACACAGCCTGAACTATTGATAGCAAATAAATATTTTAGCAGAGGCCTCTTTTTGCTGCTTTGACTTTTCCTTTCCCTCCCTTATCCCCGCTGCATTTTTTCCTAAAACGAAGTAGCAGCAAAACGGCCGAGAGATCCATATTCAGCATGATTTTTTTTTTTTCCCCCTGAGCTGTTGCTGGAGTTGTCAGGAGGAGCAGTCCTGTTCACCTCACTCAAAAAAGAGGTCCCACAGCTGGTGGAGGGAGCTCTGTGGGACGTCCAGAGGCAAATGGAAAAGCGGAGAGCGTAATTCGTGCGGGGCCTGGGGGGGTGGCATTGACTCACTTTTATATTCCGTGTGCTCGGCTCCAAATGAGATGTAAACCAAAGATTCCCCTCACCTGTGGTCATTAAATGCCTCATGGCATTTTTCATAAGGCTGGGGGATCTTGGTGAAATCCCAGCTCGATTAATTATATCCTGCTCTCCTGAAGTCCTTCCTGCGGTTATGAGGAGAAGCTGCATCTTTCCCTCCTTCCTGTGTTGTCAATTAGAGCCCTGGCTTGTTAGCTGATTTATTATCTGTTTCCCTTCTAAAGAGGCTCAGAGGTGGTTTTGTCAGTGCTGAATGAAGTACAGAGTAAATAGTTTGTACGCTGGAACACCGTGCTTAGGAAAGACTCTGGGAGATCTGGGGATGAAAATGTCTCCTGTGCTGCTTTGGTTTTTGTTGGTTTTTTTTTCTTTTTTTCCCCCTGAATGAGGGCAAGCATTGCAAACATATCAAAGGTATCAACCACCAAGCACTGAGTCCACCTGTGGCTGGAAAAAAAACAGCCCAGGAGCTCATCTGTAAGATGTGAGTGACTTGCCAGCTTTCTTTTTGTCCTCCTATGCTTGCATCCTCCCTAATCTGTGTGGTGGCAGGTAATGCCTGGCTCCCAGGGACAAATCTCAAAGGGTTTTTACCCAGCATGCTGGAAATGTTGAACAGGGCCTGCAGCAACAGCAAAGATCTCCTGTTGTAGCCTAAAGGTTCCTACATAACAATTCTGGGGCTCTCCAAAAAGTTTAGCTGGCAGTTCAATTAAAGAAAAAATAAAAAAAAAATAAAATCTTGAAGTTGAAGGTAAAACTGGCAATTATTGCTGTGTGGTAGATGTGGGCTGCCCTGTCCTAGGCAGAACGTGGTTCTTTGCTCCTGGAATGGGGAACTGGAGCATTGGAGCCCCTCAGCCTGAGGCCAGTGCCAGCTGCCCGTGGGGGATTTTGCTCACGCAATGCTCCCAACTGCACAGCAACAGGCAAATGGTGATCACAGTGTGGTGAGTGCCAGTTCTGTGCTCTACCCTTCCCTCCAGGCCTCTCTTCAAGTCCAAGTCCATGAAACACAGGGATCCATGGATATCTTCTCTTGTTGCCACCAAATGCTCCTGTGTTTGCACATCTTCCTGTAGCCCTGGTTCGTGCCTGAGATGTTTTGGGTTTTCTGAAACTCTTTTCCCAGAGAGTTTTCTGTCAACAAGAGACACATTTTCCTAACTGTAACCTTTGTTTACATTCCTTTCCCTAGGAGGGACTTCTTGATGTCCCTCTGGTTTGACCAATGTGATTGAAGAGGTTTGTCTTTGTTTCACCAATCCAATTATTCCCTGTAGAACAGCATAAAAGAGAAGAGATTCCCCAAAATAAACACAGTCATTTTCAGCCTTCTGAAGTCGGAGTCTGTGTCATTGTGGTGTACAACAGTGTCACGTTCCCCCAGAGGAAAGCACTTGTCTGGGTTTTTCTGTTGCACCTGTCATGATCTTTCCTATGCTGGACTTGCTGCTTTGCCTCGTGGGCCAAAACAGAAGTGAGGTTTTCGCTTCTTGAAAGGGAGAAAACACCTCAGAGTGCGTGCTGGGTGACCAAGAGATGCTGCTGCCCGCAGGTGGGAGTAAAGCTGTTCGTGGTGCTGAAATCAGAGCTCAGGGCTACTCAAAGCTCTGTTCTGCTGGCATTGCCTCTGACCCTGACCCTGTCCCTGCTCCCTGTGGTGAGGCTGGGGAGCCCTGGCCAGCCCAGGGCAGCTCCAGGTGAGGGTTCCAGGCTGTGCCCTTGGCCCAGCTCCTCACAAAGTCTGGGACACAGCAATTTGGGGCAGCCTTAGGAGCTGCAGGGAGGGTTTGGCAGTGCTGATCCTCACCTGTGAGCTGCTGGGGTGCCAGTGCTGACCTGCTCATCCAGGGGACCCTGGGAAAGGGGAGCCTCTCCATGCCTGTGGCATGTCAAGCACAGCTCAGTTCTGGTAGCTTCTCCCACCTTTGACTAATTGCTGACCTGACATCTTTCTGATAGTGACCTTGTTTCAGCTAGTAATTCAAATATCTTTCAGTGTCAGAAATAATAAGTGCCACAGTGAGATGAACAAGCAGAGCTTAAGTTGAACACAGATTAATGGGGTTTTAATATTCCTAATTTAATCACTCCTTTCTGTCTGAATGTGTGCAACATGATGTAGCAGCTAATTATTTTTTTAACCATGATGAGGATCTTTCCTAATCATTTTTATATTTAACATGAATGAAGGGAGGGCAGTGATTAATGAGGGAATAAATCTTATGAAACAGAAGCAAGCACATGATCAGTTAAAAATACAGCTGTCTGATTATTTTTTTTTTCCCTTTCCCTGTACTGCAAATACTTAACCAGCTGCACCTTCTCAGCTCAATAGTGAGCTGTCTTCAGTCCTAAAGAAAGACCTGAAACTTTGCTTATCCCTCCAGTGCTTCTGTTGGCATCTCTCTGCGTGATCATCTTCGTGATGAATGCAGAATTATTTTTCTTAAAAAAAAAAAAATAAATAAAAAATTGCCCCACTAGATGCATTAATGGTTGGATAGATGTCTTTTCAAATATTTGTTCCTGACAGGGTGTTTGGAATTGCAGATGAGAAGCAAACCAGCTCTCAGCATCTGTCTGTTGCTACTGTAGTTTCCATTGTGTGAAGCAGAGACAAAGCCAGGCAATTCAAAGCTTAAGTGGATGCTCTTGAGATCTTTTATTTCCCCCACTCTTCCCTCCTTTTTCCCACACTTGGCTGCATCTCTTCTGTCTAAATGCTGCTCTCCCTTCCATCCCTCAATCCCCGTGTGCTGGTTTGAGGAGTCTGTCTTCTCCCTGTCATTCCTCCCCTCCCCCTCGAGCCCCTTTGTGCACCCCACTGCTTCAGGGGCTTTGCTGAGCTCTGGGGCTGTGGGGTGGCTCCGAGATGAAGGCTGTGATTGTCAGAAGAGGTTTTTCCTCACTGTTGGAGTGCATCTCGATGGTGTCAGCCCAGGGCAGGGTCTGCTCTCTGGGCTGTGCTGTTCCAGGGCACCTTTTTTGGGGCAGGATCACTGGAAGTGGGCACTGCACGAGCTGTGCTGCAGTGTAGCCCTGGTTGGTGCCTGTGATGTTTGCGTTTCTCTGAAACTCTTTTCCCAGAGAGTTTTCTGTCAACAAGAGACACGTTTTCCTATCTGTAACCTTTGTTTACATTCCTTTCCCTAGGAGGGGACTTCTTCTTGATGTCCCTCTGGTTTGACCAATGTGATTGGAGAAGTTTGTCTTCCCTTCCACCCATTGGGTTGTTCTCTGTAGAATGGTATAAAAGGGAAGAAATTCCCAGAAATAAAGGAGTAATTATCAGCCTTCTGAGTCAGAGTCTGTGTCCTGGTGATCTTTGACAGCCAGGCAGTGGGGGCTTGGCAAACTCAGCCTTGTGCTGAGGGCCTGGGGTTGACCTGCAGCTGTGAACCCAGGAGTGCCCCTCTGCTGCCTACGGCCATGGATAACCTGTGGCACTGCCCAGAAAAGACTGGAGGGTTTTGCTGGGAAGATCTGATTTTGGGTGTGTGTGTTTTGGTGTTTTGGGGGTGCTTTTGGTGCAGTTTGGCTGGGGAGGCTCTGTGCAAACTCCCCGTTCAGCCATGGAGGCAATTCATTGGGTTTCTCAGCAATGTGAGGTCACTTTGGCTTTGTCTCTTCTCGCCAGCTGACAAGCAGAATTTTAAAAACAGATCAAGATGAGCTGTGCCCAAGCAGTGCTGGCAGCTCCCCTCTAACCCTGGCATCTTCTGCAGATAGTAAAAATTATCTAATTGGCTAAAAGAGAAAGATAGGCTTAACTGCAACTTCTGCTGCTTAACACCTTGTCATTCCTCCTTGTGGAGCAGAGAGCAACCAAGCTCAGAGAATCACTGTTTGAGGCCCCAGTGACACATACCACTGGCTTGATGGATGCTTGGGAATTTTGGGATCCTCTCATGCAGTGCAGGCAGAGTCCTGGAGGGCTCTGGGCTAATGCAGTGCAGAGGGAGAGGAGAAGGTGAGGATTAAATAGCAGCATGTTGGACCAGTTCCTAAAATTAGATTTGGGTGCTTTTTTTTTTTTTTTTTTTTTTT
>VWYO01026424.1:32586-48707 GCA_013400275.1 Rhadina sibilatrix | reverse complement strand
TTTTTTTTTTTTTTGCAGTGGGATGAGATAAGGTTGGGATAACCCAACTCAAAACTTCCCAAGTTGGAGCAGGATGGAAGGGAGGAGTGGAGAAGAGGGAAGGTTTCACCAGGAAACCTTATCAGAGGCTCAGGGCAATGGCTTTGAGCAGAGAAGTGCTGGCTCAGCTCTGACTTTCCCGGCTAAAAATGAAAAAAAAATCTGAAAAACAGCCAAAAGCCCCAAGAAGAGGCCGTGTAGGTTTTGCAGTGCAGAGCAATTGGCTGGCACCGTGGTGCCTGGGTTATGCAAAGTTCATCTTTCCCCCCATCAAACAGCTCCAGGATGGAAATTCACCCTGTTGCTCTGTTACAGACAGCTTCTTAGTGTGCTTGCCTGGCCATGGGATGTGCTGATGTGGTCATTTAATAATTAAAAAAAAAAAAACAAAAAAAAAAAAACAAACAAAAAAACTCAAAAATCAAATTAAGCCCTCTGTTCTAAGTACAGTTCTCTGTGTGTGCATGTGTATATTCACACATATATGGGCACAGACGTATTAAACACATACGGCACAGAAAAGAGACAATTATTAAGACAAATATTCTGTCTCAATTCATTTTGTTCTTCATTTTCCCATCAGGAATGTAATAGCTGAATTTATAGTGTTGAGCCTGGGCTATAAATTCCATTATTTTCAGTGACTGTATCAATTACATCCCTTGAAAGGGACCCCAAGGCAAGGGGAGAAAATTGGAGACAAAAATCTTCAGAAGGGAAGATGCAGGAGGTAGAGGAGGTAGAGAATCATCCCCTCCCCTATTTTATCCTTGCTCATTACCCATAACCAGCACCTCATCCCCACAAAAAAAAGCTTGCTGAGCTCCCTGGTGCTCCAGCTGGCACCCAAGACAGAGTGACTCTGGTGACAAGTGTGTCACTGAGGAAATAATTGCAGTGCCACACACACAGGTGCTGACTCAAAAGGGGAGCAGGAAATGGTCTTGTCTGAATATAAATGGTATTTGTTTTAGAGAAATTCAATTGTCAGGAAAGAAAACAAAGCTTTTTTTTTTTTTTCTTTTCTTTTTTTTCTTTTTTTCTTTTTTTTAAAGGAAATGAGCAAACTGCTCATCTCCTGTCCTTGAGCTGAAAATGATTTTTATTTTTTTAAAAGGCTTCTTGCATTGGGACAGGCTTGGAAAAGGGAGAGCACAGTTTCAAAGAGCAGAGTGCTGAGATGAGAAGTTGTTCCTTTAGCAGCTTTTTAAAGAGTTTTTTACTATTTCCCCTTCTCTCTTAGTGCTAGTGATTGGGTTGGCTTGTTTTGTTTCGGTGGGACTGGTTTTATTTTCAGTGCCTCTCACCACGTCCCAGGGCTGGCCTGTGAAAGGCAGAGCAGAAACTCTGCAACTGAAAAGGGAAAGAGCAGAAACTGAGGGAACACTACAGCAGGAACCTTCCTTGTTAACAGGCAGGAAGAGGAGCCTGTGCCAGGTGCTGAAGGGCTGGATGATGCTGCAGACCCAATATGGTTTAAAACTTGGTCCCAGATGTATGCCAAGCTCAAACTTCTTAATGTTCCAGAAAAAAATAACTCGTTTACATTTGCAAATGGCAGAGGCTGCTGTGGGTTTCCCTCTCACTGCAGAGCAGAGATGTGCAGGGTCCAGCTGTACATTTATTTCCTGCCCTGGAGCTGTATTATCTCAGTGTCCATCTAATGGCCCTCAGCATTGCTCCTTAGCTCCTCACCCAGAGGTTTACACCCTCAGTACATTTATTGGCAGTTTCTTCTGTCATTTAAATGGCTGCACCCCTTTAAACTGCTTTAATCTCCCTCCCTCCTTCATAGACTGTGTCTCTTCAAGTGACTTTCTTGGGCAGAAGGGATGAGAGTTGCCAGAATGTACCTTTCTCTACTGGAAATGCTAAATGATGCCTCCAGGCATCACGCTGGTCTTCCGAGTGATGAAATCCCCAGTTAGAAGCAGAAATTCCTGTTTATGCCCAGTGCATCCTCTCTGTGTCTGGTCTTGACTCTGGGAGATGGCAGAGCAAGTGCCTGGAGGAGGAGGAGGAGGGAGAATGTGTGCCTTGGAGATAGGAGGCTCAGGAAAGGGCAGCACAATCTTGAAACTTGTGCTCCAGCCCCTTCTCCAGCTCCATTCTCTTCTCTGGACATGCTCCAGCCCCTCAATGTCCTTCTTGCTGGGGTCCACGACCCTGGGTGTGAGGTGTGGCCCCACAGTCACTGCCCTGCTCTTGTGGCCATATGAGAGCTGGCACAAGATACCATTGGCCTGCTTGGCCACTGCCTGAGCACTTATCCAGCTCTGACCCTGCTCCTGAGCTGTCCTGGTGTGACCTGTGTCCCTTCCAGCTCCCTGCTACCCTGGTACCCTCTGCACCTTTCCTTGTGCGTGTTTATTTTAACTGTGCTGTGGTCAGAACACTAAAAAACGTTGAGTAAGAAGAGTCATTTGGTTTCTCCATCAATAATTTCCTTCCTCCTCGTGCCGTGCCCTTCAGTTGCCGTTGAGACTTTCACCCATGTCACAGATTCTACTAAATCCTGTCTCCTCAAGCTTAGCTAATGACAAATGCTCTGTGGAAATCTGGATGAAACCTGCTGCATCTCATTTGCCTAGAAAATCTCTCAAGGAAAAGACAGCAGGTTGGGGGGGGATGTGGGGTGTGGAATGTTGTGCTTGTGATAAATAGTGAACTTAATGAAGATTGCTGATGGACAGCATTGTGTACTGGAGCCTTTTGTTTCCCCCAGTATAAGATGGATGGTGGTATCCAGCATTTCCTCAGTGTTTCTTCTGCCTTGCAGGATTGTCCACCCTGTCGTTCAGCCCTCTGCTCCCGAGCAGGAGCTGCCAATTTGTGCCAATAGCAATTTCCCACCTCCCCCATTCCTCCTTTGAGGGAGTTGATCTTGAGATATTTTTTTAATACATTAGTTTATAATTAAAGGATATTGTATTAAGAGCATTAAGATACGACCTGCCTTACCTCCATAAATACTTTTTTTTTTTTTTTTTCCCTCCCCTACTTGCTGGGAAGGCTTTAAAAACATCCACTTGGAAATTCATGCAGATGATATTTAGACATGCAGATATGCACTCCTGTTTTGCATGAATGTTTGACCTTGGGCAGAGCTGTTCAATGCAGGATGGATGTGTTGTGGCTGCATTTAATCATCTGAAGCAGAGATGAAGCCTTGAAAAACCACATAGACCCAATTCCCAATTCCCAGCCTCTGGATGGTAATGAACTTCTGAGAAATAGCTAATCAATAAATTGAACAAAAGACTCAGGCAGCTAAACCACTTTGTCAGGGCCTTAATTACAATTGCAGAAATAAATCGGGAGGGGGGTGGTGGTGCTTGGGAGCCTTTGCCAGACAAAACGAACCCTTTCCTCTCTCGAGGTAACCCTTTGCAAACTGAGCAGCCTGGCTCCCTGTGAGCCCCGTGCCTTTGTGTCTGTGTTCACAGAAGGCTCTGAAGGAGGAAAAAGACCCAAAACAAGCTGCTGCAGGACAGCTTGGGCTGCCCCTGACCTCTGAAGCTGCTGCAGTGAGGTTCCACTCGGCAGGAGGGCTTCTACTTCCCACTTTCCACAGGGGAGGGGATGAGGAGGATCCAAAGCAGCAGGCCATGCCAGGGCAAGCTGGGCTGCTTCACCTGGGGAGAAAGCCGAAGATTTAGGGCCAGATGCAGCCAGCAGGATCGGGAAGGACATCTGAGGACAGCCTGTGTTGTATTCCTCTGGGGAAACAGTTTTTCCCCAGAACCCCCTAAAGCTGTAACCTATCAGTATGACCCTGTCCTTCCCTTATCTCTGACCTATGGCTCTGTGCCAGCCGTCTGTCCTCGGACAGAGAGTCTAGATAAACCTGTGCTCTTCCTTGTTCACCCTCTTTGCCCCTGGGACCCCCTTCAGGAATAAAGCCTCGTAACATTCCCCTGAGGTAAGGGCCTCTTTTCAATCTTTTACCCAATCCCCTGAAGTATTTCCCCAAAAGCTCCCCAGAAAAACTGAGCTAGCCCAGCAGCCCAGAGGGGTCTGCAGGGTGGTAGCACTTCAAGCCAGGAGAGACAGGAGCCAGGCCAGTAGCCCAGCTCACCCTGCCGTGTCAGCAGTGCCATCCCTTGCCAGCAGCAGGAGCGGTGGAGCTGGGGAAGCCGGAGCAGGGGCTGCTGTCAGTGAAAGCCCTGGGAGGCTGGCTCGTTCCTGGCTCAATTATAGCAGCAGGCATTTCACGTGCCTGTCTCCTGGCAGCGCGTGCTGCACAACAAAGGGCTGCATCCTTGGGGATTGCCTTGCAGACAGAGTGGGTTCTGCCTTCAGGAATTATTGCAGGGTAACAGCGAGGCCGGGCGGGCGCCAGCGCGGGGTGGGTGATGTGCAGGAGGGTGGGTGGGTGTGCCAGAGGCTCAGAGGGCACACGGTGACCAGGGAGGACAAAGATCTTGAGGAGCTTCGGGCTTTTTGAGGGGTAGCTCAGTAGTCTGGGAGCCGTGGTGCTGGGGTACCCTGTGGGGATGCGGAGAGGTGGGAATGCCTCGAAGGAGTGTTGTCTTTGGGGAGTGTTTAAAATTGGACAGAACAGAGCGTTTCATGGGACAGATTTAAGCCCTGAGAGATGGACTGTGTCCCATGTGAGCTGCCTTTCACCCTTGCAGGGGAGTTGGTTGGTAACAGGCTCACTGCCCTCCTCTTCCTCACCCTCAACACCCCTTGGGCTTGGCAGAAAGGAGCTTTTTTTTTTTGTTTCCCTAACAAAAATCCCTTAAAAGACAGGGTTTCCTCTAGGCCTGCTCACTGCAGGTGGGTGGCTCCAGCTGCTGGGATCCTCAGGGCAAAGCAGAGCCTGGCCACCTTCTACTGGAGGGCAGCCACCAGCTGCAAGAGCTCAGAGTGTACTGGGACCACAGCACCCCATTTTGCTGTTACAGGTGCTGTGGAACCCATCAAACAGCATCCCAGAGCCCAGCTGCTGTCCTGGGGGGCCAGTTTTGAGGCAGTGGTTGTGTCCTGCAGCATGGCTGTGATTCCCAGCAGCACGAGGCTGGGAGCAGCTGTGGGTGGCAGCAGTGCAGGCTGCAGGTGCTGCACCTCCAGGATGCAGTTATCCCCCAAAGCAGGGGGAGGACAGCCCATCTTCCTGCTGGAAATGAGTCAGCCTCTGCTGGCCTGCAGCAGTGAGAAACCTGGTTGTGTGTGAATACTCTTGAACTTGCAAGAGATCTCCATGGCTGGGGGAGATGGGAATTAATTTTCATCTCAGAACCCCTCCCCTCAAACCTTAACACCAGGGCCTGCGAAAGAACAAACCCCAGGTGATATAAACCCCGTAGCATCTCCTGTTGTCAAACTCCAGCGTGTTTTAGGGTTTTTCTGGCTCAGGGCTCTGCTGAAAGAGCATTTAGCACTTCTGCCTCCCTGCCAGCCTGGCTCCAGTTCCCCGCCTTTCCCACGGAGCCGGGGAATGGCTCTGTAATGAGGCAGCAGGTGACATGAAGCTGCTGGGAATAAGGATGGCTTTTCTGTGAGCTGCTCTGCCTTTGTGCCCAGGTTCTTCCTGAAGCAGCAGATAAATCTCCATCCCATCCCGGCGCAGCGGGGATGCTGGCAGAGCAGTCCCCGGGACGTGAGTGAGCTGCTGCTGCCGGCGCTGTGTTTACTGCACAGATAAAATATTTACAGCTCCATCTTTGCTGGGAGATGTGGCTCGTCCAGTCCTCACGAAGGTCAGGGGAAAGTCAGTAAAATTTATTGAGGGTTTATGGCACTTGTGTGCTGCAAAGCAAGGTTACAGTGTTAGACACCTCTGCTTGGCAGGCAGGGAGGGCTGGTGGAGGACAGGAGGGAGAGGAGAGCAGCTCAGAGTACATCACTGGCTTGGGCCCCCAAACCTCTGCCTTATATTTAATTAAATTATAAGCTCCAAGTAGCAGAGCACGGTGCACCTAGCAGGCTGCAGTCCCACATCCCAGCAGTTGAGCAAATGATGTTTTTGCTGTGCTGGTGCTGAAGTCCTTCCGAGGGGGCAGGGTTTGTGTTTGTGGTGTTTGTGTGGGGGAGAGCGGGTCTGTCTCTCGCTTCTCATTAATTCTGATTTCTGCCAAGAGCCTAGAACCAGGATTGCACTGCATGTGGTAGGAATAACCAGAGTGAAGGTGGCTTCTGTCTTGGAGAGCTGGGGGAGCCCTCTGGGCACACAGGGACCTTCCCCTCAGGGCAGCTGGGACAGTCTTGAGTTCTCTGGTGTCTGGGCAGCCTGCTGTGGGCAGGGAGGGCATCTCCCTTCCCTCTGGGCCGGTCCTGCACCCCAGGAGTTCTTTGCTTGGTTCTCCTCTTGCCCTGAAAGGCTGTGAGCAGACGGACGGGGCGTTTGTGCCCCTCTCTGCACCGACAAAGGGCGCCGAGACAGCGGGGCAGCCCCTGGCAGCCCCAGGTGTGTTCTCCAGGAGAGCAGCCAGGATGTGACACCTGCTCCGGGTGTCACAGCCCGGCCTGTGACACCTGCTCCGGGTGTCACAGCCCAGCCTGTGACACCTGCTCCGGGTGTCACAGCCCAGCCCGCAGAGAGCAGCTTGGGTGTCTGTCCGTCTGTCTGTCCGCAGTGCTGCAGGGGTGGGATTTGCCGTGCACCCCTTGCGTTTCCATTTGGCACCTCCTGTCCCCAAACCCCGTGTGCTTTGGCTTCCAAACAAACGGGGAAAGCTCCCTGCGGGAGGGGACACGCTGTGCCCAACCTCTCCTGGAGCGCAGCAGCAACCGGCTTTGTTGGTTTGCAAAAGGATTTGCGTTTCAATGAAGAACGATGGAAGCTGGGTGTGTGGGGCTCTTGGTGCCTCTTCTCACCCGGTTCTGTGGCAGGAGCGAGTTCAGAGGTGGCTCGGGCAGAGCAGGTGCTGCCCAGGCTGCTTTGGGGGTCAGGGCAAAGCAGCTACAGCAGCAACAGGCACAAACCCTTGACTTTTTCTAAGCCAAACACACTGGGCTCTGGTGGTGGCTCTGCCCCACACCACTGTCTCTCTCCTCTGAGGGCTACGAAGTGTTTATTTCTGAGCCACAGCTTTTCATTTAACAAGGAGGGCTGGAAGTCAGATCAATGAGAAAAGCAGGAAGAAGCTGGGAATGAAGTGCTGCCTGTTCCTATCAGCTCCTGGGCCTGTTTATAACCTGATAATAGAAAGGCTTCTCTGTGATCTTATTACTAAGAAGGTTGGAGTCTGAGCATGCCATAAAAACCCCCAAGCAGCCTGGTGGTTGGTAACACCCCGTGTACACCAACGTGGGAAGCTAAAACTGGCCAGGAGTTCCCCTTGGGATGTGGGCATATGCCTGCAAATTCCCTCTCCCTCTTTCCCTGACCTCACCCTAAAGAGTGATCTGCTGGAAACTGAAGGTGTCTGTCTGATCTGCTGCTGGGGAAAGGAAATCGTGAGAACATTTGACAAAGAACGCGGAGTTGAAATTAAATATCGTAATGATATAAAACAGTAAGCAGATCTGCTTGACAGCCTTGACAGCTATTTGTTATAGAAAACAGCGTTTATGATGTCAGTCCTATAAGGGAATGTGTTTGAATTAAAATAATTACAGCAGATAGTACAACAAAGACTCCCTGTAGTCAATCATCCTTCACAAATACGCCGCACAAAACCTTCCCAAATGAGTGAAGGAAACGTGGGGACTGCAGCCTGGCAAATAAATACCAATAAGAAGCTGCACTACCAAGTCAAGAGGCTGCTTTCAGTCATCAAGTTCCCTTCTATTTTCAACCCTAAGGCAGACAGATGAGGATTTTTTAAAAAATTATTGTTATTTTGTATATTTGCCCTTTCAGCTTCCACCTACTTCCAGATAGGGAATTTGAAAATCTTTCTGGAAGGGATGCAAAGACTCTTTCAGCTTTTGGGGTGTTTCTTGTGTTCCTCCTCTCCGTGTGTCCACTGCATAGTTTCATGTTTTCAAGGATACCACATTGATGAGTTTTCTGCTAAAAAAAATACATTCAAAAATGCCTTTCCTCGGTACCTGCACACCTCATGCAGCAGCTTCTTGTGGGCAGAGCTGATCAGAACAAGATAAAATTAAGAAAGTTACAAAATAAAATTAAGGTTGCCTAACAGTTCCCAATTTTGAGTATAAAACCTTGGCCTGCAGTTGTACAGGCTCTGCTTCAGCTCCCCTCAGATGTGTGGGTTATCTTCAGCTCGGGCAAAATAGTTCAGTTACCTTCCAGGAGACTTGGGGATGGAGGGAAAACTTTGCTCTACACATTGAGAGGGGGAAAAAAAAGATAAAAAGGAAACAAAGAAAACAAGAAAAGGCAGAATACTGTGGTGTCCAATCTCTGAAGATCTCCTGTCTGTCTACAACACACAGCAGAACCCCAGGCCTTGCCAAGGGAGGGGTGATGCTGCTGCTGGGGATGCAACTCTGATTCTCCATTGAGGAAACCACTTGTCATTGCAGCTTTTTGTCGTTTTGAAAATAACACATTTTGCAGTCTTCTCAGAGAAATATTAGCACTGAGCATCTGAAATCAGTGGAGATTTTGTCCTTGCCAAAGACGCTTGGGCTTTCTGTGGGTTTTTTTTTTTAACTGAGTTTTGGGATGCTCTGAGTGTTCGTGGATGTGTACATAGCCCAAAATTGCTGCACCAGGGGCTCTTTTGCTGAGGAGCTGAGTCTCGTTTTGATAAAACCCCCAAATTTTTACCTTTCCAACTTTTGGGTTACAGCACATGTAAATTGCCCAGCAAGTTGTACAAAATGAGGCAGCAGAGGTACCCCTTTTTTTTTTTCTTTTTTTTTCTCTTTTTTTTTTTTTTCTTTTCTTTTTTNCGGTGTGTCCTCTTTTTTTTTTTTTTTTTTTTTTTTTTTTTTTTTTTTTTTTTTTTTTTTTTTTTTCTTTTTCCCCGGGAGTTTCCAGCGTTTTGCAGGTTTGCAAGGCCGGCTCCTTTCGTCAGCACTTTGGAGCTGACAAAAGCATAAAAAGCAATTACCGGCGGTCCCTTTCTCTCCTTTCTTTTTGTTCCTGCTCCTGGCCAGCCCTCCCCGGCAGCTCAGATCTGAGCTCTGGGCTGCCCAGCTGGTGTTTTCACAGGTGTCTTGGGCTGGAGAGCAGAGTCCGAGGGAACAAACCAGCAGAGGACAAACCCGCCGTGAAAGGAGCAGAGATAACATCGCCTTGTTTTCCTTCTGCATTCCTCGCCCTTCCCAACTCGTCCCAAGAAATGCTGTCCCTGCCTCTCTCGCCCTCCGCGTGTCTCCTGCCAAATATTCTCTTTGTGGATTAATCCTGCTCTGGAGGTTTGACAAATGAAAAGAGACACCCAGAATAAAAAAAAAAAATTAAAAAAAATCGTTGCAGCCCTGCTTTCTCTGCTTTTTAAAGGGAGAGAGCTTCAAACAGTGGCCTGGGGATCTTCTGGTGTTTTGTTAACCAAAAGGAGTGAGCCTGTCCCTCTTTCAGCCCAGAATTTGCATGGGTGACACCTGCGATGAGGAGTTTCCTCTACTCCCCTGGAAGCTGGGGAAGTTGGCAATCTGCCTCCCATCTCAGCCCTGCAAAAAGCAGCAGAGAGCTCCATAACCAGCAAAGATATCCTGCCTGGCTTTGCATTTTTTGGCTGCCCGTAGTTCCAGTGAAGAAACCCTCAATGCTATTTGAGCACTGGGTGGGTTGAGAATTTTTTTTCCTTTTTCTTTTTTTTTTTTTTTTTTTTTTTNTTTTTTTTTTTTTTTTTTTTGGTGCATAGTTTAATTACAGTGAGGCTGTGCACTGACTCTCCATTAATAATACAGTAAATTTCAGCAGCAGATTAAATTTCTCTAAAGTAGTAAATTGCAGGGGGAAAGTGGAGGAAAGTCATGGTGGAGGAAAATAAGTACATTATAGGTCCTTTATTAGATAGAAGCCCATGGCATCAGGCAGACGGGTTCTTACAAACACACACATATGAGAAAAACAGGGCCTGCATCAATCAGCTTATCAAAATCACTTAAAAGAAATGGGCTTCTGCTGAATGTGTGGAGTGCAATAAAACATCAGTGTAACGCTGGACGTATATTAACTGGCACAGAAAGATTATGACACGTCCATTACTGAGCTTCCCCTTCCTGCTGGCTGCACACGGGGCCAGATCCCTCCATAATGTGCTCCTCAACCTCTGCCTCCCCTCCCAAATTTATTTTATTACCCTTGTTATGGGTAGGCACACTATAAAATGACATTAGAGGCAGAAGAGCCGCATGAGAGATGCTGACTCTGCCCCAACATCAAATGCACTTCCTAAAGGTCCTCTATGTAAATACTTTGCTAATCTGGTGCCATCTGAGAGCACAGAATAAATGAAAATGGGTGAAAGCCCTGCTCAAGCACTTCTTATCCCCTGCTGGTCCCCTGCCAGCACCCCTGGGCTCTCCAGGGCCCATCCTGCTCTGCTCTGGGGTTTGGGGGAGCCTTGGGTTGGCCAGCAGCTGGTACCTGGGCAAGGTTTAATGGAGCTGATGGCAACCCCATGAGCATGGGCAGGTGAAGGTTTTCTGTGGGAGCCTTCCAGTGCATTAAAACTTCAGTGAATGTTAATATTCAGTGTGATGTGTGTGCACAGGGCTGGGAGGGGAGGGAGCAGCTGGGACGCCCAGGGGTGGGGCAGCAGCTCAGGCTCTGAGCCCTCTCTCATCCAACTCATTTTACATGGAGGTGCCAGTGCTTCATGGGTGAATACTCCAGGTTATACAACACCACTTTGTGTTTTTAGCCATTTATGCAGGTGTTGGAAGGGAGAACTGCTTGGTTTGCTCCAGCCAAATGGGCTGTGCCAGCAGGGACATGGGGACAGGGGCCTAGGGACATGTGTGCTGGATAGATGAGATACCAGAGGAGATGTGAATATGCATATATACATATATATATGGCACCAAAAAATATATATATATTTTTTTTTAAAAACCACTTTTTGGCCCCGGCAACTGCGCTTAAAATCAAACAAGAGATGAAGGAATTTTTCAACCCAAATCATAAGAGACCCTGGGGGATGGGGGGGACACAGGATTATGGACACTTATAACTAATGCAAAATAAACAAGGCAAAATTATATGTAATTACTCCTAAAGTCGTTTGCTTGTTTCAGTAATTGACCTGTGCATTCTTTAATCTTTAATGCTCCTTTAAAATTCAGCCTCAGGGACTCATAACATTTATTGACGTTTGTCATGGTTAAGGCTCTGGAGGAACTGGGCTTTATTAGAAGTCTTCAAAGAAATATCAATTTAGGGATAAGCAGCATTAATATTTTGTACACAACATCATCTGCTTAGAAAGCTTTACTGGATTTCTTTATGTCTTAGAAAACGATGGCCAAAAAGGGCAGTGCTGGGAGTGGCTTAGTACAGAACCCGCTGCTGCTGCTTTAGTGGGTTTTGTTAATAAAGATATGAGGTTGTGCTTTAATACAATGAAAAAGGTTGATGCTGGAGGCGCTGAGGTGTCTGTTCATGGTGGCAAGAGAGTTTTGTCCCAGGCTGGGGGGAGAGAGGAGCATCAGGAGCAGCTGAGGGAGTGATTCTCTCTGACACGGACGCGCCGTGTGACCTTGCCAAGTGTCACTTGCACCTCCCCTCTGCAGAAGCCGTGTCCTCCTCTCCCTCTCACAGGGGGGTGAAGTCCACAAACCAGCTTCAAATGTTATGGATCCCCCAGTCTGGAGGCTCTGCACGTTTCTGAGTGTCCACAGGGCTGGTGGGAAATTTTTGCTGTTGGTTCCCGCTCAGATTTTGTTGTTGGTAAATACTGTGCAAAAAAACCCCCAACCACCAAACTGGGGAGCACCAGCAATGAGCAGCCTGGCTAAAACCTGTTCTTTTTGCCATTTGGGAGGGTGAAACTCCTTGGGTATTTCTCATATTTTAATATTTCTCATGTGAGAGGATACTGCAAATAGCTCAGAAAGTTTGTGCCATTGCTCCTTTCACTGCTGCTCTTCCCCAGGCACTGCAGATCTGCTTTGTCAGGTAATGGCTTGGGAGCAGCAGGCAGTTCAGAGAATCCCAGAATGGCTTGTGCTGGAAAGGACCTTTAGGATTATCTCATCCCACCCCCTGCCATGGGCAGGGACCCCTTCCACTATCCCAGGGTGCTCCAAACCCCATCCAACCTGGCCTGAACACCTCCAGGGATGGGGCAGCCACAGCTTCTCTGGGCAACCCGTGCCAGGGCCTCTCCACCCTCACAGGGAAGAATTTCTTCCTCATACCCAATCTAACCCTGCTCTCTGCCAGTTTGAAGCCATTCCCCCAGATGAGTTTGCTCAGTTCTCAGCAGCAGCTGACATTTGTGCTTCCCTGAGTGGACAAGGGGGACACGGGACTCCAAGCAGCCACTGGATGGTTCCCCCAGCAGCAGACCCTGCCTCCTGCCCAGGGTTCTGTGGCTGCTCCTCAAAGGCTGCATTCAGATGCCAGAGGTGGGGATGCACCAGTGTCCCACCTTCCTTTGCCTCGCTGGGCAAAGGCTCTTACTAAAAATGGTTATTTTGCACTGCTGGGTTGAGCTTCCTCCAGCTTTGGCACAAAGAACCATTTTTCTCTTTCCTTCCTGGGCTCAGTCATGCCACCCACAATCATTTGAGCTTGTTGATTTTCTTTCTCTGCTTCTGTCCTTGGATTCCTTCTCTATTAAACCAGTGAAGTGGCGGTGGGGCCAACTGGAAACCCCTCTGACACTGAAAATGGGGCTCAGCAAAGGCCATTTCTGAGGAATTTCTCCTGTTTTTCTTCCAAGCGAAAAGAATCCGGGTGTTTTGTTAAAGAAATGAGAGCCTTAACCATCGGTGCATCCCTGGTGCTGTTGGAGTAAGGGACTTGTGTTTAGATAGGGGCCAGATTGGAAGCTCATGTGACTGAGTAGTCATTTTCAGAAATATTTGAGTTGCCAGCCAGCCAGGCTCCTGGTGGGTGTAAGGTTTGGGGACATCAGCAGCATTCTTAGGGAGCTTAAATTCGGTCTCCCTTTAGCTGTCCCCGCCTCTCCACCTGGTGTGGCAGCAGATAAGCTGCTGTCAGGTGATGTTTTTGAGGCGAGGGGTTCTTTTTTGTCTTTAAGGGAGACAGCTTCCCCCGCCCGCGCCTCAGCCCTGCCGCTGCTGCGCCAGAACAAGGCTTCCAGCAGAGTGGCAGAGTTGAGCTGCCTCTCGCATTAAACACCAAGAGATTTCATTAAATGGCAGAGGAGGGAGCTTGTGTAGAGGGGAGGCTCACCCCAGAGACATTACAGATTGTCTCATGCTATTTAAGTGGGCTAAAATTAGAGGGAAAGAATCTGCGGCTAATTGGACTTGTGCATTAATCATAGTCTGCTGCTGGAGTA
This sequence comes from Rhadina sibilatrix, assembly GCA_013400275.1. Lineage (NCBI taxonomy): Eukaryota > Metazoa > Chordata > Aves > Passeriformes > Phylloscopidae > Rhadina > Rhadina sibilatrix. The sequence goes on along the minus strand of VWYO01026424.1, from coordinate 35,325 downwards.
CTTCACCCATTAGAATGTGTTAATTTGGTAATTACAAGGTGAGGGGGAGGTCTCTCTTTGTAATCCAAAGCCCCTTCTTCATGCTTACTGCACAGATCAGAAACAGGTATGGTGAGAGGTTGGAGGCAGCATTACGGTGTGGGGGTCCCTATTACCACCTCCCACCCCACCTGTGAACACACACGGGCTCCCCAGCTCCAGACACCTATAATTAAACTGGGTTAGATATTGGGAGCAGAAGGTCCTTCATTCCAGTTAACAGGTAATTAATTGTATCTCAGTTTCCATTGTAAACCCTCCCCTCCCTTGTTATAAGAAATAATGTAAATGTTCTGTGCTCCCCCCTGTGTTTGGCAGGGAGGGGCTTCTCTTTATCCAAGGTTCCTCTGAAGGGTTTGGGGAGCTCGAGGTGAGCCTGGAAGAGCTGTCCCTGTCTCTGTCCCCCTTGCAGAAGGCACAGATTTGCAGCTGAGATGAAACGGGTTGTTTCATTTCTTATATCCCACAGACATCAGGAAGAAAGTTTTACAGTGAAGGTGGCGAGGCCCTGGCAAAGGTTGTCCAAAGAAGCTGTGGCTGCCCCATCCCCGGGAATATTCAGGGTCAGGTTGGATGGGCTCTGAGCAACCTGCTCTCATGGAAGGTGTCCCTGCCCACGGCAGGGGGATGGACTCAGGTGACCTTTAAAAATCCCTTCCAACCCAAAGCACTCTATGATTCTATGACTCCAAGCTGTTCACAGATTTACCTTGCTCTAAAGGGCTGCCTTGCCTCCCTCCTGGCAGCTTCTGCTACATTCAGAGGTGCTTCATGAATCAGGGCAGATGGGAAAACAGAGAAGAGAATTAACAAGACGGGGAACAGGCAGAAAACTCAGGCAGGGAAAATGTAAGAGACTAAACACTGAGACAGCTCGTGCAAAATATGGATTTTTTTCCGAGGGATGTAAAACACTAATGAGTAAAAACACTGAGATGTATGTGCTCTAATGAGAAGAAAATCAGACTGGAGCTTGCAAAGCAACGCTGCCTCCAGTGCCTTTATTCTGGCAGCAGGCTCCTTTCCCAGCTCTGCCCTCAGAGATGCTCAGAGAGGAGAAGCCCCTTCGTGTGAGATCCCATTTCCCCCTCTCCTTGTTGCTTTGCTGCTTTACCTGTGGGGGCAACAGCCTTTCGGGGGAGGTGGCTCCCACTGCAGCTGGAAGCTGGGCAGGGCAATGTTTGCTGGAAGGACCCTGCTGTGCCCACAGAGCCCTGCACAAACCCCGCTGCCGTTCCCAGCCCATTTCCCAGCCTATTTCCTCGCAATTGCAGCTGCTCCGTAATCTCGGCAAAGGTCGCAGCCGCTCGCTGTGAGTGACTTCAGCTGTGATATATTTGTGGGCAGCCCTCACAAACAGTGACCTGAAGTAGTGACCTCCACAAACCACATCATTTTCCACTTGGGCACCTCCAGATTGGTTCTCCGGATCCGCAGGAACCAGAAGGCCGGTTTTGACTCCGGCGCGGTAATTTGCTGGCTCATTAGCACTGACTCCTTAAAGGGGCACCTTTAATGTTACTCAGCCTAAAAATGTGACCCGTTTCCCCCTCCTCTCTTACAGCTCCTTGCAAATTCCCTGTCGTTGATCTGCCTGTACTCTCATCCTTCCACACCTTTTGAAAGATCAGAAGCCTTGTGAGCCAAATGAACAAACCTGCCCTCAGATGGGCCCAAGCGCCGTGTCAGGGCCAAAATGAAACCTTTGGGAATCTATCTCATTTATTAATGAAGGAGCTGGTGGTAGAGGGACACAAAGGGGAGCTCAGCCTTCTTCTGAGGTCTGTCTGCTCTCTGGTGTCACAATTTGGGATCATTGAAGAGCATTCCGCAGTAAAATACTTCACAGTAAGCCAACAGCAGGTACCAAGTCTTTTTACATAACAAATTTTAATTTCATTAAATTTACAGAGAGTTGCAATAAATGATAAGAAAAGCAATTGTGGTCAAAACAGTCCAGTTTTTATTAAAAATTATTTGCGTTTTCTGAAACCAACACTCTAAGTTGAAGGTTTGAGGGGGATGCTTTTAGTGCTATAAACTGTGCACGTGGGCTACAGACTGCACCCATTGGAATAAAGTGATTACCACCCTCATTAAGTGGATAAAGACCATTCCCAGCCTTCTGTTTCGAGGATGACTGATGTGAAACCACGTCCAACCCAGCGGATGCTGAAGGGAAAATTTTTGTTAGAACAGATCTATAATGCACAGTGACTAGGTGTGAAAGGCACTTCTTCTCTGCGAGGCACTTTGCACATCCAGGCTGAGCTCCTGGGCTTAATTAGCAGCACCCAGAGCCATCCCGGGGAGCTGGTGCTGCCAGGCCTCCAGTGCACGTGTGATGATCGAGTGCTGCTAACTCTGTGACCACAGAATCATTTCGGTTGGAAAAGAACCTTTAAGGCCACCAGCCAAAACCACTGACCCAGCACTGCCAAGGCCACCAAGGAACCACGTCCCTAAGAGCCACTTTTGCACGGTTTTTAAATCGTGGTGACTCCAACTCTTGCCCTGGCAGCCTCTTCTGGTGCTCGGCAGGGCTTTGGTGGAGAAATCTTTCCTGATGCCTGTGGTTTGCCTTGTACCATTCAAGGAATTTCCAACTGCCTTGCCCTGGAAAAGTGACCCCTCCCAGGGGCTTCTCCCTCATGGTTCCCTGCATGGTGTAATCTTCTCCCTGGGTTTCTCCAGCCCATC
>VWYO01026424.1:11061-30907 GCA_013400275.1 Rhadina sibilatrix | reverse complement strand
TTTTTTAAATTGAGCTCCTCAGAATTATTCAATCCTGAGAAATTTGTTTCAAAAAAAGAAAATGAAATTTTGGAATTCTGACTATTCAGTTTGTCTCCCTTATGCTCTTATTATCCATCTCCCATACCTCCATGTTTTATTTCATGACATCAAACTGGCAGATGTCTGTTACAAAAGGTATAATTCTTTGCAGAAGACAAAAAGTTGTTTTGATCAGTATTTAGTAGATGCCATTACTTCAAAAAACAGCAGCATTTCACCTACTACTCACCTACTATTTTGGTAGGTTCACTCTAGTCACAACAGACAAACTAATGCATAATTATCATAAACAAGAGATTTAATGTGTTTCATTGACATTTGGGGCTGTTCTTGAACAGAAGGCTTTACAAAATGCCAGCTTTTCATGGGGAAATAAATCAGCAATGATTTTCAGTGGCTGATTTCCTTACAAGAACCCTTCCCTGTTTGTTTCTCCCATAAACCTGGAGGCAGAGTGGGATGCAAGTGAGCTTGTGGGGTGCTGCAGAGCTGATCTCCTGTGTCTCTCTGGTGGTTGCTGAGAGCTCTTTGTTGCTGTTGGCTGGCAGAGCTGTTGACACACCACAGCAGGTTATTTTTAGCAAAAGCTTGCTGCCATCCCACAGCTGAGGTTACACCGAGGGTCAGGCTCGGAGCCCGAGGCTGTTACAGACCCAGATGTGTGGGGCTGAGCTCTGGGCTTTCCTCAGAGCAGCTCCTGAGCCCAGCACGGCTGGGCAGAGCTGCAGGTGACCTGTCAGAGGTGGAGGGGACTGGTCAGAGGTGCAGGTGACCACTCTGAGCTGCAGGTGACCACTCAGAGGTGGAGATGACCACTCAGAGGTGCAGGTGACCTGTCAGAGGTGCAAGTGACCACTCAGAGGTGGAGATNAAGTGACCTGTCAGAGGTGCAGGTGACCACTCAGAGGTGCAGGTGACCTGTCAGAGGTGGAGGTGACTGGTCAGAGATGCAGATGACCACTCAGAGGTACAGGTGACCTGTCAGAGGTGCAGGTGACCACTCAGAGGTGGAGGTGACCACTCTGAGCTGCAAGTGACCTGTCAGAGGTGCAGGTGACCACTCAGAGGTGCAGGTGACCTGTCAGAGGTGGAGGTGACTGGTCAGAGATGCAGATGACCACTCAGAGGTACAGGTGACCTGTCAGAGGTGCAGGTGACCACTCAGAGGTGGAGGTGACCACTCTGAGCTGCAAGTGACCTGTCAGAGGTGCAGGTGACCACTCAGAGGTGCAGGTGACCTGTCAGAGGTGGAGGTGACTGGTCAGAGATGCAGATGACCACTCAGAGGTACAGGTGACCTGTCAGAGGTGCAGGTGACCACTCAGAGGTGGAGGTGACCACTCTGAGCTGCAAGTGACCTGTCAGAGGTGCAGGTGACCACTCAGAGGTGCAGGTGACCTGTCAGAGGTGGAGGTGACTGGTCAGAGATGCAGATGACCACTCAGAGGTACAGGTGACCTGTCAGAGGTGCAGGTGACCACTCAGAGGTGGAGGTGACCACTCTGAGCTGCAAGTGACCTGTCAGAGGTGCAGGTGACCTCTCAGAGGTACAGGTGACTGGTCAGAGGTGGAGATGACCACTCAGAGGTGCAGATGACCACTCAGAGGTGCAGATGACCACTCAGTGTCAGAGGTGCACACTCAGAGCTACAGGTGACCAGTCAGAGGTGCAGATGGCCGTGTCAGCCCCTCTCACTGCCCTTCCCTTGGGCAAACACCTCTGAGAGGCACTGTGCCCAGGGGCTCTGCATTTCCACACTGCCCCATCCAGCCCCCTGATCTGTTGTTGGGTGGGTTTGTGGGCACTCCACGCACCACAGGGGAGGAAACTCTGCTGTAGTGTCCTGGAGTTGTTCATACAGTTCCAGCTCCAGGTGAAAGGGATTGGTTTGGCTTTGGCATTAAGTGGAAACATCCACTGGGCAGGTGAGAGAGGAGCTGTGGCCTCACCTGAGCTGTGCCACCCCCCTCAGCCTCATCAGCTCCAGCAGTTTGCCCAGGGACAGGGATAGCCCTGCATGGATGAATTGGGATGGCAGCACTTGGATGAGGGAGCTGCTCTCATTGCAGACATTCACCTGCTCCCTCAGCAGCAGAGACACTGGATGACTCCAGCTCCTCCTGCATTCCCCTTATTCCAAAACATCAGAGCTGTTTTGGAGACTCTTCTGTCCCCAGCAGGCCCTGATATGGGCAAGGGTGAGGCAGTGCAGTGGCCAGGCTGCCCTGCAGGGCACTGCCTGCCCATGAGGAGCAGCCCCAGCACTGAGCCTGCCCTGCCTGTGGTCCAAGAGAGGATGATGGCTGAGCTGGGGGAGGAAACAAATGACCTTACAAAGCCGTGTAGGTCTATGTGGAAGACTATTTGCTGTTTTCATTTAGGTCAAAGATTCAAACAAATGCAAACAAAATTGCTTTTTTTCCTGTTGGTATCAGCAACTGTCAGCACAGACATGTAAATTCAGTGTTTGGGTTGAGCTAACAGCAGTAATAAGGCTTTGGCTGCATTGAAAAAACAGTTTACCATGGCACTAAGAAATAGTTAATGATTGCTCAAGAAGTGGGGGTTTTTTTATGTTTGGGTTTTTTTCTTTTAGATAAAATGTTTGGTTTGTTTTTTTTAACTGCCTATTAAAAATGTGTTTGGGCATGTTTTCCATACAGCCACACCACTGAGCTGGCACTGGGTGCATGTGAGCATTTAGGGGGGTGTGTGTGTGCTCCTTGGGGTGAGCTGTTGGTGTCTTTAGAGAAATGGCATTGAGAACCTGCTGTGTTTTCAGCACTTGTGCAAACGGGTTGTCTTTCACAGATGTCACAGAGGAAGCAAATGTTGGTGTTGCCGTGCTCCAAATGTGTCCTGGAAGCTTTTTGCTGGGAAGGCCACTGATAATTTACTGGTGGTGCTGGATTTCAGCTGCTCAGCACTGGTGGATATTCTCAGAGGGAACAGAGGGATGTGAAATTGGGCTGGATTTGAAACCCGTGGTGACGACTGTGGTCTGTCTTTGCCTGTGGTTCCCATAAAGCATCCTCAAGCCTTCAAGAGCAGATATTGGACCAGATCTTTGGGAGGTGAGGAGCACAGGCCTGTGCTGGTTTGCCCTACTTGCCTGTTCTCTCCACATTTCTGGTACTGAAACGAAGCAGAAAGGTTTTATTTGCTCCAACTGCAGTGGAGGGAAATGCTGGAAATGCACCACCGAGTCCTGATTCTTCCTCCTTTCCCTTAATTGTGTCCTTCGAAAGCAGAGTCCTCTAGTGCTAAAAGAAGATGATGGCAAACTGCCTTGTTAACCTATTTTAAGTAAATCTGTATTGAGTTTCCTGCTGTGCCTAAAAGCTGGAAGTCCCAGTAGAGTTTTATATTTTATCCCTGCGCTAGCTTTCTCTGGACTTTAATTCCCCACTTCCTTTTTTTTTTCTTCTACCCCAAAAGAAATGCAAATTTAATTTCACAGGAAATAAGGATATGCTTGAATAAGACAAGATTTTTATTTCTTTTTTACCAATATCTCTGTGTCTCCCACTGGTTAGGAGCTGATTTTGAGGGATCTAACATTTTTGCCTTTCTTAAAACAAATTCTTTGCATACAGCAGCTTCCCACAGACTCCTTTAGCACAGAAAGGCAAAAGAATTTTAGCAGAGAAAATTCTGCCTAGAAGAATAGGACAGCACAGGCCACCTGTATGGTATTAGCAGGAGATGAGCGAGAAGATATTGCTGATCTGTATTAATAATTAATTTAATTTTCTATAGCCTGCTTATAAAAGTTCCTCAACAAATTTGCAGAGTGTATAATATATGTATCACTGAATTGTAGCTATTTCTGGAGTACTTCATCTGTTCCACTGCAGACATGGGGACGGTTTTTAATAGTTTAGGTCAGTAAGTCATTATGAAAGCCTCCACTGAAATAATACTCTTGAAATAATAATATTGGATGTGGGCTACATTGTTAAAGGTGCCTTTTTTTTTTTTTTTTTTTTCTTTTCTCCTTCATTATGAGTTTCTGCTTTCTTTCTGTTGTGATGTGACATATGGCTTGCAACGATGGCCACTGGACCTGTGGGGAACACTGAGAGGATATTTAACTTTTTCTAAAGGGGATTTAACATGAGAATATAAAGAAGGAGATGCAGCCGTGGTCTGCCAAAAGGTGTTCCAGCCCCTGTGTCCTTACCAAATAAAAGCATCCGAAGAGATCCTTATTGGGGGGTTTTATCGCTCATCACGGTGGCCCAGACACTGGCAAAGTTCTTTGGCAAAAAAAAAAAAACCAAAAAACAAAAAAAAAAAAACCAAAAAACAAAAAAAAAAAAACCAAAAAACAAAAAAAAAAAAACCAAAAAACCAAAAAAAAAAAACCAAAAAAGAAAAAAAACCCAAAAAAAAACAACCAAAAAAAGTGCTGTTTGTTGTTGCCACTTGTAAATTTTTACCTGAAACACCTGACCAGGAAGCACACAAGCTCCTCACCACCACCCTGGCATACATCCACACTGGCCAATGCCCACCTTGGAAAGATGTTTTCTAAACTGGGGTCCAAGCCTCAGGCTGCAGCCCAGGCCTATCCTTGCCCTTAGGCTCGTGTTTAACTGCTTTGCTAACTCAGGACCAGGATCATCACCACATCCTTGCTTACCTTTTTCCCTTCTTCTCACCAGAGCTCCAACCTGGCTCGTTCCAGGGGATCTGGCAAAGCTCTCCCCCAGTGGTGTGGCTGGCAGGAAGGTCTGGGCAGTACAGTGGGGTACAGCTGGGAAATTGGGTCTAAAATGCAAGAGCAGCAGCCCAGGGTGATGGGCGTGTGGCTAGGCAACAGCGTGGGGAGAGGAGGAATGATCTCTCTTTGTCAGACAGCAGAGCTGTTAGAGGTTATGAGATTCTTTTATTGCACTAATTTGCAGTGCAATGTGCTGACATTCTCTCCCTGTTGCACAGAGAATATATAAATTATGCCTGCAGGACGATTAACTGTTTGTCCAGGCTAATTGTCAGTATTAAATCTTGCTCAGTCACAGTTTTAAAGCTTAATTTAAACTCTCTATCTTTAAGGAATCTGCACTCCCACTCCCCCTCCCACCACGGGGAAAAAAATAATAAAGATTTAATGGTTTAAGTCAGTTCCCTTTGTAAGAGCTAAAGTTATAATTGGGTGTGTGGATGGTGGAAGCATCTGCACACGACGAGCCTGTGGAGTTTTCCTTTTGCTTTGGCTGATAATGCTCATTTCAAATCCCATTGTCTTTGCTACCCTGTATTAATTTCTGAATTATGTATTATTGTTCTGAGACCCCAGAGCCACAGCTATTCCCCACATCTATTACTGCATAAATCTTTGCTGTGTGCTTAAACCAGCAATGATTCATCCTGAAAGACACGGAGAGGAGCAGCAGCGCTAGAGAAAAAAAATCTCTCTCTTCCCGGTGTGAAAGGGGCACTGAAATCTGATGTTCAGGCCTCGCAGGGTGGCTCAGGCTCAGGCTGGGGAGGGAGGGCAGGCAGAGCTGGCTGTGGGCAGCTGCAGCAACAGGCAGGAGAGGGATGGAGCCCACCGTGGGTTTGGGCTCTGCATCCTCACACGCTGCGGGCTGTGCTGGGTGCTGCAGCAGGGACAGGCCTGGCTGTGCTCAGGGGAAATTCCTGCTCTCCTGGGACAGCCTGTGTGAAGGGCCAGCCCTCTGGGTGAGGCCCATCCTCGTGGTGCCACAGGAGATGAAGCTCACTGGCCACACTGGCAGAGATTTCCTGTTTTCAGTCGCTGGTGTTTTCTTCTATGGAGATCCTGAATTTAGCCTCCCGTGAGGACAGGTGGATGTGTGAAGCTGGCCCTTCTCCCTCTCAAATTTGTAGCAGCAGTGCTGAAGTGGCTGTTTCTCATCTCTGCTCGTCCTTAGGTTTGATTTTCTGCAGCTCTGTGCCAGCAGCATGGGTTTAGCTGGTGGTTGCCCTGTCCTTGTTGGAGGCAGGAGCTGGCTGTCAGTGAGCTGTCACTGCCCCCAGCATGCCTGGGCACCCCACTTTATGTGTGGTGCAGTTCCAGCAAATGAAAAGGTGGCATCACAGCTTGGTTTTAAACGTACCTGGTTGCATTTTCCTGGCCTTGGTTCAGCTTCCCACCCCCAGGGTCTGCCAGGAGCCTGGTGCTCATCCCACAGCTCGGGGACCCCTGGCTGGGTCATGGAATCACAGAGTGGGTTGGGTTGGAAGGGACCTGAAAGATCAGCTCATTCTACCCCTTGACATGGGCAGGGACACCTCCCAGTAGCCCAAGGTGCTCCAAGCCCCATCCAACCTGGCCTTGGACAATTCCAGAGATGGGATCACAGGTCACAGCTTCTCTGGGCACCCTGTGCCAAGGCCTCACCAACCTCACAGGGGAGAATTTCTTACCAATATCCCATCTACCTCTGCCTTCTCTGAGCTTGGAACCATTCCCCCTTGTCTTGTCACTCCAATTCTTGTCACAATCCCTCTCCAGCTCTCCTGGAGTCCCTTCAGGCACTGGAAGGGGCTCTGAGCTCTCCCTGGATCCTTCTCTTCTCCAGGTGAGCACCCACAACTCTTCCAGCCTGGCCAGAGCAGAGGGGCTCCAGCTCTTGGAGCATTTCCATGTCCCCCTCTGGACTCTCTCCAGCAGCTCCACATCCTGTGCTGGCTGACCTGACGTGTGCCAGAAGGGAGGACTGAGGCTCCAAAAGGATGTCAGGGAGATTCTGTTTCATGTTGGGGTTTCTGTAGGTCACAGCACCATTGGAAAGCTTGGGGGCTTCAGCCTTAAGCCCTTCTGGGCTTTCCTTGATCTCTTGAAAGACTTTAACAGGACTTTGCTTTCTAGAGAAGTGCAGGAGAGAAAGTGCTCCCTGTGCTGCTAAATGTGTTCTGCAGGATTTGTTCTGTGCCACAGGTCAGAGCCGAGCACGCTCTCACTGGGCGACAGGGGCCAAGCTCTTTTTGACCTGGGGCAGGTGGTAATTGAAAAGCAGGCAGCTGTGGGTAGAAATGAGCCAGGTGACGTGGTGACATAACCAGCCTGGTCCCTCTGCTGCTGGAAAATGACAGTGGTGACAGCCAGGGGGGAGAGAGGAGAGGCTGATGCCTCGCACTGCTCGTGACCCAGCTCTGCGCCGCGCGAGGGGGATGAGGTGTGGGACCCCTGAGCACAGCATCTCTGCTCTCTGCCTGGTGCAGGAGCAGCTTTGGGATGTCCCTGCAGGTGTCACCCGGGGGCTTCTGCCGCAGAGCTGGGAAAGGTGGGCGGGTCAGTACCTGCAGGAGGAAACAGCCACCTGGGAGCTGAGGAGGAAACGGTTCTCACTCCTCCTGCTCCTTCTGACATCTCCTAGAGAAACAAAAGGGTTCTGCTCTATTAGAGCTCCCTTTAACAGTGACAGCTTTCCTCACCTCTTCTCTGAAATCTGCAAAATTAGGATGAGTGGAATGTGGGGGGGGAGGAGGAGAGAGCCAGGTTAGTGTGGAAGAGGAATGCCTGACAGAAGGCCCCAGGTAGGAGAGGAGAATCAGCAGGTGAGAAAGCAGCGTTGGTCACCAGCCAGCTGGGCTGTGGGGTGGCACAGGAGAGCCTGAATCCTTGGACTATTTTGCAGGGAGAGGGAAGTGGGGGAGAATTTCACAGCTGTGTGCAGGGCAGCCAATCCCTCTGCTCTGCCACTGCCCCAGGAGCTCTGGTGGAGCAGAGAGATGACAGCTCCCTGCCTGCCTCAGGGACTGGGCTGCAGGATTTGTCAGTTTGGGTGCCCGGGATGTTATTATTAAAAATAGTAATAATAATAATTTGCTTTATTACATCTGTAACAGTAGAGCAGCCAGTCGGGCCCCATTTGCTTCCATGGTGCACAATTCCTGCTTCCAGGTCTGGCACCTCTGCACACAAGAATGGGCCCATGGGATTATTTTGGGGAAACCACTTCTTGTGACTCCCAGGGGGAAGTGAGCATGTTTTGTTGGGAATTTGAACGGCCTGCTGTAAATTTTAGTACTTTTATTAAACCAGTAGAATGGGAAGCCCCACAATGGGAGAGGCTCTGTAGCACAATTCCAGGGCCAAGGATTCTTCCTGTTGACCTGGTTTTTTCAGCCTTCTGATGTTTACTTTTTGAGATGGAGTTTCTCACGCACTTTTCATGTAAATAATGATTGTTTTGCATTCCTTTCTGGAGGAATTGATGGACTGTTGGGTCGACCATGGATTGGAGGAAGAAAATTCTCCTCTCCAACCACACTGGTCAACCAAGGTGACACCTTCCAAGGAGCAGACCTTGACAAGAGATTTCTGCCCAATCCCAACACCTGGCAGCTGGTTTATGCCTCCCAAAAGGCTGCTCTTATTTCTGGCTCTTATCCCAGCGATCATCAAAGCAAATATTCCCACTCTCCATCAGGAACCTCTCATTCCCTTTTTTGTAACTCAAAGCTGATGTCAGCCAGGTTTGGCTGCTCAGGTGTAAAAGCAGGAGATGGGGCAGCAGTGATGGCAGGGCTCGAGGTTTGCCTGAAATCCCTGACTGCCTGCACAGGACCTTGCAGTGGGAGAAGGTAAATACAGGGGAGGCAATCCCATGCTCCAGCTGGCTTGTTATTTCAGGCAGCTTTTCCACCGTGCCTCGTATTTGTCTTCCCTCTGAAGGGGCAGAGAAGTTAGGGTACAGCTCTGGCTGGAATATATTTGTAAGCAGGCAGAAACAGGAGTCCTTAAACAGTGAAAGCGGCTTGCAGGGGGAGGAAATAAAAATAAATACCTCTCCTAGGAGAAGAACAAAAGAGAGGGGCTGAAATACTCTGGGATCACAGCCTGTGCTGGGGGAGAGCACAGAGAGGGAGGGCTGCTGTGCTTAGGCAGGGGAGATGCTGTCTTTAGCATATGCTCTGCATATTTTACTGCCAGAGAAGATGTGGCAGTGATTTAATATGCAAAGGTAGATGTGGCATTGATATGCATCCACGCCGCATGCATATTTCAGAGGTGCTACAAGGAGGCGAAGGCAAAGCATCCATCAGGCTCCCGGTCAAACGTCTGAGACCCTCGCAGCCTTAGGAGATCCTGCAAGGAGGAGGAGGAGGAGGAGGGGGAAAACAACACGGCTTGATTGTTATTAGTGTTTTAAATACAAAATTGTCGGGATGCTGGGGAGCGGGGAGGGCACTTGAGGCGCGCTGAGGGATGCGCTGGGGAGCAGCCGGGCGGGTGAACAAAGGCTGCGGAGGCGGCGGCGGGCGGAGATCCTGCCAGGAGCCCGAAAGAGGCAACCCCTCACCTGCGGCCCCAGCTCCCCGCTCCTCCCTTCGTGCCCAAGCCCCGGGAAATGAGAGGAGCCTGTCCCAGAGCTCTGCAGTTGGGTTTTGCCTGAAGGGTGTTTGTTTTTTTTTTGTTTTGTTTTTTTCTGTTCAGTGCTGGGAGCAGAGCAGAAAAGGGAGGTTGGGCACACGCAGATGTGGCCTGGGCTGGGGGGACACAGCCGTGCACCCCTCGCCCCTCACCCTGCCCCTCTTGCTCCCCTGGCTGTTTGTATTTGCATCACAGCCCCCAGAGGCTGCACCTGGCTGAAAGCAGGCCAAGCAGCTTCCTGCTGCAGGAGCAGGCTGGGAGACACCTGCTCCTTCAGAGCACATTCGTGGCACAACACACAAAGGAATGACGCCCACACGCTGAGATGTCCAAGGCAGAAAAAGGGGCAGTTTATTTACAGACGTCAACATTTATAGAATTCCAGCAGTGACCGTGGGTTGGAGGAAGAAAATCTTCCTCTCCGACCACACTGGGCAACCCAACAGCCCATCAACAGCCGCCTCCTTATGAGAAGAGTGCAAACATAGTAACACCCTTACAAATAACAAGAAAAGTTGTTGATGTAAAATCGTGTTTGACCCCATTGCAAAAGGTAAAAGCAGAAGGCTGAAATGAAACTTTAGAAAGGCTTCTTAAAGAGACAGAGGAGAACAGCAGAACCCCAGACAACACACACTGGTGTCACACTCTGCCGTGCCTCGGGTGCTGTTGCTGCCCCCCAGCCTGGCAGGGTCCCTGGCAGGGTGCAGGGCTCTGTGCAGATGAAAGCACAGGCAGCCCGTGTTTGTTTTATTTAGTGACAGCTCCAGGTTTTAATGCTTGATGGCAGCAGGCAGGGAGGTCCTGCAGGGATTTCAGGATGCTCTGAAAAGATTCTCTGTCCCCATGCACAGACATGCATTTTCTTTACCTTAAGAGTGCCTCTTGCCTACCTCAATGGAAAAAAAAAACCAACTAGTTTGGGCTTAATTGGGGTCTGTGTGAGCATTTTTGCATTGGGAGGGATCTGCCCTGCTCTGCTGTGTTCCCAAATCCTCTGTCCACCAGTGCTACAGAGACACCAGAGCTCCAGTGCCAGTGCAGAGGTGCAGAGCCCTGCAGTCCCTGCCGTGGCACACGGGTGACAACCCCCTGCCAGACTGGGGTCCCATCAGGGCTGCCTGCTAGCCCAGTTCTGGGAGTTCAATGTAGCACTAATTTCTCTGGTTTGGCCAGCCCAGGTTTGCCCTTGTCCTTTGTGATGCCCTTTTGATTGCAGGAGGAGGAGGAGGTGAGCTGGTTGAGCTCTTTGCTGGGGCCACCTGAGGTTTGGAAGCAATGCCAAGGGGGCTGCCCTCACTCCAAGCCCCGTGTGCCCGGCTGGGAGGAGCTGCCCACGCTCCATGGGATGGGCACAAACCAGCTCTGTTTGACTCCTGCCAGTTCAGGGTCCTGCCTCCTCCTAGCACCTTCAGATGGCAAGAGAGGGACTGTAGCCCTGCTTTGTGCTGTGATGTTTTAGTTCCTCTGAAACTCTTTCCCAGGCACTGTTCTGTCAACAAGAGACACGTTTTCCTATCTGTAATCTGTGTTTACATTCCTTTCCCTAGGCGGGACTTCTTCTTGATGTCCCTCTGGCTTGACCAATGTGATTGAAGAAGTTTGTCTTTCTTCCACCCCTTTGTAAAACAGCATAAAGGGAAGAAATTCCCAAGTAATAAATTGGAGTCATTGTCAGCCTTCTGACCTCAGAGTCCGCGTCGTCGTGATCTTGAACAGCATCAAGGGACGGAGCTGGACTTGGTGGCAGCGGTCAGGGACAGCTGAGTGGCCCCTGGGGAGGAGGACAGAGCCTGCAGTGAGGTGTGGAGAACAGAGAGGGATCCTCCAGGGCTAATGACAGCGGGCAGCACTCCCACCGCCGCGGAGGCCACTGCAACTCCATCACTCCTTAATTATCTGGAATTATAGCGCTGCTCTCGCCCTTTTTATGTTACGGCGGCAGAAATCAGGACATACATTAATTATCTAATCCGTATGTAAAGTGTCACATGTAATTTTCCCAGAGCAAAAGGTTCTAGCTTTAAGACCCACATCGTCTCTTAATAACCATGTGCGAGGGAAGAAAATAATATCCAGATGTATGGTTATTGCACTGGTCGCTGGCCACCGTTGCTCCTCTCCCTGCTTTTGGGGCAGTGCCTCTTACAGAGCCTTCCACATGCAGGGAGACCTTTAAATTGCCCCATGGCCTGGCTGGGCTGCAGGGAATTGAGAGCACAAACCCCCTGCTTGTTGTTGTTGTAGAAGTACAGTCTGAGTCAGAAATACCTTTGGTGTTTGTTGGTTGCTTTTTTTTTTTTTCTTTTTTCCCTCGTCTGCATATGGAAAAGAGGGGAAGACCCCACAGCATCCCTTTGACTAAGACACATGGCAGCTGAAGAAGTCGATTAAGAAAATCAGTATTGCATTTATTAGCCTCCATCTATGATGCATGGTGTTATGCTAATATGCATGAATTAATTACTGTTATTAATTCAATTGAATTAATTTGATATAACTGATGTGCGCGGTGAAGATTTGTGGCGAGAGCTGCTTTCGAAAAGGTGCCTCAGACGAGGGCTGGGTTGATGGGAGTGGGAGGGGGGACAAGGCTCTGCAGCAGCCCCAGCACATCTGTTTGCACCACCTGATGCAGCACAGGAGCCAAGAGACCTTTTTATCCCCCATCTCCTTCCCCTCCCTCTCTGGCCTGCTCATGACTTCATCCCCTGCTGCAGCAGGAGCATCCTAATGCTGCAGAGATTCCTGCTGGAGGCAGGTAAAGAGTAGAGCTGATCTCTGAGTTACCTGAAGGGACAGGAGGGAAGCAGATGATGCAGTCCCATCTGCAGGAGGGGCAGGAGGCCGGTGTCCAGCCACAAGGAGCAAAGGCAGGGAAACAGATTGAGAAGGGAAGGAGCAGAGGACAACAATTCTTCCCTCTGAGGGTGCTGAGGTCTTGGCACGGGTTGCCCAGAGAAGCTGTGGCTGCCCCATCCCTGGAAACAGTCAAGGTCATGTTGGAACAACCTGATCTAGTGGAAGGTGTCCCTGCCCGTGGCAGGAGGTTGGAACTAGGTGGTCTTGGAGGTCTCTTCCAACCCAGACCGCTCTGTGATTCTATGAATTAGTTCAGAACAGGAAAGGATCCCCTTTGCCTGGTTTTGGGTCCCTCTGAGGGTTTGCTGACAATTCTCCCCACTCACTCTGTGCAGCAAGGCAGCAAAAGCCCTCAGCTCCTCCAGAACACCTGCAGGACAAAAGGGTTCAAGCCTGACCACAAATATCAGCAGAGGAAGCCAGCTCCCAAGTGTCAGGCAGGGAAACATCCCAGGGCCCCTGCCTGCGCTCAGAATGGTGCAACACGTAGTTTGTGAAGTGCTGCCAGGCTGTGCAGTATTTGCATAAATTATTAGGGGGAAGATTTAGCTCAGCTTGAGAAAGCTGCAGCTTGCAGGCTCCTCCTGAGCAGAAGTGAAACCTGTGGTGTGAATTATTTGTCAGGGACACATGACACTCGCTTGCCGGTTGTGGCGCAGAAGCCGCCCGCGTTGTTGGGGAAAAGGGGCCCCAATGTACCATCAGAAAATAAAAATGATCACAAAATCGAGCTGCAGATACTGTTTGGGTTGTAAAACCCAGACGGTGCTGGCAGGGACGGGACTTGGCATGACAGGATGTCCCCAGGATTGAAGGATGTGCTGGGACAGGAGGCCCTGTGGCCAGCACGGGATGGGCTGGAGCTGTGCACAAAGCCTCTCACAGCACCTGCTCCCCACAGCACTGCTTTAAGCCATGGAACTAACCAAGGGAAGGCAAATTCAAAAATCCTCACCCCAGTCCTGCACACCCCCTGAAGCCCAGCACGGCCCCCTCCAGCAGAGCCTGGCATCCTTGAGCTGCAGGGGCTGTGCCATGTCTCCAAAATGACTGTAATTGGTATTCCAGGAGACAAACTACAGCACCCACAAAGGCCATCACTCCTCCAGCTCATTCAATCATGCCCAAACTTCCAATTGCTCTTAATGGAAATGCAGAGCCCGGGAGTTTTTCCCTTCAGAAGGGAGAACCTGTAGTTTTCTGTGACCTCTTTTGGGTGGCAGAGTAGCAGCTAATTGCAGCTCGTAGAGTTGACAGATGTCCCTGCTTCATGCAGCAAATCGGTCACATCTCCTGATAAATAGGGGACTTTCTGCTGTTATATATGAGCCCCATGCTTTAGCCATCCTCCTAATTCATTTCTGTTCAGTTTGCCAATAGGTTGGAGATATTTTACTGAAATTTTCTCCCCGCTGCCCTGTATGGAAGTGTTTTTCTGCCATCATTTACAGTATCTTGTTCTCTATTTTAGTCACCCATCAGCTGCTGACAGTCTTTATTAGGTCCTTTGCCTGTGGCTCAGGAGAGGAGGCAGACTGGTTTCAGCCTAAAGCAGACAGCTGCTGTCTCCCACTTCTCTCTGCCCTTACTGGGATTTCAGGGTCATCCCAGCCCAGGGCAGCATTTTCCTCACCTGCCAGCCCATTCCTGGTCCCACTCCTGCCCACAAAGCATCCTCTGCTTGTGGTTTGGTGGCTGCTGGTGATCCCTCCCCTGCCCTGTGGCTGGATTTGGTCCTGCCTTGGAGGGAAGTAAGGTGGTTTCTCCCCAGCATCCCCTTTTTCCTCCTCCTCACCCTGCAGAGAAGCCTGGGGAAGGGAAAACGTCCAGTGCTGCTCCACAAGAGTAGATCAAAGAATCATAGATAATTTGGGTTGGAAGGGGCCTTAGAGATGATCTGATTTCACCCCCTTTCACTGTCCCAGGCTGCTCCAAGCCCATCCAGCCTGGCCTTGGACACTCCCAGGGATCCAGCTGTTCTGGGCACCCTGTGCCAGGGCCTGCCCACCCTGCCAGGGAACAATTCCTGCCCAATATCCCACTAAACCTTCCCTCTGTCAGCCTGAAACCATCCCCCCTTATCCTACCACTGCATGCCTTTGGCAAAAGGCTCTCTGCAGGAAAACCTTTTCTCTGTGCTGCCATCTCAGCTCTCCCTGGGTCAGTTTCTCCCCTCATTTTACCTGAGGCAGGTGTTTTCCTTCTCCACCACACACAGCTTTTCCCTGCCTGGTCCAACACTGATGACCTGGCTGCAGATGGCATTTGGCACTGCCACCCTTTGCTGTTTTTGTTTGTTTGTTTGTGGGGGGGGTTTTGTTTGTTTGTTTTTGGTTTTGGTTTTTGTTGGTTGTTTTTGTTTGTTTGTTTTTTTCTATGAAAAAATATTTAAATGGAAAAGAAAAAGAAAAAAAAAAAGGCTCTGAGATGAGGCAAATTAGGATGGGGCAAATTGGGATGGGGCAAATTGGGATGGGGCAGTGCTCTGCAATTTGCATGAGCAGAATTATCCTCCAGAGATGCTCTCAGCCCTCAGAGGGGGCACTGCTGAGAGGATGCTCTTGTCCCACCTGCCCATAAAAACCTTCAAAGCAGCGAGTCCCACAGCTCTCCCTCCCCAGCAGCTTCTGGGACTTTGCCAGAGCCACCAGCCAGAAAGGGCTCTTTCCTTTCTGTGTACGTGTGTGTGTGTGCATGTGAAGGTGCATTAATTATACATTTATTAAATGTATTTATGATTCACCCTGAGGTATTAAGGTGCTTTATGTTTATTAATTACACAGTTAATATATACAGGTGAAAAAGCACTAAGTATATATATATATTTAACATATAGGTGCAAATCTGTGCTGTATATATATATATTTTAATTCCTTTAAGCCCTTCCTGCAAATGAAGCTGATGGCTCTGTGATGCCCCTAAGGACATGAGAAACAATTGCCTGCTGGCTTCATTATGGAGCCTGGATTATCCCATCCCCTTCTCAGCCTTTTGCAGAGCAAAACCCAGCTCATCCAGCCTTTCTCTGCAGGTGGGTCGTGTTTGTGCAGCTCTTGTTTGTCCACCCCAGGGATGAGTGGCACCAGGTGTCCCCAGACAGCTGCTCTCTCTTGGGGGCTTCTCCAGCAGGGTGATGCTTCCCTCAGAAGGGGACAACAGGGACATCACCAAAGCCAGGTGTGATGGGTGGGACCCAAACCATCCATGCCCTGGGCACGGATGAGCAGCCAGAGGCTCTTGGAGCTGCCTTGGTGGTTTCTGTGTGGGTCAGGAGCTATGAGCTCAACCAAGCTCAGCTCATGGCAGAGGCTAGATGCATAAGAGCAAGAAAAAATTTTCCCTTTTAAATTTTTTTGAAGTGTTTGGGTCAGTTTGTTTGCTTATTTGTTTTTATTGTTGTTTAGCTGGGGTAGGTTTTTTGTTTGTTTTTTTTTGATTAACTGACTTAGCTGGAAAAAGCACAGGGTTTATTCACATCAGCTGCTCCTCCACTCTGAAGTATTTCACTCTAGGGGCCAGTTCCTCCCAAATATCCTCATTTTGGGGGGCTCCAGGAACAACTTTAATTCCAAAAGACTGGTTTCATACCCTATCCTCCTTCTGGGGGACTCCAGGAACAAATTTGACTCCCTAAAGACTGGTTCCATACCCACAGCACCCAAGCTCAGCTCTTTGCACACCCAGCCCCAGGAGGATCTCTGGTGGAATTTTAGCTGTGTCTCCTCCAGAATCACTGCAGAGCAGTTCCCAAAAGTTCCTTGCAGGAAGCCAGAACTGTATCCACTGCTGGGTGTGCCTTGCCCCTTCCTCCTTGCAGAGCAGCAGGCCAAGGTATAAACGAGCCCCCTGACACCTCGTGGTAATTAGTAGTGGATTTCACCTTTTTTTTCTTTTTTCCCCCATATATTTCTTTCCTATTCCTTTGTTCTTCCGCCGTGTGACACGCAGGAGGCTTGTAAGACTCCACTCTCTCTCACCTGGATTTGCTCTGCCCTTTCTGGTGGATGGGAGGGATTTGAGCATATTAACTTAATTGGCAAATGGATTGCTCAGACAGCTGTGACAGAGCTGCCTGCCTGCAGTAGCCACTTGGCTTAAGCAGCCCCCAGAAGCTTTCTGGCTCCTCTTGTTGCATCTTGGAACTTCCCCACCACCTCAGGGTCACCCAGCTTTGAGCTGGGCTTAAGGGGTGCTGCATGGAGGGCTTGAAGAAAAGGTGCTTTGGGAAAAAAAAAAATGGGAATAAATGGGAAAAGAAGATGTTGAGGAAGATGGAGGTTTGAGATGTGTGGGAAAACTCAGTGTGTGTGTGGCACAGGGGATTTGGCAGGGGTGTTGCAGAACTGGCCGGCGTGTTCCTGTCAGCACTATCCGCCATCCAAATCCAAATCCATTATCCAGCCACCCAAATCCAATATATAGGTCCCTAAACCTCATCTTATTGCCATTTTGTGCTTAGAAAAAATGGACCTGCAGTGACCTTTGGTAGCTCAGGTCCCTTCAGCTGACCTGAGGCTCTCCAGCTTACGGGGCTGGGTGGTCCCAAAGGTGACAACAAAAACAGAGATTCCAGTGCTTGGGGATGGAGCTGGCACCTTAAGAGGTGATCCCCGGGTGATTATTTTGGTGGCAGTGATCCAGGAAAGTGGCAGTTTTATCCACTGAAGGCTCTTCCTGGAGCTGCACTGGGATGTCTGGGGTGTGGGATGTCGCAGGAGTTCCCACTGGATGCAGAAATAGAGTCTGGCAGGAATCTCACAGCTGTGATGGAGGCAGAAATGCCTCTTCTCTGATGCCTTGGCCACGGAAAAGCTCAAGTGCATGCAGTGCTATTGACATTCCTTGGTGAGGAAGCAGATTTCCAGCAGGCAGCAAGCTGTGACAAGAAAAATAGCTAAATTTGTCCAACTGTATTGATGGCTTCCCAGAGAAACTCTGTCACTCCAAGAAGGAACTGTCCCCTTCAGTCAAATGTGTCTCTAATGAAAAATACACATCCACAGACTTTTCAGCCTGTGTTATTAATGTGACCTTTACTCAACTGTTTCCCTCTCCTTTTGATTCCTGTGAATAAATGTAATTAGGGAGGTGCGTGCTCCTCACACCACCACTTCAGGGGAGGCCAAGGAGATGGTTCCCAATTAGCTCCTTCAGTAATGCAAAGGCAGTGGCAAGTGGAGGCTTGGCCTGGGTTTTAGAACGCCCTTGAGGAGGTGGGATGGGTGGTGCAAGGAGGCACAAGATGGATCTGGGAAGCAGCAGAGCTTCGTGGCACTGGGGAGCTGCAGAGGGGAGGAAAGCATGACTGAGGGAGAAATTTTTTTTTTTTTTTTTCCCCAGAAATATTTTCCCTGGAAGTGTTCAAGGCCAGGTTGGACAGGGCTTGGAGCAACCTGGTCCAATGGAAAGTGTCCCTGCAGGGAGGTTGGAACGAGATGATCCTGCAGTGCCCTTCCCACCAAAACTTTCTGTGATCCCATGAAATGATTTCTTTTCAACGCTGCGCAGAGAAGTTCTCTGGCTCGTGTAGGGTGGAGGGATGGGATTTCTGCATTAGAAACACACAGCTCTAAATCGTCCCAAATGTGCTGTTTGGAACAAACTCACACCTTGCTGGAAAAGCTTTAGCAGCCTGAAAATCAATGGCCCAAAGGCAGGATGGAGGGAGAGTTTGAAACAGTCTGAGCCTGAATCCTGCGAGGAGTGTATCTGGCTTTAAATAATAATAATAATTTTTAAAAAAAAGTATATAAAAAAAAAAAAGGAGTCAAACAACCAGCCTTCAAGGCAACAACTTTTGCATGTTTGACTTGTCCCAGGATAGTTTCCACAGGCCAGAGGAGCATGTGGCTTTGATAAAGAGCTTGCTAAAACAGGGCAGGAATTTATGGCACTTGGCAAAGTTTAGGTAACTCGCAGGAAATGGGTGACTGTGTGTCCCCCTTGAGCAAGTACCCGTGGCCCCTTGTAGGTGGGAATTCTTCCTTGAGCTAAGGGCACCTCCTCTCCTCTTGTTTTGGTTCCAGTCTCTCCTAGGATCTCCTGTGTCCATAATCCTTCCCTCTCCTTTGCACCGTTTTCTTCCAGGAAACAAATCTTGCAGCTGAATAGGAGGAATCAGCCTTCCCTTTGCAAACTGCTTTGCTGGGGCTCAGTCACATCCAGCAGTCCTTGAGGTCCTTGGGCATAAACCCACCCAAAATATTTTAGAAAAGTTTCCTGGAACATGGCAGGAGCTGACTTCTGTGGAAAAGCACTGGCTGCTCTTAGTTTGAGCCTTTGGAAAATCAAAATTTACATGACACATTGTGGAAAAGCACTGGCTGCTCTAAGTTCCAGCCTTTGGAAAATCGAAATTTACATGACACATTTGAAGTCCCTTGGCCAAACTCTCCACTGATGAGCACTCAATTATGTGTTCCCTTTTTTTTTTTTTTTTTTGTTTTGGTTCTTAGGGTTNNNNTTTTTTTTTTTTTGGCTTGGGTTGCTGGGCTCTTGGCCTGGGGATGAAGCTGGCAGGACGTGTCCCCTGGGCACGGGCACTGCTGTCTAATGCTGCTACCTACCTGGGAGAAAAAAGCCAAATATCCTCACCCCAAATCCCTAACGCTTTCCTCTCCCAAGTCTTTGTTCTGTGTCTGCACAAGTGAGGGCTGTGGAGTGAACGCTGCCTGGTGTGGTGGATAATAAATTCATTCATATTTCTGAAGCACTAAGTAGCGTAGTTGTAATGCTGTGGGCAGGCCTGTGAAAAATGAGTAATTCTGTCTTCAAAGCAGGGTTGATTTGTGTGAAGGCACGAGTTTGCCCATAACAATAAGGAGAAAACAAAATACTCAGGAGCTGCTTGTTAAATGAACATCCTCCCCCCTGCTCTGGGCAGGGCTGGGGTGCCCTGGGACTAAGGGGCTGCTGCTGGTGCCCAGCCCACATCAGAAGGTACCCAGCCCCTGGATACCCCAAAATCCGGATTCTGAAGGCTTGCATTCACACCCCTACATTCCTCTCATTGCTTGCAACACCTCAGGGTAGAAGTTGTGAACCAAACAGGCGGCTGGTGCTAGATTTTAACGTTGGCCTGGAGCTGGAGCTGGTTTTCCAGGGGCTCCCGAGCAGTGGGGAATTGCTGGCAGGAGTCAGCTTCTCAGCTGGGCAGAAGTGGACTGGCAAAGGCAACTCCTGCTCCCCCAGCACCCAGAGCAAGGCTTGGGATGGCAGCGTGTGCCACCCATCCCCGCAGAGCCACCCCCTTACAGCCCAGTGGTGCCACAGATTCCTGACAGACACCAGGAACCTGGCGACACTGCACGGGTGGCAGGGAAGGAAGAAAGGGGAGAGGGGGCAAACCATTGCATGGCATTTCTCCTCATGAAGCATTTGCTGGGCTTTGAGGTGTGTGGACGTGGGGCCTGTGGTGCGTGGGGGGTTTGCACTGACGCCGCCGAGTTGTGTTTTCAGTGTAACCCATTAGGGTGTTTTTCTTGCCTTCTAGATCTAATCACAGCCAGCAATGCAGGTTGAAGCATTTCAAGTGAGGGGTGGTGGTTTTTTTTTTGTTGTTGTTGTTGGTTGTTTTTTCTTTTTTCTCTTTC
>VWYO01026420.1:172541-194478 GCA_013400275.1 Rhadina sibilatrix | reverse complement strand
GGCGGGGCGCGGGAGGCTCCATCCGCGGTGCCGTGAGGGAGCGGGGGGCGGTGATGGCGGTCCGAGCGCGGGTGTGCCCGGATGGGCCGCGCTCCGTCACCCCGGGGATTCTCCTGGCGGGGCCTCTCGCCGCGACCCTGATCCTCCACTGGGGGCTGGAGCTGGGTTTGCGTTGCCCCCGGGGAGGGCAGGCGGGCCCGGCACCCTCCGGGTATCCGGCTGGGCTGGGGGAGAAATTGGAGCAAGCTCCTTTTGGGAGGGGTGGAGGGAGAGGGTGGTTATAGCTGCTGTCCTGGGCCTCGACCACAGTTCACTGCCTGAAGGGATCGCAGCTTTTCAGGGCCGTATTTTCAGGCCGTGCTTCCCGTGAGTTGAGGGAAGAAGCCCTGTTGTAGAAGACAGGCAAGAACAACTCTTCCTATCCCACTGTGTAAGGCTTTGGATCAGCTTGTGACCTGTTCAGACCTGTAGTGTTTGCTATCCCTGTGCTGAGTTTTTTCCCCAGTTAATTACGTCATCTTTGCTCTGTCACCTCAGCTTCCTGTGCAAGTTTTTCCCTGCCCCTTTTAATGCTGTTTGTTGGCATTTAAGGTTTCTGTTTCTCTGTTTCAAAACCCCTGTCAAGTCTAGCTGGATGTATGTGTTTATCTTGAGTGATCTGCTTTGATTGAGGTGCAATATCAGGTTGTGTGTAATAGAGTGTGTGTATGTATTTATATATAAAATATAGTCATGATTAAGGTTTGTTTATAAGATTTGTTATGTGTCTTTGTTTTATTGTGCAGTAGAAGCCTGAGAAGAGGTTTCACAGCAAAAATCCCTGAATTTTTAAAATTATTGTAGTGTTATTTTGCTGTTTCTCAGGAAGGTGGAGCCTTGATACAGAGAAGCTCCTAAACAAGAATGCAAACTTGATGATACCCAATAGTATAATGACACATCACATTTATTTTCCTGTCCATATTGGCAGTATTGGGTAATTTCAACTTGAAAATAGTTGTCAAATGTTCGAAAGAACTTCTGACACTAATTTTTCCTTGAATTTTAATTGCAGCGACTTGTCAAGTCTTTCTAAAACAAACAGCTGGCTGCTTCTTGGGCAGTTAATTATCTTAATTGAGGGTCACACATTTAGTTTTGTTGTAGTGGTCACCTAGCACTTAAACTGACTCTGTTCCCTCTACAGGTTTACCATTTTGGAATTAAAATAATGATAGCTTGGAATTATGTCCTGGGAAGGGAAAACACACCACACATTACAAAATTAAGGGTTTCTTGTTATGTTAGACCACTAAGGCACAAAAACTGCAGTGTTCCCTTCATCAGCAACTCTGACTGGGTAAATGTTTGTCACTGAAATAACCACACACCAGTATTTTTCAAGTCTGTAGTTGTTGCCATCTGTATCCTGTTTATTTTCCATATTTCTGAATTCCTGGACAAGTGTGCTGCAAGTGTCTTCTCTCCAATATGTGTATTTGGATTTTTTTAGAGGAATGGATAGTGTGATCCTTAGATGGAAATGTTTCCAAAACACCTCTGTATCAGTATACCTGCCTTACTTGTTCCTTTATTCCTCTTCCCTGTGGGAATATATCAAAATAAATCCCTTGATCCTAGTAGAATAATTCAAGTTCCAGTGGAGATGGTGTACTTTTTTTTAAACAGTCGTAGCATAATATAATGTTATGACTCCATGATTGCATTTAAGTCCAGCCTAATGTAGCTTAACATTATTGGAGTGTCCTAAATTCTTCTTTTAAAGAGAAGTTCAGTTTCCATGTGTTGAAACACTCAAATCCAGACATGATTATTGAGTTTTATCCAAGGTTTTGTGGTTTAATCTCAGTCTTGGTGAAAACTTATCAGCTGCTGAGCTTGTAAAAATTATTTGTGAAGGGATAAAACCAAATGTGAACATTTCTGTCTTCAAGATACTTTTTTGAGAGCCTTGTGCTTCTCAAAACCAAAAGTTCTGAAGAGCTTAGCAGTGTCATAACTTAGTCAGGAGCTTTGTGTGCTGAGTAGGGATAGCCAGGAGCATCCCAGGGACTGGTTTGTCTTTGCACAGGTTCTGGCTGCAGGTAAGATGATAAACACATGCCTGTGTCTCCTTCAGACTGCTCAGGTTTGCATTAATGAGGTACTTGTTAGGAGCTTTTGGCTGCTGTGCAGTGTTGAGGCTCAGCTTTGACTCAGGGAGGTCTGCAGGCTTGGATTCTCATGAAACCACCTGATGATTATGGAACATAGGAAAAGACAGCGCACATTTTATCTTAGTTCAGTAATTTAAAATCGTCTTGTGCTCAGAGCACTCTGGGTCTCGATATGCAAGGTGTATGTGCATGTAGTCTTGCTAGAATGCTGAAGCTTCCCTGCCTTGGGATGGCATCAGAAATGGAATTCTCATGGTACAGATGCCTATTTAAATTTGAATAAATTTGCTTTCATTTTGTTTCCCACTTCTGTGTTTGTTGGGCACCGGATATCAACAAGAACAGGAAAGCACATATTGGAATCCCTCTGTGGATTGTGGTTGCAGTGATTCTCTGGCTGTTGCCCTTTTACTGTTAGCAGTGCCTGCATTAGCAGCAGTTGTGTGGAGACAGCAAGATTCAGCAGTGAATTTAAAGATGTGTTTTTATTTTTTACTTGAAAGTCAGTGAGTGTTGATTGGCTTAGAGCTTTCACTAACCACAGTTTGTGTTTCTTTGGGAACCAAAACTCTACTTTTCCATGGATATCAGTCCTGTTCTGGTGCTGTCTCTCAGGGTCAACACTGGTTCCTTGTGTGCAGCTTCTTTTGAGTTCAGAGTGGGCCTTCTGCTGCTGACCCAGCAGGAAGCTCATTTCTGGGCAAGAAGAGCACCATTTCATGAGCCTGCAGTGCTGGAAACTTGCTGCACCTCCTATACACCAAGCTTTCTTTTCTGTGCTATCTGAATTTGATGGCAAAGGCAGTGTTATCTTAATTTTATTTTCCACTTGTATGTGAAAAGTGTTATTTCAGTAAGTGCAGATGATAAAAGGCAAAGCCCAGCATTTTGGCAGTTGTTACCACATTTTATTTTCAGAGCTCCATCTTGGTTCCACATGCTCTCAGTGTTCTGGAATTGCTAAGCTCTGCCCTGATTTCCTCACTTCTTTCTGACTTAGCAGGAGTTGTTAATGTTTCTGGTCTTTATCTCAACAGTTGGTTCAGCTGAAGTGTTTTTCCTCTCTGATTTGTTTGGTGTTTTTTTATTCTGTGGAACTTTCTGCCACTCTTCTGCAAAAGTATTTATTTGCTTTCTATTGTTTGAAATGTGTGTTCAGAATGACATCTTGTTTGAGGGCCTTTGCTTTGAAACACACTGGGGTGGTGAAAAAGCTGAATCGATGTTTAGCATTCCTTGTTAAAGTGGCATTTAAATTTTACAGCACTTTTTGTAGAACACTTCCAGAGAACACAAAACTTTCTTCCAGCTTTCCAAGAGCAGTGCATGTTTCATGATAATCTTTGAATTAAAGAGGACATATAGAGTTCTTGATTTTACAACTTGTGGTAGGTTTATTAAAAATCTGATAAGAACCTAAATCTTCTGTTCATCCCAGTGGAATAAAAAGCCAGAATAGCAGGGAAAAAAAAATGCCAAAATCCATGATGCCACTTTGAAAACTAGAGAAGTTTGTTCCTTTTTAGTGTTTCTAAGATGGAGATGAGTGTATTGGACCTGTGGTGTCAAAGCCTTCAGTGTGATCACAAAAGGAAACTTGTGCACCTGCACAAAAAGAGAAAGCCAAACAAACTTGACATAATGAAGCTATGAAGCTCCATGTATAATGCAAATAGGTGACTTTCACTTCACTGTCTTAGGGTGTCTTTTTCCTTTATTGGTGGGATTCAGTGAAAGATTTTGCTTCTGCTTTTGAGCTTGCAGACTTGAGTGATGAAATATTCAAGATGAAAATGTAGTTTCTGTTATGTCTTATTTCCAGCTAGTTTTGAGTATTGAGAAATTGGATACTGACTGGCATGGAAACTGTTTTTAAACTTTGAATTCTTCTAGGAAAATGAGGTGGGGTGGGTTGGATGAGTGCTGTGTATGGAGTGGGTTCTGTTTGTGCTTGAAGGAGCCAGGGTAAGAGGACTGCCTGTTCTAGCTGCTGTTCCTGTGTCATTTGAGACATGGAATTGGAGCGAGGGCTTGCTGGGGCCATGCTGCCATGGCACGTCAGAGCTGCTGAAGTCACAGTTCGTGGAAAGCACTTGGAAACGCAGCTGTGCTGTGCTTCTCTTGAGCTGGAGTGTCTTTGGGACATGTTCACTGCAAGCTGGGCAGGGAAGATAGCCTCTAACGACCCAAAGCAAACAAATCAGTGCTTCTGGCTTCCATCCAGAATCACTCCTTTAGTCCAAGGGTTTGATCAGTTCTGCAGACTGCAAGTAAGCAAGGTGCTCTACCGGTTGAAGTAGCTAATTAAGATGAGGGTGTGAATCATAAATGAGAAGTTGGCCTTCTGCTGAAGACATCTCTGGAACACCCACACTGCCATCTTCTTTTTTGTTTATCCAGAGGTATTAACTGTGTTGCTGGGACGTGAGGTAACTCAGGAAACATTCCTACCATACAGGGCACAAGAGATTCTCAGGTGAGGTTGAAATACCGGTAACACTGACATGGGGGAGTTCTGCTGCACACCTGACTCATGAAGCAGCTGAGTTGTTTTTTCAGTTTAATTAAATTCCATGCCTTGTCCTGTTAAATTTTGAGGCATGCCCCATAAATCTAATGAAGATTTTAATTTTAAGGTGTCACTTTTTCATGTAACCCTGCCAATGAGTAATTTCAGGGTTTGTCAGATATTCTAAGTTCTGCCTAGTTGGTTTAATGAGAGTTCTAATGTTTCATGGGATTTCTTTTAAATATAAAAAACCCAGAAATGCAGACTACAGTACTGTCTTGGTGTTCAATTGTCTTCCGTAACCTAAGACATCAATACAGATGAGTAATGTCAGGGGATATTACACATTATTGAAGGAGGAAAAACTAGAGATTTATTACTCTGCATTATGGTCCATTAGTACTTTTTTCTGGGAAGAATCCTGTAGTCCACAAGTGCTATGCAATATGGACATAGGCTGTGTTCCTGTTGAAGGTAAATGGGTTACACACATATGTTATCCCTGCTTGCTGTCCCAGTAGATTTGAGGCAGTAGCACATTCCTGACTGGATTTAGCTTACACAGAACCTGGCGTGAAAGAAAACAAACTATTTCTCATGCTGTAAGAATGATAACTTTGCATTATTGAGGGAATATCCAGTACTCTTAAATTGTCCCTGTCCAAAAAACGGTATTACTTCCTTTTGAATAAAAGAATGTAGCAAACAATAGCTTTGGTGGGCTTACTGCAGTCTGGAGCAGCAGTGGGGAGACAGGCAGTCATTTGTGCTCAGAAATCTCTGAGGTTGTTGAAGCATAACTGCAGGGAAGATACTTTTTCGATTTGTGGTAGGATGGGAACACCAATTAAGAATTCACTGTAGTTACTCTGTAGGATATTCAGCTGCTGAAGATTTTTTTTTAAGGAGAAGATTGTTTATCCTATCTCTTATTCTTTTGTTTGTGCAATCTTTAGGTGGTCACCCCCTCACTTCCCCATGAAGAGATTTTCATATCTGGGTATCTCAGCTGAAGTTTGCAATAACCAGCAGATCTGAACTTCCTACTCATCGTCGTGACCTTCCCCACCCTGTGTCAACTCAGTGCTGACAAGGAAGGACCCCAAAGGAGGAAATTCTGAATCTTTTAGCTTGGATAAGAACAAAGCCTTACACTAGAAGAAAGAAAAGCAGAGTTGAACTGTACCTGCTTATTAGATAACCAAATGTTGGTTATTTTGTTGTAAGCTAATAGTACACCTGTTGGTTTTCCCTCATCAGGCTTCCCTGTATTACTGGCTTCCTTCAGTCAGTCTTAATTGTCTGCAGGGTGTGAGCTGAGAGCAGCATCCTGAGGGGCAGATTTTCAAGTTATTTCTGCCTCTCTGTGCAGGGCCATGGTAACTCCCACCATGGAAATCCTGCTGTCCAGCCAAATGGGCTCTATGGAGCTGTGCTGAGGCAGGAGCAGCCTAAACATTCCAGTAAGTTCAGTCTGGCCATGGAGAGCTCTGCAGCGGGCTTGGGAGGTGAGGCTTAGGTTGGACAATGTGCACAATGAGCTGAATGTACAGGGAGGAGATAGAAAGTAGCAGAAGCCTTGGGGTAGAAACCCTGGTTTTCATTTGCTGGTTTTAATATCAGAGCTCTGGTTTGAAGAGTTATCATCCCATTTGCTGTCAGCAGCCAGGGAGGGATAATGTGTTGTTGCTGTGTTTCTGTGCCATCTGTGTTTCCATCAGTGTAAACATCCCATAGAGATTCACAGCATTTCTGGGATCCTGAAGTCAGGATAGGGGGACTGGTGTAACCTGTTAGTAGCTTGCAATAGGAAAATACAGTGATTTGTCACTATCAGAAATAGTCCTCATGTAAATTAAATTCTTCATTCAAGATCTCACTTCTGAGGTTTTTTTCTTAGAAGTAAACTCTGTTCAGCCTTGACCATTAGCCAACTTTATGGTTTAGGAGGGAAGATAAGAGGTGATGGAGAAGAAAAGAGGAGCATACCTGGAAATAAGTACTACTGACTTATTCCAAACATTTCCTAAAGGATCACCTGTTGAGCTGTACATCAGGCTGTTGGTAAAGAAGAGATTTTTAAAATTTCCCCCCTCCGCACGATTTTGACTTGTTTTTACTCTCCCTTTTTCCCTGACCAAGAATGGTGCCCCTTCATTTTCTGAGATGGACTAGGCATATATCTTTGAATCACATAGGCATTGGATAGCCAAGGTGTCTGCAAACACTGGAATTTTCAGTTAAAAGGAAAGTAGTAAATACATAGTAAACAGATGTTATGTTTCGTATGTGTAGTGCATCTTTCTTTTTTAAAAGCTGTTGAAGAATTAGTCTAGTGCTTACAAAGGTGTTAATATTGCCTTCGTTCTGAAGACATTCCACATGTTTCCAAGTCAGTAAATCCCATGGCAGTCATTTAGGGTAAAATATTTTACAAAACTTAGTGCTGCTCCTGTCCCTTAGCATCTTATTACTTGTCTTTATTTTCTTTTTCTTCTTGTTGACTTCCTGTCATTCACAAAAAAGGGAATGCTGCTTAGAGTTTGATGTGTATTCCCAAAGAACTGATGGATCTTTCAAGGTTTTAGTTTGGATGCATGTATCTGGTTCTACTTGAGTCTTTTATTCAGATATTACCAGAACCAGTGAGAGCTGCTTTTAAAAATATCTTCTCCAGCATGTCTTTAAGTAATGCTACTTGGAGTAATATTCTGCTAGAGAAAGCTTGTAAAAAGTTGATTGAAGCTGTGTTCTCACTAGAAATACGTGCCTGGCATGTGAATGGCACAGAGATTTCCTAAGTGAGCTGGGTCAAAGCTGAACACACCTGCAGAAACTGTTGCTCAACTGTCCTATGAATGGGGTCATTTATCAGTGTTTAACAGCACTAACACGGTCACATGCCAGTCTGCAGTCTTTAGATTGCACCAGGGATTTAGAAATGCAGAGAAAGCTGATAGGCTCCCATCTGACTCAGGAGTGACCCTGGTAATTGCTGCTGCTTCCCGATTCCTGAAAAAGGGTGTAATTGGTAAAATGGCAGAACTTGAAAGAGCCAAACTGCATCAGTAGCCCTGAGTGGCAATAAGTTAACATCATTAACTTAAAATCAAGTTCTGCTGAATCAGGACTGAAGACAAAGAGGATCAGAACAGTAGTTTCATAATTTGCAAGTCTGCAATAATGGGATATCCTAGCCTGTGGAATTTTTCTGGTGCTACACACCGAAGTTGTTGGTGCACTTTAATTTTCATTATAGCAGCTGAAATAAAGTGCCCATGCAGTGCTGCTCTTCTGGAGAAGCAGTAACGTAAACTGTGGGCAGTCTTGACTTGACAGCTGTGCTGACAAACCAAAAAAAGATGCTTTTTGCACTAGACAGATGTCTAAGTGTTGGAAATTTTCCAGTGAGAAGCAGAAAAGCTTTATTCTTCCAGTATTTCCATGTCACATGAAGTATGGTTGAAATGAAAGGAATGTTTTCTGATGGGGAATGTTATTGCAGAGCTTTTTAGCATGCAGAGGATTAGCTTCTTAATCACCTCTCTGAGTAACTAGATTCTACCAGTTATACAGGAAAATTCTTGGTGCTGTGAATAGTGAGGCAGAGTGATCAAGGAAACTGGTTATTTTATCTTCAGTTGATGTGTTTGAATGGCACAGCCAGTGCCAGAATGTCTCCTGCATTTGCATGTGTTCCTTATAATATTTATCAGATACAGACATGGCATTCATCGATTATTTTCCTTGAAAGAGAGACATTGTCAAGTATTTCATTCAAATGAAAAACAATATGAGAAGGTTATATTTAAAAATATGCAGCCTAGAAGACAGCTCTTTAAAGCAATGGTGTACCTGGTATATGCTGGAGTTTTGTCTTGGAAATTTACTCATCAACATCAGTAGTGCAGTAAAAGCTGAAACTTGAAAGCAAATTCCTCTCTTGATGTAAAACTAAAGTTGATTTTATAAACTTTTTGTTTTTTGAGGGAATGAGAGCCTTTTTTTTTTGTGCACAGATTTCCACAGCATCTTCTTTATTTGAGTTCTTCATAACCACTTCATTCTGTTAAAATTCACTTGTATGGTAGAGAGGGTGTTTCTGTAGCAGACAGTAAAAAGCTAGGAACATATAATCCTGTGCTCAGAGAGCATGATCAGGGATGGCTTATGCCTTCTACTACACTTCTGTAAGGCTGCTTGGAGAGGCAGTTGTGATATTAGGAATATTTTATACAAAAAGCAGATAATCATGGTCAGCTACTGTGAGAATGCAAATGAGGCTTATGGCAGATGATATATTGTGTTCAACTTGCTGCTCTGTTGAGTATTTGGTAATGATGGGCATCAGGTTTGTTTGTACATATTGAGGAGGTTCATGCTTTGTTTTTGATCCCTGTGGTGAGGAACCTGGTCCTAACTGAAGCTTCATTAGCAAACTGCTTTAACCTGTACTTCACTCTCCATTGGAAGCATGCCTAAATTCCATGCTGTATTGCACTGCTCTGATGAAGGCTTTGTTGTCTCCTTTTTTAGGTACTCTTCTACTCATCAAGATGGAAAGCTCAGATTCTAGTGATAAAGGAAATATTGATCAATCAGAAGCCCAACGTCAGAGCCAGCTGGATCGGTTAGATCGAGAAGAAGCTTTCTATCAATTTGTGAACAACCTGAGTGAAGAGGACTACAGGCTTATGAGAGATAACAATTTGCTAGGAACACCAGGTAGGTGATGCTTGCCTATGCCCATCCTGCCAGAGTTGCTTGTAGGCAATTTGTATAATTTTCTGTCCTCCTGAAGCCCTTTCACCCGTCTGTGTGCTGCAGTATTCCGTGGGAGGAAGTAGCTTCTTGCTAATTTGTGCACATTTAAATTCAAGTGGTCCCTTGGCTTCTGGAGATGTAGGATGGTGTGGATTCATCAGATACAAAAGTCTGGTGTTTGCACAACTTGGCAGGAACTCCCAGATTTGATCCAGTTCCAGTTATGAACCCTTAGATGGACAAGTAAATCTCCTTTAGGCGTCTGTGTGCAGATTTTGTGCTGGTGAGGTTAGGAGTTTATAATCAGGGTAAGTAGTCTGGTGTGAGATTCTGCATGGGCATTTTGATGTCAGCTCTTAATCAACTTGGTAAATTTCCTCTTTATAGGTTGATACCTAATTGAAGCCATGACTCAAGTAATTTAAACCTTTTCCTGCTTATGGAAGTGTTAACCTCAAATATTTCACTCTGGATACTCTAATGGGCGTAGGATGACAAAAATTGCTGCTCAGTTGTAGAGGTTACAGCGCTAGAGAGCACATCTCTTTTGAACAGGATGGAGCTGTTGGATATTTCAGCTTCAGGAAAACTTACTTGGGGACAGCAGTGCTAAAGTGTCTGAACTTCCCCTTAGCAACATGCTTGGCACTGCCATTATGGCAGGATTTAATTAGACAGAACGCAAGCAGTGGCTTGTACCTTCTTTAGAAGCTTTTGTTAATGCTTGCCATACATATATGATTTGGAAATATTTTTGGAAAATTTTGCTTATTTTCTAAGGTGAAATTACTGAAGAAGAGTTGCTGAGAAGGCTACACCAAGTTAAAGAAGGTCCGCCACAGCAAAACAGTGATGAGAATAGAGGTATATACAGTATTTGTGAAAATTCTTAACTTTAGCACCCCGTACGGACCTTAACTTGAGTGCAGGAGTGGAACAAATTAAGCCTAGGCAGGTGCAAGGTGAGCTTTGTATCAAAACTCAGTGAACCTTATCTGATATCTGCTGCAGAGGTCAGTGTGGGACAGATTTAATTCATAACACATCTCTTACTTCTATCAAAATAAAGTTTTGTTTAGGTTTATTTCTTTTTTAATTCCATTTTTTGAGATTGCCTCTCTGTCTGCTCCCTTCTAGGATGCGTTTTGGCGATCTCTCTTCTTTAATTCACCATTCTTCCCTTCCAAAGATGCTGCATTGCTTTTGTTGTCACCCTTCTGTAGAGATTGGTGGGGGATGCTCAGAGCTGACCACTGGGGCTCATTCTTCCGTGAGGCAGATTTGCTATAAAGCTCTGCAGGTTAAGGCTCAGGACAAACTTAATTCTCTGTTTCATGGTCGATAGATCACTTAATTGTTTGGAAAGGAAAACACAGGATATTGATGTGTTACGGCACCTGACATGTGACTTTCCATTTACTTATGATAGAAAATACGTGTTCTTTTGATTACTTGTTTGCTCTGTGATGGCTGCAGCCTATCTGTCCATATTAGAGCAATGTCCACTCCTGCTCACTTAGAAGAGCTCTGGTAGTTACAGAATTGTCACACTGCCTGTGAAACCACAGTAGCACGTGGTAGGATTCAGCACTTCTAAATTGTCACTTGTTAAGCCAAGCAATTATGTTCTTGGAAAAAATGGCTCCAAAATTAGCTCAGTACTCTAATTTTGGTAGTACCCTGTCTTTTTCACAGGTGCAGAGTCCACGGAAGATGTTTCAAATGGAGATTCTATAATAGACTGGCTTAATTCAGTCCGACAGACTGGAAATACAACACGAAGTGGGCAGCGAGGAAACCAGTCCTGGAGAGCAGTGAGCCGGACTAACCCAAATAGTGGAGACTTCAGATTCAGTTTGGAAATAAATGTCAACCGTAATAATGGGAGCACAAATCCAGAAACTGAGAATGAGCCATCTGTAGAGCCTTCCAACGGGGAGGATTTGGAAAACAGCCAAAGTGACTCTGAAATTCCAATGTCTGAATCACCGTCTATAAGGCAGCTTGGATCAGAAAGGAGCAGTGCGGAGGAGCTGACGGCTGAGGAGGCTTCCCCTCCTAGAGGGCAGAGGAGAGCCAGGAGTAGGAGTCCAGAACAGCGGCGGACGCGGGCTAGGACTGATAGAAGTAGGTCACCTATTAATGCAGTGAGTGAGGCCCCTCGCAGGTCTCATCACAACACATCATCTCAAACACTTGACCACTCCTCAGCCAGCGAGGCTGAGGGCAGCTCTAGAACCAGGCAGCACGTGACGTTAAGGCAGCACACAGTGGGGACTGAGGTGCCAAGTGAAAATTCAGTTCTGTTTTCCTCCCCTGAAACGAGGCCTGCTCCTCAAGCAGCAGGTTCTTCAGAAACCACCGGCACCAGCGAGTCCACGGCTCCTGGGCAGAGGCCTCCCACCATAGTGCTTGACCTCCAGGTGAGAAGAGTTCGGCCAGGCGAGTACCGGCAGCGGGACAGCATCGCCAACAGGACCCGCTCCCGCTCCCAGACCCCCAACAACACGGTCACCTATGAGAGTGAGCGTGGAGGCTTCCGGCGCACCTTCTCCCGCTCGGAGCGGGCTGGAGTCAGAACTTACGTCAGCACCATTAGGATTCCCATCCGTAGGATCTTAAACACAGGCCTGAGTGAGACCACATCGGTTGCCATCCAGACCATGCTGAGGCAGATCATGACAGGCTTCGGGGAGCTCAGCTATTTCATGTATAGTGATAGCGATGCAGATCCCAGTGGGCCAGCTCCCAATCAGAACGTGGAGAGCTCTGAGCCGCAGAGCGGAGGCGGGGGCACCTCGGGCAATGAGAGTGCAGATGTTAGTTCAGGGGAGGTGTACGAGGGTGGGCATGAGGCTAGTTCAACATCTGGTGCCAGGCGGGAAGGCCGGAATATGAGGGGATCGGTCACTTTTGAAGAAAGCGGTTCTCTACCATTCCTTAGCCTTGCACAATTTTTCCTACTCAACGAAGATGACGATGACCAACCGAGAGGACTCACCAAAGAACAAATTGACAACCTAGCCATGAGGAATTTCGGTGAGAGCGACGCTCTGAAAACCTGCAGCGTGTGCATCACAGAGTACACGGAGGGCAACAAGCTCCGCAAGCTGCCGTGCTCGCACGAGTACCACGTGCACTGCATCGACCGCTGGCTGTCAGAGAACTCCACCTGCCCCATCTGCCGCAGAGCAGTCTTAGCTTCTGGGAACAGAGAGAGTGTTGTCTGAAGGAGAGCTGAGTCAATGGCCAGGCAGCTGGTGTGATAGTGATGGGCAAAGAAGTCACTTCCTTTATGGCCACTTTTTGAGTGGTACCTCAATGTATAGTAATGACTTGGAGTGAATCTTCCCTCATTGAAGCATTTTTCTCTGGATTCAAGCTTTGGGAATTGGAAAATTTCTTTAATTAGGTTTTTCAAGTTCTAGTCGGTTTGGGTGTTCAGTTTCACTTGTCCAAAGACATCTCCCCACTTCAAAATATTTTTTTTTCTTTGTGAAGAGTATTAAGTTCTTTCTCCTTCCCAACCCTTGCCCTCCCAGTCCAATATACAGTTTGTGCTCAAGATTTTGCTTCTGAGGAGTTCTTTGAGAAGTTACCCCAGCTCAGTGTCCATGAGTCATAGAGGAATTTTTGCAAGAAATCCAACTCTGAAAAAATAATTTAATTGCACATTTGAACATACTTTTAATTTTCCTTCTGGGTTAATATTGGACATGTCTGTGTAAATAACACTAATGTTAGCCCTTTCCCCATCACTATGGCACGCTGTAGGATGAGCTGTTAGCGTAATTGGGATATTTATCTTGTTGTGGAAATATAAGAATTGCCTATGCTTGTTTAAATAAAGGAAAAAAACAACAAATCTGTTTTAAATTTTAAAGCTTTTTTGTAGAAGCTCAGTACTTTTCCAATGCACTGTTGTACTAAAGCATTAAGAATTAAAATTGTACCATGCTTGGAAATCAAGAATGCTTTTCATACAGACCCCCCCACACAGAGAGCAAACTGAACACGAGAGAGCTGCTTTTGTGACTGTGTACCCGTCAAGAGCAGTGCGTATCTGTACTATTTATGTGAACAGCTACTGTAACATAAAAACAGTTGGATTAGACAGTTAATTGCATTTAAAAAAAATGAAATTAAATGTTATAATTGCAGTGTTTTGGCTCAGTTATGCCACCAAAAAAAAAAAAAAGAAAGATAAAAATTAGAAACTGTTCTAATGGCTGGTTATTTCTTGGTATGGTTGCAATTACGGAATAATACAAACCCGTGTGTACTGGCTTGTTTACTGACGTTTGTGCCCAATTTTTCTATCATCTTTTGCTCTCAGTTTTTGAGGCAACATGACTTCAGCAAACAAGTATGGACAGGTTGGTTTTTAATTCTTCACTAGCTTCAACTGTATTGGTAACCTCTGGGTGAGTTAAGTGGTCTGGTGTTGGTAGCCTGTGGTGCAAGTGCCACAGGGAATAACTGGAAAGCACTTCATTAGTATTGAGTTACATTTAAAAATGAGTGCACTGAAATGTGTAGCAGATTCTTGAGAATATAAGTAAAAACCCAACACGCTCTTTATATTCCTATTGGACAGAATGAAAATTAATTTACATTTAAATTACATAGATGAGGTGTTGCAGGCGCCTCTACTCTCATCAGAATGTGTGTATTGGGGAAACATCCTTCACCCTCAGTGACTCCTTTATTTTATTCTCTAAGGTTTTGGTTTTTCCTGGCTTACATGTGCAATGGGAAAGTGGTTTTTATTTATTTCCACTCCAGGGCAGTAGTTCTGAAGGGGTTACGAGCTGCTCTGGCTGGATGGGAAATGTTGCTTGTTCCTCAGTTGACAAAACCAAAGCTGGCCTTTTTCCTCATTAAAACACCTTTTTGGTGTTTTATAGTGGTGGGTGCATAAGCTATAATTACTGCTCTAAGCTATTTTAACGTCAGCTAGCTCAGGATTCCACAGCATCCAAGAATTTCTTTTTTTTTTTTTTTTTTTTTTCCCCTTCCATGTGCATTTTGTGCTGTTTCAGTGACTGGCTGCTGAGCTCGCTTTCCTCCTGGTGGGACAGGCCATCATGGCAGGGGGAACACGAGGGTACTTCGGGAACAGAACAATCAGTCAGCTCACAGGTTTGGTTTTTTCCTTGGACACGCATCACTGTAAAATTGGAGTTGGCTGTTGATTCTGGGTGATGGGTTCTCTGTGCCAGAATTTCATAGCAAAATAACACTTCTGAATTTTGCAGAGCAAATACTTGCTCTCAGTTGTGGTTTCCAGACTTACACAGCGTAGAATTAGAAGGAAAAAAAGCTCCTCTACATGAGTACTGTGTTAGATGTTGAAAGTCAGAGATGTTCATCTCAGACTAGAGCTGGTGACCACCAGGAAGAGAGCCCATTATCCCAAACTCACACAAAGCATGGCTATGGTACCTGTCACCCCACCTTTTC
The DNA here is from genome assembly GCA_013400275.1 of Rhadina sibilatrix. Classification (NCBI taxonomy): domain Eukaryota; kingdom Metazoa; phylum Chordata; class Aves; order Passeriformes; family Phylloscopidae; genus Rhadina; species Rhadina sibilatrix. The sequence goes on along the minus strand of VWYO01026420.1, from coordinate 179,586 downwards.
CATGGAATTTGCACCTTGGTAGAGCTGCCCTCACAGTTTTGTTACAGCTTATAGCATGTCTTAACATTTTATCTTTCTGTAAGAAGAGCAACTAATCCTGGAGGTTTCCCAAACAGTACCAAGAACAAATAATTTAATCTCAGTTTGGGAGATGTTGAATGTTCTCCATGGTTTCTCTGCCTTTTGTGGCGCTGAGTGTGCTAAAGGGGCTGGGGGCTCACTTGTCTGCAGCAAAAACTTCTTTATGTAGCTCAGTTAATTAGGGTAATTAAATTTCTATTTATCTAAATTTAGATTGGAGTTAGGAAAAGCCAATATTAACATTTCAGTTGCTTACAAAATGTGAAACACTTTCATATTTAGACTAATTTACATTTCATGAATTATTTTGATAGTGACCATGTGTATTTAGCTCTTCCCTCAGTTTTGGGGGTTTTTTTGTAATTCTGGAGGGATGCAGCATCTTCACTCATGCCTGGAGGGGTATGAAGGGTTAGAAGGGCGAGTTTTGGCACGTTCCGAGGCCTGGTTGGCAGGAATGATGGCTTTGGAGAGGCAGAGCCCAGTGCTCTGTGGCCTGGGTCACAGTGCCACCGTGTGGGATCTGCCTTCAGCACCAGAGGGATTCATTGCAGGATCAGCAGCTTTTATTTTGGTTTTGAAGGATTCTCCTTGGCATTGCCCGACTCAGCGGTTACCATGGGGTTTTTTCCCAAATGTCCAAACTCCTCCTGGGAATGCCTGGTGTGTGAGCTTAATTCCTTTCTGCCAGGACAGACAGCAATGACAGCATCACTGGGCCAAGGCCTTGTGACAAACACACAGGTTTAATAATTACATTAGTTACGAGTTGCTGTTCATATTTTAATTCACATTGTGAACCAACACAGACTTTGGGTGCTCACTTTATTTTTTTTTCCTCTGGGGCTTTGTCGCCAGAATTCCTGGTGCTGCTTGGATTTCCCTTTGACATATTTTTTATTTCTTCGAACAAGTTGGGATTTTTTTTTTGCAGAGAACTTGGAGGCGTTTGAGTTGTTTTAAAAACGATTTAATTATGTAGGTATTTCATACATAGAAATCAGGGAATTTTAAAGGCCTTTTGTAGGCAGAGCTGCTGGGCAGGCACAGCAGCTGCAGGACACAACATCCTCCGGGTCTGAAGGAGCTGTAATTGTCCATTGTGTCGACTTGCAGACGAAGGGGTTTCCCACCAGAACTGGCACAATGGCCCATAATGAGTGGCATCCCAGTTTCCTGTCACTTGTCTGGGTTATGCAAATGTGGGACTGCAAAGGCCCTTTCCCGGTGGATTTGCAGTGGATAAACACAAGACAGTCTCATCCTAACAATGAGGGGAGAAGAGGTACAAGTAAGGCTCAGGGGGGTTCTGAACCTTCACACCGCCTCCATGCCCGTGGGAGTGGTGTCCTGGTTTGGGAAAGGGTCTGTGTGAGAAGGCCAGGAGACGAGCCCAGCTGTCAGAAGTGTCAGTCTGCTCCTCTGCCTGCTCCCAGGAGGAGGAGCTTTGGATGAAGGTTGGCTTGGAGCCACATGGAGGGAATTTATAACAACTTCAGAAACATTTCCAGCCCTTATGTACAGTAGGCTTTTTGTTTACTCTTGACTTGGGGGGAGCAGCAGGAGGCTGAAGAGACACAATTAATGGTAATGTACCCAAAGTACAAATTGGTGGTGTGTTACAAAAAGAGGTTTGTATTTGTTATTCCAGAACTTACCAATCTCTCAGATAGACTGTGTCTCCTTTTTCTTATGGGGAAACACACCATTGAATTTATTTGATTTATATCTGTTTTTATTCCCTTAAGCTGCAATATTTGAGCCCCTTTCTGAATTTCACTCTGCTGGGAAGTCTGTTGGTTGGGAAGCCCTGAATTCCACTGTGGATGTAACACTTTATTATTTTTTCCTTAAATTTTTTTTTTTTTTTTTTGGTACGGTGCTTTACGTTTGTTTATACTGGAGTTGTTTAATACAGACTGGTACTCAGAGGCTGTTGGACAGTTTGGCCAGCTTTGCCCGCTAACACTTAGAAGGAGTTTGTTCCCTGTGTAAGGTGTTATAATGCAAATTAAAATAGACTCAATAAAATGCATGAAGCATTCATTTTGTGCTTGATCCTCACTCCTTGGGTTTATTCTTAGGGTGGGGATGCACTGCAGTACACCGTGGTAGATGTAGGAATTTATTTCCTCCATACACCTTCCCCCTTGAGGCAGAAAGGAGTGAGCTGGAATGGTACAGAATTAACTTCTTGGAAGAATTTATTGCATTAGGACATAAACTGAAGAAATAAATCCCTCTATGTCCCAAACTTTGTGAATCTGGCAGTGGCTGATGTAGGATACAAAAGCAGCATCTGCAAGTTATTTTCCAAGGAAAAGCTCTGACTCCAGGTGCCCATCAGAACCAGGGCCCCGTGCAGGGCTGTCAGGGCTGAGTCTCCCTGCAAATCCAGCCAGGATTCCAGGAGAATCTCGCATGTGGCTTAAAGCTCCACCCTAAAATTAGCAGCTGAGGTACATGCAAACACTTGCTAGAGTGGGAAGGAAGTTTTTTAGGGTGTGGGGAGCTGTATTTATTATCTGTGCTTCCCTCCCCTCAGTCCCGTTCCTGGGGTGGGAAGTGGGAGCCGCTCACCGAGAGCAGCATGATAGCATTGGTGCAAAAGAGGGGACAGGAAGGTGTTGTGTCCCTGAAAAAGGGCATTTGGGGTGCCAGGGCAGAGCCTTGGTGTCACAGCTGGGCTGATGCTTCTCAGCACTGCCAATGATGCTCTTCCCCAGCAAGGAGAAGCTGTGGGCTGCTCGGGGGATGCATGGAGTCAGGATTCTGCTCCAGCTTCACTCTCCATAGGGAGAGCTCTTGGATAAAGGGTTTTTTTACTAATTCCCACATGCTTCTTGCTCTATGAGTGTTCAGTTCAGTCTGAAACTGAGTGTTTTACACAAGTGTTAGCTTTGATTTCAGTGACTTTATTAATGAAGTGACTCCCACACTTTGTGCATCAGGAGCTCTGCCTAGTAGCTGTCTCCAGCCCCTTTTCTCCCTGCAGGATCTCCTCCAGTTTGGGTAACCCTGGAGTTTTTGTTCCTCAAAAATTCTTGATCAACCCCTGAATTGTTTAAAGATCCCTGGCGCTCTTTGGTGCAGCCTTGGCGCTCGTGTGTGTCTGATTTCACCCCTCTGTTTATTTTCTTCAATATATTTGAGGTCTTTGTCCTGACCTGTAAAACTTTATATAACCTTGTCCCTCCCTCTTGGTGCTTAAACTCTGTAACCTTTTACGTTGTCTTACTCCACCCTTCAGGATGTATTTTCATGGCACATCCAGACCTTCTCAGGGGAATGTGTTTGGCTGCTTTGCTGGTCCTGCTGCTGGGTGGGAGGAGAAAGGTTGTATTTCCTGACCTTGTGCATCCCACAGTGATGGGGGAGCAAGAATAGCCATCCTTTTGGGGTCTTCTCCCTTTTTCTGACCCCTTCTCAGTGGGGGAGTGCTCGGAAAGGGAAGGAGTGGGGAGAACAGCACAGGCTAGCTGCTCCTGCTTGCCCTTCCCAGCTGTCTCAAATGTGATTGAACCTGTTCTGGGACTTTTAACATCATAAATCTAAACTCAGCTGTGTTACAGCTTCCTAAACTCTTACAATATATTTACATAGGGAAAATTAACCCTACTTTTTAGTCTTAGACTGGCTGGGCATTGTCTGTGACACTAATGAGATGCTGCTGCCACATGCTCCAACTGTGCCCCTGAATAAATCCCCTGCTAAGCCAAGCATGTGAAAATCCAGGCGTCAGATCCCCTCAACAATGATTATTTCATCCCACATTTGTGGAGGGTTCCTTGAGCTCTGGCACCCTACAGCAGCAGGGTTCTGGGATTTCAAGGAAAAGGGTTGCAAGGAGGTGCCCTTGTGCTGGTGCTGGGGATGCTGGGCTGTAGCACATTCCCTGTGCCCCCGGCAGAGCCAGGAGAGGAACCAGCCTGGCTCCTGGTGTCCAGCAGGGATGTGTTTACACTGGTTTGATTTCTCAGTATGCGTTTGCAGATTGTGATTTCTCCAGGTTGAAAGTTTGAAGCCAGTGGATTTTAGCTCTGGAGCATCAGCTTTGCTTGTTGTTTCCTGTAGAAAATGGCATGAAGGACAAAGTGCCTGGTTTGGTTTCTTGGCTTTAATACCACCTTTAATCTTTCTTTTCAGAGCATTGAAACAGCTCTGGCACCTCTCCAGACCCAAACCCCAGGGTTTGTCCTTGTCTACACAGCCAGACTTTGGCTGGCCAGTGGGTTTGGAGGTGCCAGAGGGTTTATAGGGGTAAAAACCTTGAAATAACTTCATTTCAGGAGCCCATAAGGTGCTTCTCCAGAGCAGGGATTTATGGAATGAAGGTGGGACCAGTGCGTGCCTGCCCTGAGCATCACTTGCTGCTCACCGTGCAGGTAAAGTGCTGGAAAAGATGCAGTGGAAGAAACAGGTTAATCTCTCTGGGTACTGCTAAACTAAACTAAACTAAACTAAACTAAACTAAACTAAACTAAACTAAATAAATACTAAATAAACTTGAAAATTACTCAGCCTTAGCTGCTGGCACCTTTGGGATGGTTTTGTGTTTTAGTTTGTAAAGACACATCTAAATAAATTGAAATATTTATGGGATGGAAGAGGCTGGAGAGTGTCCTGAGAGCCATTCACTGCCGGCAGTGCTGGTTGTCCATCTTCCCTAAAAGTGTGACATGGAGGGAAAGGTGAGGGTGGAAAACACGGAAAGGGGTAAAGGACAGAGGATGGGAAGGGAAAGAGGAGGGGAATCAAACCGAAAGGTGAAAAAAAAGGGCTTTTGAACCGTGCTCATCTGGGTGGGATTAATCAATACAGGTGGAGGAAGAGAAGGGGTGAGAGCCAACCCACGGTGATGCCGGTGGTTGTGAGGACGCAGAGCAAGTCCGTGAGGGATCGGGGGCACAGTCTGGCTCCCGGGGGGCCGGGCAGGAGCGCGTCAGGCGCCGCTGGGGCGATGCGGTGTCGGCCACGTACACCGGGGCCGGGCCGGCCTGAGCGATGCTCCAGATGAGACGGGGACACATTGATCTGCCCCAAATCGCGATGCTGGGCGGAAGAGGAGCGTGTCAGAACAATAGCTGGGGCCTGCCAGGGCGGCGGGGGTGGGACACGGGGCCCGGGAGGGGCTTTCTGCACCACCCTGCCCAAAAATCCCCCGGACGCCGCTCGTGTTTCCAGGGCGGGTGATCGGGACAGACGCGTTTCGTGCCAAAACAGAGAGCACGGCTAAAGCCAGCACAGCCTCGAACCTCGGCCGGCACAAAGCTCGCACTCCACAGGCGATCCACGCTCCTGCATCCCCAGGGGTTTCTGCTCCCGCTCCGAGGCCATCTCGGGCTGCGCGCACCCCGGGGGTGCTGATGCTTTGGGGGCTCTCTCCTCGCTTTCATTTCCTCCTCCTTTCCCCCGTCCCCTGTGCCGTGTTTCCCTGAGATCTCACCCCGGATCTGCTTTGCCCCGCTCTCAGGACGAAGCTGTTTTTCTCCCTAGCTGTTTTTCTAAAAGCCCCGGAGCCGAAGCGCTCCCGCTGTGTTCTCCTTCCCTTCGGGAGATGCTTTCGGGGGCTGGGTACCCCGGGCCGGGCACAGGGACCCACTCTGCCCAGCCTGGGTGCTCCTGGAACAGCCTCGGGAGGGGATCTTTCCCAAATTGTTGCTTTGAATAACGACAGAGAAGCAACGGCTCTAGGAAAGATTTGCATTTCAACCCTCGGATGATTAAAAAAAATATATATAAAATCTCCTGCCAGTCCTCAGTGCATCCTTCGAGCCCTTCAAAGGAGCTTGCAAATGGGGGGTTAGCCGCCTTTTTTTTTTTTTTTATGAAGGATTATAATACTTAAGTCCTGCAAAAAAGAAAACAGATGGAGAAGACAATGAAAGAAAACAAACCCAGCCCAGAGGCTGCAGGGAGAGGAGCAGTGGCTGGGCACAGCAGTGCCCAGCTCGTGTACACACTGCACATCCACAGATTTGTGTCTGAACCTATGTGTAAACTTAAAAAAAATCAACAGATAGATAAATGTCTTTTGCACATATTGGTCTAAATTATATGTAATTAAAACTATTAAATTAATGCCAAACATTGACATGTGGCTCATATTTGATATATAAAACATACTTGTCATTATATATATTTAATATGTAAAACATACATGTGCTTTGTAGCACAAATATCAACTATTATATCTAATTAACTTGGTTTAATCCGTGATGTTTCAATGTTAATGTACAAATAGATATCTAAATACTGAAGCACTGTGTTATAGTAATGAAAACATCCTTTTATTTTGTTGTTTGGTTTTTTCTCATTCACAGTCTTTTTGTGGCAAAACTCAGGGTTTTGTCCAATGCGAAATGCTTTTCTTCTCATTTTCCCATAAATTAAGGCCAGATCCAGCAGCCTGACAAAGCAGGAGGAGGTGGCTGGTGCTCCCTGCCCTGTGCTCAGCCAGGCTGAGAGGGGATTTCCAGTGGGCCCATGCACAAATACACCTTTGCCGATGCACACACACACACACACACATATATATATATGTACACACATACGTGTATGTGTATCTATTCATTTCTATGGAATTTGTGGGGATGGGCTGTGACGAGCTGCTGCTCCTGGGGGTGCTGGAGCAGCAGGGCAGAGTGTCCCCTCCATCCCCTCTCTGAGTGTATCCATGGATGCCCAGCCCACTTTTACCCTCCCAGTTCCCCTCCCAGCTTCCCAGCCATCCCGGGAAGATCATTTTGATATCAAGTTAAAATTCCCACTTTCTCTGGTGCCTGTAAGTGAAGGACTGTGCTCCCCTCTCTCAGGAATGGTTTGCAGCGTTCCCTCTCCTTGCTCTGTCCCTGCATGCACAGCACAGAGTCCTCTGGAGAGCTCACTGCTGTACTCTCATTCCCTTTGAATCTCTGTTTACCATCTCTTATCTCCTGATGGTTTGTTTGGGTTTTTTTTTTTT
>VWYO01026420.1:133194-172494 GCA_013400275.1 Rhadina sibilatrix | reverse complement strand
TTTTTTTTTTTTTTAACATTATTTGCAGTAAATATCCCCAACTTGAAAAAGGGTTGAGGTGCACATTAAAAAAAACAACCAAACCTGAGTTATATAAAATTATTGCACGTGTCAGCTTTCATCTAATAGCAGTTAAAGCACCCCATATAAACAAATCATTAATAGAAAACCCTGGATAAAAGCTGTGTTTTCAGTGTCTCACAGCCTCTGTAACCTCACTCATGAACTGTCATCCCTGATCTTTCCCAACCTTTCCATAACTTCTTTTATTGACAAAATGATTAATTCTCCTGTGACCAGGAGGTACCTGGAAGGCCTCATCATGCCCCTCAACCACTGCCTAATGGAAGAAATAATATTAATGATGCTTAAAAACAACCCTGGTGCTGTGGCTGTGTTAGAGCCCCCATGGAGTGAAGATGCTGCAGAGATGCTGGGTGTTAAAATCCAGACCCAAAGCTGTCCCCAGGGGAATGGAAAATACCCAGGAGGCTCTGGGCTCATCCTGAGCACCCTCTGGGCACTCAGATGCTCTCAGGGGTGGATTTTCAAATAATTTTTTTACTTCTAAATGCCTCAGTGGGACAAGGACCATCCACTTCCAGCTGTCACCCTTCACAAGCTCATGGAACATCTCTCCCATTAGGTTCCAGGACCTCGGCTCAGCCTTTCCTCAAGGTTCATCAAACACTTCATTAAAATAACTCCCAGGATAAACCCTTGCTTCTCCAGCCCCTCTGGAGAGTTGGCAGCATCTGGGAAAGCTGCTGAGAACCGTGACCAGCCATGAGGAGAGACCTGGCAAAACACAAGGAGCAAATCCCTTTTCTTTTTAAACTGGTTTATTCTACACAAATCTTTTAAACAACATTCATAAAACATTGATTACAAAAATGTGCTAATATGGGGTAGGTTTTCTTTCTTTTCATTTTTCTTTTTATTCCAACAATCAGAAATTCACATTTTGAAAGGACAGGCATACTTTTAAGAGACACATTCACTTTACTTCCAGATACAAAATTTTGAGGGGTTATAAATCATTTACAAAAAGCAGATGTGAAAGAAAGAAAGAAAGAAAGAAAGAAAGAAAGAAAGAAAGAAAGAAAGAAAGAAAGAAAGAAAGAAAGAAAGAAAGAAAGAAAGAAAGAAAGAAAGAAAGAAAGAAAGAAAGAAAGAAAGAAAGAAAGAAAGAAAGAAAGAAAGAAAGAAAGAAAGAAAGAAAGAAAGAAAGAAAGAAAGAAAGAAAGAAAGAAAGAAAGAAAGAAAGAAAGAAAGAAAGAAAGAAAGAAAGAAAGAAAGAAAGAAAGAAAGAAAGAAAGAAAGAAAGAAAGAAAGAAAGAAAGAAAGAAAGAAAGAAAGAAAGAAAGAAAGAAAGAAAGAAAGAAAGAAAGAAAGAAAGAAAGAAAGAAAGAAAGAAAGAAAGAAAGAAAGAAAGAAAGAAAGAAAGAAAGAAAGAAAGAAAGAAAGAAAGAAAGAAAGAAAGAAAGAAAGAAAGAAAGAAAGAAAGAAAGAAAGAAAGAAAGAAAGAAAGAAAGAAAGAAAGAAAGAAAGAAAGAAAGAAAGAAAGAAAGAAAGAAAGAAAGAAAGAAAGAAAGAAAGAAAGAAAGAAAGAAAGAAAGAAAGAAAGAAAGAAAGAAAGAAAGAAAGAAAGAAAGAAAGAAAGAAAGAAAGAAAGAAAGAAAGAAAGAAAGAAAGAAAGAAAGAAAGAAAGAAAGAAGAATAATTTTAAGTTTCAGGATCTGATTTCAGCATTGAATTGAGCAGCTTCTTTTGGACCACTGGCTCTACTGCTCTGCCCAGGGTGCCCAGCAGGCCTGGGCACCTCCCAGGACCAATTTCAGAGCCAGCCACGGCTCCTGCTGCTCCAGAGCCTGGAGCACAGCTGAAAAAAAAATGGTATTGCAAAACTACCAACAGTGCTGCAGCCTTTTATTGAGTCTTTCTAGTGGGTACAGACATGGAGAGGGTGCATCCCACCCCAAAAACCCATGGGCAGCCTGTTTTCCATCAGCAACGGAGCAAATGCCAGCTGTGACAGGGCACGGCTTTGGAATCTGCTGAGCAGGGTGATGGCAGCAAGCTTGGAGGTCCTGCTTCAAAAACAATTACCCGAAATGGCCAAAATTCAAGCCTCCGCCCCAGTGCTCTTATGTGGAGCCAGCTCCAAAATCCACCCATCCAAAAGCAAATATTTGGCTTCACCCTGCTGGATTTCAGGGCAGGGGAGTGGGGTAATTTCCTAATTGCCCTCAGCCTCCCCAGAAAAATCCTGCCTCTGGCTCTAACGGGTTTAAATGGCTGAAACAGGATATGCTGGGAAAGTTCAGGCCTGGAGAAGTCGTGTTCTTTCCCAAAAGGATTGGGTTGAACACGCTTGGCAGCCAAATCCCAACCGGGTTCAGGCAATTTGGCCATGGCCCACCAGAAGGGGAGCATCACCTCAGTGCAGAAACCTGGTCCAGTAAACAGCTTCACACACCACGATTAAAAATCTACAAAAAAGGACAAAAAAGAGCTGAATTCCTTGGTAAAACAGCCCCCAAGTCTTGTCTCTAATGCTACAGGAGGGGCTGTGCTCGCCGGGCCGGGCGGAGGTGGGTGCAGGGTGAGCCTTGGGGAGTAGGGTATGAAAAGAGGAGAAGCTTTGGAGGTACAATGCCCCCTCCAAAGCCATGTTTTTCAGAAAACAGGAGGGATTTTGTGTCCTTCCTCTCAGCTGGGAAGATGGATCCCAGCCCTGCACCTTCAGGGTTTCACCACTGAGGGTCATGGGAAGAGGGGATGCGGGGACACTGGCAGGGTCTGGCCTTGAGGGAAGAGCTGAGGGCACGGCAAAATATTTGCAAAAATAAAATTACGAAGACAGAGGCTGTGCAGGTGGTCCCACCAAAGCCCAGTGATAACCTCCCTGCCACCAGGGCTTAAGTCCACAGGGTGGTTGTGCCAGGCAGATAAAGGACCTGGAGCAATGGCACGGGGTCACCCCTGCAGACCAAAGTCCTCTCAGAGCTCCATCCATCTCTGTGTTTGCCTTCCTGCCAAGGGCTCTCAAAAAGAAAAGAATCGGCTTTATTTTGGTTTGTTACTTGCCCATGGAGCCCCTCTCTGTGCCAGTTCCATGCCTGGCGTTACTCAGAGCACCTTGGAGGAGGATTTAAGGAGCACTTGTCAACCACATCATTGTCCCCAAAGGTTACCAGGGTGGTTTGTGAGCACCCCAAAGAGCTACTCAAGTCCACTTTTGATGGCATAAAGTTGGAGGGAGGGGGCTGCTCTGCTTGCCTTGGCTTTCAAAGCCATTCCAATTTTCTGCTTCCAGCTGGAGAAGAAGCAGGCTGGAAATGGTTGAAGCTGAAATAATCAAAGTGACCCCAAACAAAACTGTGGGGTGCAGGGGCACACAAAAGCCAGGAATGGTTTGCAGTGAAGAATGGAGAGATAGCAAAGGTCTCAGCTGGATCTACTCCCCTGCATTCAGAGGATTTGACTCGAGCTCACCTTAATCCAGGTGAGGATTTTATGGCCACTTATAGATGCAAGTGTCAGCCAGGGTTCAAATCCAGAGCAGCTGAGATCCTCAGCACCAAATCAGGCTGCCCAGAGCAAACTGCCCTTGGCACCCACGTACCAAAGAGAGCCTCTGCTACCATGCAGAACATTCCCATGACACTGCCAGGGAAGGGCAGGAATGTCCTTGCCCAGCTGCTGGCCACCTCCCCACTGGCTCCTCCAGGCAGCTCAGCCCAGGGGGTGATGCAGCTTCTTGAGTGGCAGCCTCAAAGCACCACCATGGTGGGAGGCAGAGCCAAAACCTCCTGAAGCTGGGGGTCCCCAAACCCCAGAGTACCACCGCAGACCTGCAAAAGCCCTCTGCTTGGCTGGCAATTAGGATGTGGCCTTCCCAAAGCTCCCACAGCAGAGAAATGTCAGGAAACCTCAACTCCAGCCGGAGAGAGGCCAGAATTTGATAAATTTAAGCTCTGGGACTTTGAAACTTGTGTTTGCCTGGCTGCAGGACCTCAGGGCAGGGCAAGCTGCAGTGAAGCAGCTCCTGCATATTGTTTTAAAACTGAAGAAAGCTCTAAGCCATGAATCATGGAATTTCCCAAGCAGATCCTGAACCCCTGCTCCCCTTCCCCTCACAAACACAACCATCCCTGGAGCCCTTCCAGCTTGGCTGTCCCTCTCCATCCCTCAGCCAGAGCAAGAGGAATTAAACCCAATGCCTCACTCTGCCATAGANAAAGACAACAAGTTGGTTTTGAACACCCTTAAGGTAAAGATTTAAGAAGCAGCCCCAGCCCAGCCCCGAGCAGGCGCTGCTGGGACACGTCCTGTCCTGTGCTCACTACACACTTACATAAGGCTCTGCAGCTCTGCAAACACCCCAGCCACGGGATGAAGTGGAGCCCTCTCTGCTCCCCTTTCACCCCTTTATCACCCAAGGGGCTGAGCCCACTCCCCTTCCCTTGCTGGCTCCCAAAGCTGGCCGAGCCTGGAGTGCTGGGCTCCCCCATCCCTTCCCAGAGCAAGGGAGAGGGGCAGGAATCACAGCCTGGCACCCGCAGGGGAGGGAGAAGGTTGGGTTTTTAATTAGACAGCTGAGTAAAAGGCAGCCCCAAAGGGGATGTGGATGTGCTGGGCTAGGACAAGGTGACCCTGATGGACCAGGAGGGACTTCGGGATGAAGTTTTTGCAGCAGTTAGGGACCCATTTGTTGTCCAAACACCAGCAGAGCACCACAAGCTGAAGGGATGTTTGGGAGAGCAGTGCAAACCCCGTTCATGGGCACTCCAATCACACAATCCCACCCTTCACATGCAAAAATCCTTGCAAGCTGCCTGGTATTCAAAAGGGCCCAAATAGACCCACAGCAGCAGCAGCAACCTGATGAACAAGCCCCAAATAATCCCTGTGTGTTGACATTGCTTCAACCTTTGCCCTTCCCATTCCCATCTGTGTTTGCTGATGAGGAGACTTTTCACGGCTCCTGTCCAAACCTGCAAAATTCTCTGCTGCAGAATGCCCCCACCAAGGGCAGGATTTCGACCAAAGACACTGAGTGTGGTTTTGGGAGGCTGATACCAGGCATGGGTCTGGGATAGGATGAGGGGTGGCTTCCTCTAACTAAGCTCATCAAGAAAGCACCTCATCACTCCAAATCTCCTGAAGAGTCAATAATAAAAGCCATGGGGAAAGATGGAAATTTAGGGGGGCAGCTGTGGGTACCAGCACCCCTCCTGGGCTGACACAGCTGCTCTGATGCCACTGCAGTGCTAAGCACCCCTTGCACTTGCACCCAGGCTCCTCCCAGAGCAAGGACCTCTGCAGATATATGGAACAGTTAAGGCAAGTGGAATTCTGTAGAAATTTGGGATTTGAACCATAAATCACCTTAGGAGCCAGGGAGGCTTTGCCACACAAGTCTGGGTGCAGCCATCAGTGGGCTCAGCTGTGCAGCAGCTCCCTCAGCCTAGATGGGGTTTGGAGACAGCTCTGCTCATATTCTGCTTGCTCTGAAGAAGCTGCTTCTGGAATTTAAATCTCTCATAATCTCTCCTTTGGGGGCATTAAGGTCCCAAATATGATTTAATGAACTTCATCCAACTCCAATGTGAATTAATGCCCCAAAATTCGCAGGAGTTACAATGAGGAGTCTTTTATTCCCTTCAGCTGTCAGAGGGCTTTGAAGCTGCCCACTGCCAAGGCTCCCACCCAAAAAGCACCACATTAACACCCTGCCCTAATCTAAGTCTGGCAGATCCCAGGTGGAGCTGAGATTCTGTGGTTCAAGCCCTGCCTCCTTCTGCAGCTTCATCTGCCTCCCGTGGCTCCCAAAACTCAGCGATGGCTCAGCCCAGCCACAGCAGACGATGCAGTGCAGGCCATGAAGGATAAGAACAGTCATGGAAAAGCTTATCCAAGAAAGAGACAAGTAGACATCTTGTTTTATATCATAAACAGACACATCACAACACACCGGGTAATTTTCCAGCTCGTACGGGGACAGAAGGGCCACAAATCCACAAGACCTTACAATGCATCAGCCAACAGGGGTTAAAAAACAGGGCCAGAGGGACATGCAGGGTCCTGAGCCTATTATGTACAAAAGTCCCACCACTGCCAGTGGGAGGGGCCTCCACTGAGCCCAGATTTCCACAGCAAAGACGTGTCCTGGTGTTACAAACCCCCACACTCGCCCGGAGACCAAGGGATGATTCCCACCACACACATCCCTCTTCAGACATCTGTTTTTTAGTGGCAGGTGAACAAAATGAAAATCTGATAAAGGATGGGTTTGCAGTCAGGATAAATGTGAGTTTTGTTTCTTGCTCTCTCCCAGGAAATGGTACCCCAGTCCCAGCTGTCTCCTTGTTCACAGAGGGACCCACCAGGGCAGGAGAACTTCCCTTCTCACTCATTAGCCATGCTTATTAGCAGTCCCTGGAGATGATCATAGAATCATGGAATGGTTTGGGTTGGAATGAACATGAAAGCTCATCTCATTCCAATCCTTTGCTAGGGGCAGGGACACCTTCCACTATCCCAGGTTGCTCCCAGCCCTGTCCAACCTGGCCTGGAGCATTTCCAGGGATGGGGCAGCCACAGCTGCTCTGGGCAATTTGAATTTCTACAATTTTCTGCAAGCAGTGCTGGATTCCTGCCCAAGGCTGAGCTCTGCTGTCACTCAGTGTGGTGGGTATCCACTGGCTGTGTGATTTCCTTGCACTCTGTCCCTCTCCCCCTGGATCAACACTGACCCTGCACCAGCTCAGCGACAACACACAGGCTAAGAGTTAAAAGCTACAGGGGCTGTCAAACCCTTTGGAAAACTGGGACTCCCCACCAATACTGACTCATGCTTATTGCTGCATAATACACAACTGGCCCCCACAAACAGCACTGGCACCCTGTGCCCTGAGCCAGGGGCATCCCCATACCCATGGGTGCCCCTGAGCCCAGCAGGGAAGCCACCTCCCAGCACGGCGCTGACCCATGACATAGGGGCTCTGCCCCAACCCTGTGTGCCCCAAAGCCACCAAAGCACCCATTTGGGTGATGATTCCATGGATTTGGCCCCCCAGAGCTGGGCACTGTGGGCTGTGCAAGGAGCTGCCCCTCTCTTTTGCAGCTCAGAAGCCCAACTGTTGATTGCTGGGTGGGAAAACGGAGGTGGAAAGCAGCCAAGGGACCCGCTGATCTCATCCAGGCGTTTTTAAGGCATCTTTTGCAGGAAGGGTGTGCTCCTGCCTGACTCCGATGGCTGGAGCCAGCCGAGCTCCCTGTCATCCCAGCTGCAGCTCCCTGGGGGTGTGGGAGAGCAGCGGGAAAGGAGGAAAGAAGAAGATGAAAGCAGGACTCGCTGACATTTATTTGGTTTGTGCATCAGACTAATGTGGCGTTTCCTTCTTCAGATCTCTGGCTCCAAAACAGCCCCAGGTGCTGGACGGGGAGGGGGCTGCCTCACTTGGATGTGACACCCGAGTGACACTAGAGGAGGAGGAGGACGGACAGCTGCAAAGTTCAACAAGTTCCATCCTTGGCCTGCTTGGAAAAGGCATTTATTAGCTGTAAACCTCTGTCATGATGTATAGAAAACTGGGGAGAGGAGTGGGAGCTCGATCAAGTTTGAATCCTGGTGAGAGTTCTCCTTAGAAAAATGGTTAGAGGGGGAGGAAAAAAAAAGGTGGCTTTGAAATCAAAACTGTCCCCCAAAAAAAAAAAAAAAAAAAAAGAGCATTTCTGCTAGTTAAAAGCCTTTAACTAGAAGAACTTTTTGTGTTTTCTCCTTTACAAACATAGTGCATCTGCGATCACTGGGAATTCCGGTCCATCTGGGAAAGGGCCTGTGCTGGGGCTATGGAGAGGCTGCTGGTGTCCCGGGAGGAGCCGGGGGCGGTGTCACATGTGCGCTTCAGAGGCTGGGCAGCCTGGCAGCAGCTCCCCGTTCACCACTGCCTCTGACACCAGCATCTTGTCTTTGCCAGAATCCAGGCGTTGCTTCTTCAACATCCTCTGGTGGACCAGAGGCACCACGGAGAGCACCAGGCCGCCAATGATGGGCGGCACCCCGGCAAAGTAAAAGGCCGCGTCGTAATTCCCAAAATAATCATTGAGGTATCCTGGAAGAGGTGAGAGATGACGTTAGAGCCTTGTCAGGCTAATGAGCTCATTAGTCTAATGACCTGCTTGTTCCCTCCTTTGAGTGCAGCTTGCGTCACCCACCAGATTTGGGGAGATTTGGGTTTTTAAAATAATCTTTTTTTTTTTTTCCGTTTGCATTTCTTGGAGTTTTTACAGCCTGGATTAAAGGATGTGTGCAGCCAACACTGTGTACCAAGGGAGTGGAGAGGGAAAGCCTCAGCCATCCTTCCTGTTTCACCAGAACAGGACACAATCGGCCACATCCCAGACAATCCCAAATGCAAGCTGAGACATGCTCAACCCAACACTTCTTCCCAGAGGCTTGCCAACCAGGAGACAATGGGAAAAGTGGGCAGGGGCTGTTCCTCTGCTGCTCTGTCTCCATTTGGAAGCCCTGCCCTCAGGGATATTTTATCTCCAGCTGTGAAATACACTCTGCCAGTTACAAACAATAGCCAAAACCCAACAAGGTTCTGCATTTGTCTGGCAAATTCCAATACAGCCAGGCATCCTTGGAGAATAACACATGGCCATTGATCAGTGCTGGAAAATCCCTCTGAGTGTCTCCTGTGGACACTTCCCTGGTGATTAGCCTGATGCAAAGAGCCCCTTCAACCAGCAAGCCCCACTCAGGGGGTCCTGGTGCAGCACCCTCCCAGTGAGAGGTCTGTGGCCCCCACAATCCTTCCTGAGGGTGTTGGAGTGAACTTTGCTTCCAGAAGCAGAGAGATCGGAGGTGCTTATCCAGCTTTGGCTTAGCTCTGCTGATGCAGAGGTCCCTGCTGCTCAGGGGCAGCTCTGGCAAAGCCCTTGCTGTTAAGGATGATGGGGTTATTGCTGTGCTGGAACACAGACCCAGGTCTTGTGGAGGCTCAAGTGTCTCCCTCTCCAACTTCAACTCCATCTAAAAAACTATTATCTGCCAATTTCTAGTTCATCTGCAAAGAGAAATCACTTAATGTGACCTTGGCTCACTGTTCCCCCAATGATTACCTTTCATCAGCCTTGAGAAAAGCTCTGAGATGCCCCAGAACATGGCACAGAGTGATGCCACCCTCATCCCCCAACCTCCGCGTGACCTGACAAACCAGGAAACTCAAACCAGCACTTCTGGTCTCACACCAAAACGCCACCATGGGTGAAAGCTCCCAACCATCTCCCACCACCATCTTCTTCCAACCCTCTGGGTGCTGGTCTGGCCCCGTGGCGTTACCAACCTGCTATGGGCGTGCCTGCAGTCATGGGCACGGCCATCAGCCCCATGAGGTACCCTATGGCCTGGGATGCCTGCATGGGCCCCACCAGCTCGAAGGCGATGGGGGCCATGATGGTGGTGAAGAGGCCGTCACAGAGGCCAAGGAAGAGGCAGATGACAATGACGCCCTCGAAGCCTCGGCACTGGGGGATCATCATGCACAGGAGGCCCAACAGCATGAAGGACGCAACCTGGGGAGACAGGAGTGGGCATGAGAGTGGGGATGGGCAGCAGGAAGAGTCGTGGAGATGACACTGAACGGGTCAATGTCACTGCTCCCTCCCCTGGACCCAGCAAAGCCATCCAGCCGCTGCTCCTGTCTCAGAGAGGCCCTTAAGAATAACCTTTTAAGAAGGGTTAAGAAGGATTAGCTGCTGGATTAGCTGCTAGATTTCAGTAGTTTGTTCTTCAAAAACCACAAGGAGGTGAAAGGGTGTCGGTAGTTTGGGAAGAGCTGCTACCATGGAGTTTGCTGAACAGACACCGATCCCTTGGGTCAAGTGTGTAACTCCTCTCACACATTTCTGTGCTAAATTTCCTTCCCTCAGGGCAGACAATGGTTAGTAAAGGCTTTGTGATTGACAGTTATTAAGCAGGGTGTGGACACCAGTGGATACCATCCCTGCCCTGCTGTGGTTGGCCAGCACCTCCATGGAGGGTTGGACACACCAGGATTTACCTGCAGGTAAATCTTCTTCAGCCCAGGAATGCAGTCGCCAATGCGGCCCGAAACCAAGCGCCCCAGCCCCGACATGGCCCCGAGGCAAACCAGGAGGATCCAGTCCTTTTTGGTTTCCTGAAATCGCTTCTCCACATATTTGACCTAGGATGGAGGGAAGGACAGAATGATGTGAAGCTGCAGTATGTTGATTCCTCTCATCTCTCCAAAAAGGATGAGATTTCCTGAAGCGGGCTCATGGGTTTGGGATGGTTGTGTGACCCTTGTGTCTACACCATCCCGACTTGCACCCTCTACCCACCCCAAACCCAACAGGTCCTTCCTCTCCTGCTACTGGTGCTGGTCTTTAGGAGCTCTAGGAAGTGACCCTGGCCTACCCTGGCACAGGGGGCACAAGGAGGACACACAAAACCATATCAATCATTATTCCTGTTTACAGCATGTGCAGCAGTTTCTTGGCTTTGAGGCTTTTGTTGCCTCTGCCCCTACTGCCCATCCCCACCTCCTCCTCCCTCCTCACTCTGGACAAAGGGACTTCCCTCCTCTTCCAGCCCCAGCCATGGCTCTTACCAGGTTCATGTAAGGTACGAGGTATCCCAGGACAGCAGTAGCGATCCCAAAGGCCCAAATCCTGTAAGTCTTTCTCCGGAAAACCCTCAGGTTGAAATACTTGCGGGTCTGGGCCCAGCACTGCTGTCTCATGCTCCTACTGCCCAGCTTGTCATGCCCGTCATGCTGAGAGTCACAAGAAGGCGTCAGGATGGGCCGGTAGGTCATGGACAAGAAGATCTGGATAAGCATTAAGGCACTGAGTACTTGGAAAGTGTGTGCCAGCCCGATGGCACCCCCAACCATCTTCAGGAAGAAGGGGAGCGGCACAGAGATGAGGCAGCTGCCCCCGGCCACGATGCCGTTGGCCAGGCCCAGGCGGCGTTTGAAGTAGTGACCAAGGATCACCAGCGAGGGCTGGAAGGCGAAGGAGCTGCCACAGCCAAAGAGGATCCCGTATGTGAAATAGCGCACTTCCAGGGACCTGGTGGGAATAAAACACGTGGGAGTGGGTGATGCTGTTCAAAATTACAATGACACGGACTCTGACTTCAGAAGGTTGACAATGACTCCGCTTTATTACCCGGGAATTTCTTCCCTTTATGCTGTTTTACAGAGAACAACCCAAGGGGAAAAACTTCTTCAATTACATTGATCAAGTCAGAGGGACATCAAGAAGAAGTCCCTCCTAGGAAAAGGAATGTAAACATAGGTTACAGTTAGGGTTGTTGTTCTTGTTGACAGAATAGTCTCTGGGAAAGAGTTTCAGAGAAACCAAAACATCACAGGCACGAACCAGGGTTACAAATGGGGATGTGAAGCAGAGGTGAGGAGGCCTCCTCTCCTGCAGCCCAGCAAAGGTCTGGGTCTCATATAGCACAGGTGCTGCACAGACAGTCTGACCCCGAGGAGCTTATTTCCTCACCAAAGCAAGGATAATCCTCACCCTACAGCTGGCACGTGAAATCTTCAGCAAAATGAAGTGTAGCTGGGAAGTGCTTTCTGCCACCAGGAGAAGGCAGCAGCCAACCTGGCCTCCTTGGGAAGCTGACCTTATTTCAATGGTTTTTAAATTACAGCAAACAAGATTTTCTAAGGTAGGGATGGTGGGATATTTTTAGCTAGATATCCTTTTAATTTTTCCACTGAAAGGACTAATTGAAAACATTCTGCACCCGGTGTTTGGAAACAGAAGGCACAAACCCTGCTGGTTATTAGGCACATAGGAAGGAAATGTGATGTTTCTGCCCAGGCTCCAGGCTGGTTAATTAAGTTCTCCTTCTTTAAGCTCCTCTGGGAGCTTAAAGTAGACAGTTAATAGATCTCATTTGTACCTTACATTGGTGGCTGCACCTGAAGAGGGAGTGAAGTGGCTGCTGTACAGAGCAGATGGAGAGTCTTGAAAGCCCTTGGAAGGAGTTGCTTCCCAATTTCCAGCCCAATTTTCCCAACAGAGGCAGCTGACAAAGGAGCCTGGATTTAGGCAGCACAAACAACCTGTTGTGCTTCTCTCCAGATGAAGGAATGTTTTTCTTCAGCCCCATTCCATACATCCAGCTGCAAAGGTCTGCCATGGGACACTGCCTGGGAGGAAAGCATGACGAAAACCTTTGTGCAGCTCAGGGTGTTGTACAAGCAGGGTCTATGCTCGAACCCTCGGAGCAAGACTGAGTGCTGCTCCCAAAGTAAGTGAGGAGACAGCAGCCCACATCTACCAGAGCAGCTGGAAGATGGGAAAACCTTTACAAACACATCATTCCTTCCATTACACGCTCATCCCTCCGGCCTGCCAAGCAGAAAGCAGAACATGGTCGCCGTGCCTGACGGCTCCGAAACAAATGACTGTCATGAAAGGCAATTTCCATCCACTCCAGGACAAAACCACATCAGAAGCCTTCTCTGTGGGAGCCAGGCAAGCAGCTGGGCCTTGTGGGCCGCGTCCGACCTCCCACACACGGGCCGTGGCCTGGTCACAGCAGCCCTGGTGCCACAGCTCAGTTGATGTGTTGGATAAGGGGAGACAAATGCCACAGTTCCCATCTGCTCCCTGGTGATGCTCACACACCCTGCATGAGAAGCAGCTCCTTTCAGCCATGCTTCTTAAGGAGCCAGGATTTCCCAGCCTGCTTACTGGGGATCAGTCAGCTGCTGGCCAGTGGGAAGGGCGGCATCATCTCCTTGGATTGTGAGATTGCCAAGGGATAATTGTTTCTTCTGGGACAAGGAGGTCTCCCTCCATCTTCCTGGGCTTAATCTTGCTTCCAGTTCTCAGTGGGAACAGCCCTGGTTTGTCCTTGCTGGCAGAAGTTTGGGGGATTCCTCTGTGCAGGAGTAACTGGGCAGAAATTGTGGAGGGGAAGGAGAAGCAGATGAAAAGGGACCCAGCCCTCCTTACAGAACACTTAGTGCAGAGGAGGAGGGCTGGGAGGGCACTGGGGCCATGTGAAGACAGCCCTGATGAGCTGGCCATCATCTCCCCTTCCTCATGCTAAACCAACCCCCTTAAAGTGGAGGGAAGCTAAAGCCTTAAACTGGGATTTCTCTTTTCATGCAAAACATTAAGGTCTCTGGTGGCTTGAGGTGGTCACGAGTGCAGGAGACATCTCAGAGCAAGGCAGCAGAGAGGAAAAGCGTCACATTGACCCCATCCAGCCATTTCCAGAGCTTTGCTTTTAGGCATATTTGGTTTCTTTAGTGGTTTTCATACAAAATTCCCAATATTTTGAGACAAGAGGCACTGAGCCGGACACTGCAGTCTTGCCACACAGTCTTGGTGGCTCAGAGGGTTTTTGGAGCAACTCAGTCCAGTGCTTGGAACTGTTTCTCCTCCATTTGGGCAAAACAAACCCATTTTAGAGAAACCAGGAGATAAAGGGGGGGTGAACCTTGATCTAGCTCAGCCTGAGCCCACCAAAGCCAGGCTGTGTCCATTTGCACCAGTGCATGTATGACAGGGGAATGATCTTCAGCTGCAGTGGAGGGACTTGGCAGGAGGGACCAAAAAAAGCTTCTCCATTGTTCTGGGAGAGATGGAGCCACAAGCACCGAATTTCAGGAGCAGCCTTCACCATCCGAATGGAGCGCTGCCAAACCCCACAGCCTCCCTGCTCTTCCTCTGGCCCTGCTCGGCTCCACCGTCACAGCTTCCCTCGCTGTGGTCCAGCTGCAAAAGGGGCTCCTTTCTCCCTTAAAAGGCAGCCAGAGGAATGAGGTCTGAGAGTGAGAAGCAGGAAATGGGGATTTCAGTCCTGTAGCTCTCCTGGAAATGATATTCCTTTCTGCCTGTACTGTTTGATTTGAGTTTTTTTTGAAACCCCTGGCAGCGGCATGGTCCCACGAGCCCTTTTTCTTTGCACAAAAATTTTACAATAGACGGGGGAGAGAAGTCCAAGCTCCGTTGATTAGAAGGAAAGTAGGGTCACATGGGAAGCTCCTGTGATTTGCATTCCAGGGCACAGCTTTCCTCAGGACCCACTGCATCTTTTGCCTTTATCTTTCGAAGCATAAAGTGTGGCACCTGAGGAGGAAGCTGCAGATGGTGGTTCCTTCCATGCCTCTGCCCAAGATTGTTTTAGCATCCCAAAAATCCCATCTGCAATTGGCCACTGTCCTGGGGGGTTTGCCTAGAGATCAGAACTGATCCCCACTCCCAGCATAATGAGGAGATCCCAAAGATGAGGACTTGGGGATCCAGGGAAACAGGATAGGGACAAGCACAGGGGTCTCCCTGACCAGAAGGAACACAGTGCAGGTGAGTCACCCTCTGGAAACTGTGTGTATTTGCTTTAAAAACCCACTCCTTGAAGCATTTTAATTAAAACAATATTGATTCTAACTGAAATCCAAAACAACCTTTTTATTCAGATGAAGTGGGGCAAATGCTGCCTTAGAGGTGTCTCCATGGAGCCTCTGAGACTGTGTTTAGTAAGTGTCACATAAATTACCCCAGAGGTGACCTCTTTTTGCTCCCACAATGATGCCAACCCCAATTTCTGGGCTGGAAAGACACACAAGGTACACCTGCCATCCAAATACACATTGGCCAGTGCCTGCCAGCAGAAATTCATGGCATGGGATCAGGCATGGAAAACAAGGAGCAGCAGTGGCCCTGTGCTGCTGCAAATACACAAGCCAGGGCAGGAACACCACAAACTCTCCAAACCCTGTCTGCCTTCCCCTCCCTGTCTGCCCTGCACAGAAACTCCCTCTTAGGCATAATCCACTAAGTGTTATTTTAAGCATTAATTTAATTTCAGCACCAAATGTGAAAATGGTTGCAAAGGAGAATGGTTTTCTCTGTGAGTGCCTCTCTGGAGCTGCCCATGAGAAGTACACCAACCTTGCCTGCTGTTTTAAAGATCAAATGAGGGAACTGAGTGCTGAAATCCCAGAAAATACAGTCCCTTGCTTGGGTAAAATTCTCCCTTTTTTACCTAAAAACACAAGATTCAATTTGGAGGGGAACAGGCTGAGCACATGTGGGCTGTGGGGATGCCAGGATGCCTCTCACGCAGATGGGAACCACCTGCTTTGCCCCCAAGGGCAGCAGCAATGCGTTGGCAGTGGGGTTGCAGGGAACAGGGAGGAAGAGGAGCTCTCCAAGGAGCTGGGTGTCCCCTCCACAGCCTTACTTGGTGAAGGAGCTGGAGAGGAGCCCGATGAAGGCGATGGTTGCTCCCATGGCTGCCGTGGTCCTGCAGCCGATGCGGTCGGTGAAGATGCTGACGATGGGAGAGCAGAAAAAAATCATCCCCATGGCCAGGGAGCCAACCCATGCTGGGGAGAGAGAGGAGAAAGGTGATGGTCAGGGTGGGACATCCAACAGGGGAATCAACCAGGGACCAAATGCAGCTTTGAAGGTGTCTTGGCAGAGAGGCAGCCCCACCACACAGTTAATTAACAGTGCAACTTACAAATGACACAGAGACCTGGTGGCACCACGGATGGGGCACGATGATGGAGTATGGACAGGTTCTCCTCCTATTCCCCTCTGCTTGGTTACTGTGTCCCAGGGAAGGCATCAAGTTTCAATGCTCTTTCCAAACAACCTTTGCCTGCATGTGGGAAGATGCCCCACTGATGCCACTTCCATCAGGAATGTCCACAGCCAAAAGCCCCCTGAGCTCCTCCAAGCCCTTTGCACCCCAGCTTTGGCAAGGGAGAGTTTTCTACCCTGAGTTACAGCCCTGCATTCCCAGGGAGCACACTCACCCACCCCTCCCTCACTGTGTCGAGTCAGCACTCCTCACCTTCTCCTCTCCCCACAGTCAGCCAACCTGATGGAGACACATGTTTATCCCAGGTTAAATTCCACCCATGATGTTGCCAGGCCGTGCCTAAGTGGGACCATCATGCCCTGTCTCCTTTCAGCCCACTCTGAAAAAACCACTGTCTGTCTGTCTTTTTTTTTCCCAGAAACTTTAATTATTCACAGATTTTTTTCAGCCCATCATAGAATTGTTAAGGTTAGAAAAGCCTTTTAAGATCCTCAAGTCCGACCATTCCCCCAGCACTGCCAAGCCTAGCACTAACCCATGTTCCCAAGTGCCACATCCACATGGCTTTTAATTCCCTCCAGGGACAACAATCCCATCACTGCCCTGAGCAGCCTGTGCCAGAGCTTGACCAGACTTTTAGTGAAGAAATTTTTCCTAATATTCAATCTAAACATCTCCTGGCACAACTTGAGGCCATTTCCTCTTGTCCACTGTCTTCTTCCTGCCTTCCACCTTCTCCTTTTAATGGTTTATGTGACTGTTTTGGGGAGGAAAGGCAGGATTTCAAGAAAAGCAATGTGGTAAGGAAAAGAATTTCAGTTCTAACAGCTCTGAAGAGAAGCAAGAGGTCCCCTGGGTGGTGTGTGGGGCAGAGCAGGATGGACGGAGGGACAAGGGGCCCCAGCCCTACCTGGCACCAAAGTGGGGGACCTCCTGGGGCATCTCCAAGCTCCAGATGCTGGCTCTGGGCTGCCAAGCACAGCCCCAGAACATGAGGTCCTTTTACCTTTTTTTACCTCTTTCAGGGTTGGTTTAGTTTTTCTTTTTGCACCCAAGCCAAGGGCTCTGCAAATCTTTTCATCACAGCCCTGCATAAAAACACCCTCATGGTCCTTCCAGAGCCGCGAGATCTTCAAAAATAGCCAGGTCCCTATTAAAAGCAAATCCCAGCTATAGAACAACCTCTCCAACCTCTGCCTTTCACAAAAGGACCACACAAAGAAGCTCTCCCCAGGCTGGGAAGAGCTGACCCTTCCAAATTAATTATAAGTTCACAAGGACCCAACTTACTTCAAAATCTTCCTTAATAAATGCAGAGTGGAGCAATAAAATGAAAAGCAAGGGCTGTGCAGGAACCTCATGGGACTGGCTGGGCTCTCAACTCCAGGCAAAAAAAGAGATGGGAGAGGGGAAGAGAGAGGGAGAGGACCCCCCTCTCCAGCTGATTTTCTTGGTTATAAACACAAGACACAGTGTAACAAAAGTCCATCTAATAGGATTAGGTGGCAACAATCCAAAGAGCCGTCCAAAACAGCTACGAAAGGGGGTGAGGGGTGGGAGCCACGCCAGGATGGGAAAGGCTCGTTAAATTGGATAATATACTTCCAGAAATGTTCCTTCTACTCCAGCCAAGGCAGTAAAACGTTAGATGGCCCCGTCATGTTTGAAGTTTGTTATTTTTGGAAATTGCTTTAAGAAACGCGGAAATAAAAGCATAAAGCAAAGTATTAAATTTAAAGGGCCAGATTCAGATCTTAATAACCCAGAGATTTACATGCAAATGGGCAGGATCAATCTCTGGCTCCAAAAATGCACACTCACCTGCAGAGATCAAAGCAAACCCAGGGCGGGAGGCTCAGCAACAGGCACTTAAAAACTCCTCCAGCTCAGGGTTTGCAAAAAGGAGATATCTCTCAATTATAATTGGTAAACACACACACACACATACACACACACCAAAAAAAAAAAAAAAGTCCTGTGGCAAATTACTCTACCTTAGAGAAAGGGCTTACCACAAGCAATGAATAAAAATAGGCTTGGGGAAGAACATCCAGTTAAAATTAGTAAGAACAATAGCCTCACTTCCAGAGCGGGGGTTTTGTCTTCCCAGCGCTTCCCAGCGAAGCCCCGGGAAGCCGAGAGGGCTGGGCGA
This sequence comes from Rhadina sibilatrix, assembly GCA_013400275.1. Lineage (NCBI taxonomy): Eukaryota > Metazoa > Chordata > Aves > Passeriformes > Phylloscopidae > Rhadina > Rhadina sibilatrix. Next base: position 154,717 of record VWYO01026420.1, on the reverse strand, counting down.
GCTCCAGCACTGGAAGGAAACCTCGGCAAGAATCTAGGGGCAGGAGAAAACTGCCTCGGTGCCGGCTCCAACACCGGCGGGATTCACACCCAAACACCTCCAGAGAGCGGGGGACACACTTTCCCCCCTGCTTTATCCCTGGTGATCTGCATTCTCCTGGGCTGGGGGGGGCAATGATGGAGGGAAGCCGTGGCAGAAAAGCCCAGGTTGGGAAAGAAATGGAGTTCAGGTGAAGCCTGGCCCCAAACCCACCCCTTTGGGCATAGTCCTTGGATCAGCTCCAGGGAAAGAAGGGTTTATTTTTGGCAATCTGTGGTATTGAAGCTTCTCCTGGACTTTGCTGGATGTGAAGGGCAGAGACAGCCATTCCTCCAGTGGAAACCAGGCAGGGCTCAGTACCTTCCCTCCTACAGCTTCTCCAGTGCTGGAGAAGTTGCCTCTTGATTTAAAGCTGCATGAGAAAAAAGGGGGCGATTTTTGCTTCTGATTTCCAGAGGGTTTGGATAGGATGGTTAATTCCCAGCCTGGCCACACCTCCCACCCTCTGTGGCTGATAAGCTGGGCGAGATATGGAAACACACAGACAAGCCCCCACATGAGGCATGGAGTCTTATCAAGCAGGTCCTAAAAGAAGCTATGGAGAGAATCCAGCTGAGGATGGGGCTGGAAGGAGCCCAGGAGCTGCCAGAACTTTGACAGGGATCGGGTTAAGACTTGATTGTGTTTTAGGGTGCTGTGAGTCCAACCAGCTCCTGGGAGCACCAGCTGAAGGGGCTGGTTTTGGAGCTGGGTACCATGGGGGCAGCTGGCTGGTGACAGGGGTGTCTTGACAGAAACAGTTTGACAGATGACATGCAAGAGATGTCTTGACAGAAACACAAAATGCTTCAGAAACCATATTTTTATCTCGGGGTCTCTGCTTGCCCGAGATTAGGGTGGTATTTGCCCTTTGTCCTCAGGGAAGCCCCGCACAGCTCGCAGAAATGACGAGGAGCCTTTAGATGTTCGTTTTCAAGGCTGCTCTTCTTGTTTATTTTATCTTATCACAATTCTTTTTCTCTGAGCTCTGCCAAGGTCTGGACAGCACGGGCAACAGGTGACGACTGCCTGCCTGGCTCCTCAGCTGGTTAAAAAAAAAGACATGAAAACACTCTGTTTTTGTTGAGGGGAAATGCACATGACTCTTGATTTGGGGGTTGCTGATACTAGAGGTGACTCAAGGTATGTTGTCCTTCCCTGACAGCCACCTCTTTGTTTGGCATTGAGAGTTACATCAAGCCCAGACCTGTCCATCCCACCCTGGTCCCACCACAGCCCCTCCTGAAGGGAATGAAGGAGCAGCTGAGGAGCCAGGACCCCCCCAGGGCACACACCCTTCTCCAAGGGGCTGGGAGAAAACACCAGTTCCAGCTGCCACCCCACCCCAAGCCTCTTCCTTGTAGTCCTAGGGATGCTCTGGGGTAGGGGAAGAGGCCAGTGTGGGGCTGGTGCTGTTTTGCTGGAGCAGAGTTGTTGACCAAGGAGAAATTCCACCAGAAGCTCTCACACAAAGGGGAAAGCTCCAGTTAAAGCTCCACAAATTCCTCCTTCCCACCTTGACATAACAAAGGCAGCCAAGCTGGTGACCCGTGGCTGGTCCAAAGCAATGTGGCCTTCAAAATGGACAGGGAATGCAGTGGTTGAAGTTCTCCAAGAAGAACAGTGCATCAGTGGTGTAGGAGATCACAGAACCATAAAATCAGAAGGGTTGGGCTTGGAAGGGACCTGAAAGATCATCCAGTTCTACCCCCTGCCATGGGCAGGGACACCTTCCACTATCCTAGGTTGCTCCAAGTCTCATCCAGCCTGACCTTGGACGCTTCCAGCTGTTCCAGCAATTGCATGGCCAGGATGATCCATCCTCCCCAACACCACTCACCCTGGGTTCAGGACAGAGTGAAAACTGGGGAGGTGACCCATTTGTCCATCAGCCCACTTGCCCACCAGCCCAACAGCACCAAGCTGTGTCCATAGTGGAGGAGGGATCAGAAGTGCTTTGGTCACCTTCTGCTCCTCCTACCAGTGGGTGACAAAGCTCCTGGGGACTCTGTGGCAGAGGAAGATGGGCACATGGGGGTTGGGGGGCTCAGCTCCCCCTGCAGTGGCGATGCTGAGGGGTCCGTGAGGGCTGTGAGCACCATGTCTGTGTGTTCATGGTGGGCAGGGCCCACCAGGGTCAGCCCAGGTGGTCCCACCTGGATACCAGATCAGCTTTCTTTCCAGCCAGACTATCCAACAGGACAACAAACTCCCCTGTTGCTGGCATTTTCCTAAGCAGAAAAAATTTCTGAGAGCAGAGCAAGGTAGGAGCAGGAAAATGAGAAAGGAAGAAAATCTCACCACTCTGAGACACAGACCCAAACCCCGCTGGTGTTTAGCTCATTGTTCCAAAAAATATCATAAAAAAAATCAGACTGCAGCACTTGAAGCCAAACCCATTTGTTCCTTTAAAAACCGAATCTCCAGGGAGAGAGGAGGAAGGGACGTCGCTCTCAGCTGTGCTTCCCCGCTGACCCAAATACCCCGGGCTGGAGGGATCAAGGGCCAGGAGGTGACCTCAGATCCGCCGCTGGAGGAAGTGTCTTCCCTCGCTTCCCGCGGCTTCTCCCGCTCGCGCCACACAGCTGGGACAGGCCGTCCGCTGGAGGGGATGGGGACAAGGTGCACAGGATCACCTTCCCCAGGCACCCGGCATTTCTCAGAGGAGAGACGAAGCAGCCAAAGGTAATTCGCCTCCTACGCCTCTGCTACGAGAAATAAATCACTTTTTGCTCGGTAAAGGCAGAGTGAAGTTCTGCTGCTGTGACAAACCTCATCGGGCATCTTCACGGTCCTCCCCAGCCCTACCTGGCTTGATTTTTGGGTGGCCTGGGAGCCCAGGCAACCTCCTGGCCCTTCCCAGCTGGAAGCTGTGGGGGAGCAGGTGGCTGTGCCCCCCTCAGGAGGGCTCCCACGGCACATCTGGAGTGAAAACCAAGCAGCTATTTCATCTCGTGCCCTTGAAGAGCAATTTGCGTCATCCCCTTGTGCTATCAAAGTGAAGCCTGAACCGCTCCCAGCGGCTCAGCCCCATGTGCTCAACACCCCCCACTGGCTGGGCCGGTCCCAGGAACGGATGGTCAAGGCTTAAATAAAGGCAGATGCAAAAGTCGGAGCTAAGGAAGCCACCACAATGCACAGTGGGATGGGAAATTGAGCTGGAGAGCAGCAAAATGAAGCTGAGGAGTTTGAAAGCAAAGCTGGGCAACCCCAAATTGAAACTGGGGAGCACCAAATTGAAGCTGGGGAGCAGAAACTGAACCTGGAAAGCACCAAACTGAAGCTGAGGGGCACCAAAATGGTCCAAAATGAAGTGTGGAACCCCAAACCAAAGCTGAGGAATCCCAAACAAAACCTAAGGAACACCAACCTGAACCTGGAGACCACCAAGCTGAGATCCACAAGCCAAAAATGGGGAGCACCAAACAGAAGATAAGGGGCCACAAACCAAATCTGTGAAGCCCCAAACCAAAGCTGGGGAACATCAAACTGAACCTGGGGAGCACCAGACTGAGACTGAGGAAGCTGCAAACCAAAGGTGAGGAGCACCTTTGATGCTGAGGAGCCTCAAAATGATGCTGAGAAGTCCTGGACCGAAGCTGAGGAGCCTCCAAACTGAAGCTGGGGAGCACCAAACTGAAGCTGTGGAGCCATAGACTGAAGCTGGGGAGCACCAAAGGGATGCTGAGGAGCACCAAACCAAAGCTGTGGAGCCCCAAACTGAGGAGCCCCAAGTTGATGCTGAGGAGCCCAAAACCGAGGCTGGGGAGCACCAAACTGATGCTGAAGAACCCCAAACAAAGGTTAGGCAGCACCAACCTGAAGCAGCTAGGCTTCTCTGGATGGGAGCTGGTGGTGGCAGGGCATTGTGGTGGCAGCCACTGTGCATCACGTGCAGCTCAAAGCCAGCTAAACTAATTAATTGTATAGCAAGCCCTGCTTGGTACCATACCCTAAAGCTTCAGAACAAAGTCGTCCTTTATCAGGTTTGGCTGACTTCTCCCCCCCCACTCCCCCACTTTTGAAAACAATTCCACAACAGCCTGAAAATTGGAATAAATGGAATTATTCAGAGGAATTATTCAAGGCAAGGTCTGGCTAAAGACCCTTTCAGTGCCCTGTTCATTGTGGCATTAGGAGAGGGTAAGGAAATATGTGAACATTGTAGAAGTGGAAGCTCCTGTCATTGTGCCATGATCCCATGACCATGGATAAGGCAACAGCTTCCCAGAGATCAGACCCAGGAAGTGTCATTCCAGTCTTTGCCATAGGGGAGTTTTAAAACACCAGTTTTGAACTGGTTCAGGAGCACAGAGTACTGGAGCAAAGCAGGTTGGGAATGCACTTTGCTTGAAAAACCCCACCACACCTCTCCTGATTGTGTCTCTCTGCCTCCCCTCACTCTCAAGGATGCAGGGGACTTTAAAGAGATGATGCCCAGGCCACCTCCTGTAACCAACCACTAAGTGACAGATCTCAGCTTACGTGAGAGAAATGTCCCAAAATGAGCTGCCCTGTGGCCATGCTAAGTAGAGATGGAGACAAAGCTGTGGTTTTTCTTGGCAAACAGCAGGCATGGAGTGTTTGCCTGGTGTTCCTGCTCTCAACATCCCAGAGAGACTCAGTCCCAGCCACATTTTGCATCCATTTCATTCCAAACCCATAAAACTTGACCCTGGCTAGAGCAAAATGGCATTAGAGCTGGTTTCTGGGCTGCATCATGTCCTCCCCATCCACAGCCTCAGCCTTGGAGGCTCCAGAGCTGCTCCAGAAATGCAGATTCTTGTGAAATCCATCCAAAAGCAGCAAGGCAGCATGTGCTCTGCAGCTGAAACCCACCATGTGCCCAGGCGGGAGTTTTCTTCCCAGCACTCCACTCCACAGGCCAGGAAGGTTTTTCTTCTCTGCGTCGCCTCTGGCTCGCAATTTTTGAGGGATGATTCACCTACCACACACTAAAGTTACCCAACAAACAGGAGCTGCAGCTCCTCAGTGTGGGCCACGTCCCATCCAGACGTCTTTCCATGACCTACACACCCAAGGAGGCCGAGGATCTTGTTACTCCAAGCTCTCCTGGTGCTGCCTGAGTCCAAGGGATGTTGGGTTGGACCATGTTTGCCCCTAACCCGTCTCCCTCCGTGGGAGCCCAGGGCTGTCCTGGCATTCAGCTGCTGTTGGGCAGAACCAGCGCCCTCCCGCAGCTCCTGCCCAAACAAACTGGCAAAGACTCTTTGGCACTGGGGGGGAAAAAAACAAATCCTGGGGACAAGAATCTCCCCCCTTGACTGTGCTGTCAAACGCCTTGCCAGCCCCTGGCTCCATTTTCATCCAGTAATTTTACAAAAAACAGAGAAGTTCCATTTTAATTGGTGAAAATTCCCTCCTCCCACCCGCAGAGCACCAATCTGTAATTAGCCTTTCATGTAAAACGATGTTTATTCCTGACGGAGTTTATCTTGGCACAAACACGCGCTCTGAAATGTGCACACATTTGAAGACTCAAACTCGGCATTTAATTCTCTATCTGCTTGTTAATCCTCATTGTTCCCAAGCTCCTTTTCAAAACACACCCACAGGGAGAAGAAAGTTTTTTTTTTTATATATATATATATACATAAAAACCTTCTTCCAGCATCAGGACACCAGCAGCGAGCACGGCACCAGCCCAGGGTCCGGCTGCCCCCCGGAACACACGGTGCCAAGGCCAGACCTCCTGATTTTGTCCATCTTCCCTTTTCTTTAATATATATTTTTCCTCCCAGCTGCGATCCCTCTCGATATTCCCCCCTGCAATACAAGTGATGGATGGGAGCCCTGAAGTGGGAGGATGGGAAAAGCACTGTGGGGAACCCATCAATGGCACCCAGCTCTGTTTTGGAGAACCTGCCCTCACCAGTGGAAGCCAGAACCCAAGCCTCACGATTCCTGGGCTGAATGTGGAGTGGTTTAGGATTTACACGCTTCAAGAAGGAGCGGCCACATCTCCTAACACAGCAGCTAGAGCTGGACCAGCAGCCCCCAGGACCTGCTAGCTGGGACTAGGTGACCAGAGCAGATCAGATCCTTCCCCTCTCTCCAGCTCTCCAGTGAGAGCCCAACAGGGGCTCTTGAGTGGCTGCCAGTGGTTGCTCCAGGTTCTCCCTTTTCCAACAGGGCAAGAAACACAATATCCACCTTATAAAATGAAAGGGACAGCAAAGCTTTGGGATCAGGGACAGGGGCAAAATAAGGGTTGTGATTAGAGTTTGGGTTAGGGTCTGGATCAGGGTTAGGGTCTGGATCAGGGTTAGAGTTTGGTTTAGGGTCAAGGTCAAGAGACATTGCTCTCCCCAGCCCAATACATCCTGGTGGGTTGGGGTTTCCTCCAGGCCCCTTACTCTGTGTTTTTGGGGGAAAAGTTCCCATTGCTAAAGCCAGGCAGATTCCAAGTTGATGGCAATGATTAACTCTGGTGGGACACTGTGGGTCAGCTGTGGCCCCAGACACTGGCTGCTGCATGTCCAAAGCTCTCAGCCTTGGGAAAAGCCATGACCTGACCAAACTTCACTGGGCTTTGACTATGATTAACCTCCTACAGTCACTGGTGCAAGGTCACCAAGCCTGGGAACAGCTCAGCACTCACACCATGCCATGGCCATCCCCTGTCCCCAACAGTGAGATGTGACACCCTTCTGCTACTCCAGCCCCAGAATGTGTCATCTCCTCTGAACCCCACCATGGCCACTTTATGTAACTGGCATGTTTGTACTGGTAACCAGTTCCTGTAGCCACAGACAACTGGGAGGACTGTGCAGCTGAGGGACTGGGGTGGTGGAGCCTTAGGAATTTACCCCAATGCTTCATCTGCTCACAAACATGGCAGGAGGGATGAAAGGGGGAAGGGAGGGATGAAAGGGGGCAGGGAGGGGTGAAAGGGGGAAGGCACCTGCCAGGACATGAGCACCACCAGGACTAGGCCAGCAGTGCTGGGATCTGTGATCAGCCAGGGCAAGCCACTGGTTCCCAGTCTGAATGTGACTCTGGGAGCAGTCCCTGCCCTACCAGCTTCCCCATGTGAGTGGTTGCCACAGCTTTTCCCAGCTAGAGCAGCCTGGCCAGCCCTGTGATCCACCAGGACACAGAGCTGTGGTTCTCAGCTAGAGCAGCCTGGCCAGCCCTGTGATCCACCAGGGCACAGAGCTGTGGTTCTCAGCCAACACAGCTCGAAGCAGATGGTGAAGCAGCACCAGCTCACAAGCTGGGATGAGGGGCAAACCAACAGAGCTCTTCACACCAAGGTTAAGGCTTCATGTCCCAGCCAGGCACAGAATCCATGTGCATCCCTACGGGAGCCAGTGCCCAGCACTGAGCCACCACTGCATCTCCATCTACACGGTGACAATCACACCTGACACACAGGATCCCAAAAATCCTCAGCGTTGCTTCAGGGTGAGAGCACCTGGGGCATCCCAAGCCCTTGATGCCTTAGGGAGAGGATGGGATGGATCCTGGCCACCAATGGGAGGCAGGTTGGGCTCCACTCCTGAGACAAAGCTTGGTGGCCCAAGGCTGCTCCATCCTTGTGAAATCACGGGGCACTTTCTGCCTCCTCTGCCCCCCTCCCATCAACCCCTCCTGAGCTATGTTTGGGAACCCTCCTCCCTCTGCGGTGAGACAGGGGTGAGAAAGGATGCTTTTTTCCAAGCTGAAAGAGACAGAAAAGTTCCCCTCTTTGCCAAATTTCTCCCAAGCCATCTTCTGTTTCCCATTAGCTGCGAGGAGAAGAAGAAACCCCGCGGTCCAGCTCCATGCTCCTCCCACTGCAACTCCCATGGGCACTTGTCAACATCCCAGTAAAAAAAAGGAGAATTAAACCCATGCAACCTGGCTGGCCATGACCCAGGGACCCGCAGAGCCAGGACCGGCGGCGGGTGGAAAACAACCCCCCTGCTCTGCTCTTACATCTCCCCCCACGGAAACTTTTCAACTCCAGTCACTGGCAGGAGCCAGGCTGATCCCAGCTGAATTCCTTCCACTTACCAGCAAATAAATAGTAGTGAAATGAAAGGAAAGAGAAAAAACACCCTCTTTTCAAAGGGGAAAACAAAGAAGTCAGCGAAAATAAATGGAGGCGAAATGTTCGCTGGTCATAGGCTCACCAAGATCTTTTTCCTTCCCAGCTGGGTACTTGACAGCCTTCCCTTTCAGCTAATTAAGGGACACTCAGAAAGAAAAATACTTCCAGCCCTTTGCCAGCCCTGAGCATTAAGGGCAGAGTCCCAGCAGGCTGGACACCAAACCCTGGAGCCCTGGCCACAGCTCCTCACCCGCTCAGGCACTGTTTTTTAGACAAATAATTACCACTGCAGGACCTCTGTGGCCTTCTCCCAGTCCTGGCAGATTTCTGCACACCTTTCCTCCAAACCCTCTGGTGGTGGGCATGTCCAGTCTTGGAATCATAGAATTATGGAGTCGTTTCAGTTGCAAAAGCCCTCTGAAACCATGGAGTCCTACTGTCAACCCAGCACCGCCAAGTCCATTGCTCAACCATGTCCCCAAGTGCCTCATCAACACATCTTTTCAATCCCTACTGCGTGTTTAGTACATAGCTGTACCTTCCCCTAGACATGGGCCAGTCTTGAACTCCAAGTATTTCTCCTGACTAACACCTTCCCTGCTGCAAAATTTCCAAGCATCACTTTGCAACCTGTCCCTCACTGGACGGTTGGGACAGTTACCTTTGTTTTTGCAACTTTTGAGGGAGCTGAAGGCAGTGATGCACCCTCTGTCCCTTATCAGGAACAACCCTGGCCCAGGTTTCAGCACTGCATGCTCTCCCTCCTCTCCTCCACGTCTCCCAGTCAGCCCAATCCTTTCCCACTGTGTGCTGGATGGGGATGGAGATGACATGAAATTGCTTAGGGGAGGTTGAGGTTGGATATCAGGAAAAGGTTCTTCCCCCAGAGGGTGCTGGGCACTGACCAGGCTCCCAGGGAATGGTCACGGCCCCAAGGCTGCCAGAGCTCTAGAAGCATTTTGGGATGCACAGGCTGGGATTGTTGGTGTGTCTGTGCCAGTCTGGGATTGGACTGGATGATCCTTAAGGGCCCCTTCTAACTTGGGATAGTCCATGATTCAATGATCCCATGAGATGGGCATGAGGATGGGGATGGGAATGGGGATGGGGATGGGGATGGGGATGGGGATGGGAATGGGAATGGGAATGGGGATGGGAATGGGGATGGGGATGGGAATGTGAATNATGGGAATGGGGATGGGAATGGGGATGTGGATGGGGACGCTGTGGGAAGAGCCAAACCTCCCAAACACTCATCAGCCAAGGCTGGGGCATCCCCATGAGGAGTGAGGTGGGAAGAAAGCATCCCTGTGTTTCTCCCACTGTCAACCACACGCTCTGCTGGCTCTGCTGGCACTGCTGGCTTTGCCCTGCAGCACCATCTCCAGAGCCACCCCCACCCACAGCCACCTCCCAGAGCCCTCCAAGCTCCAAAGGAAAAAAAATACTGTGGCAACCTCAGCCTCAGCCCCACTGGAGCAAACACCCTGAAACGAAGAGGGCTGGGATTTCTCCCCTGTGGTACCCGGGCTGAGCCACCCACCCCAATATCACCGAAATATTTCAGTTATGTTACTTGTTTGCTTCCACCCACCACAGCCCAAATTTCCCTGAAGATAAAGTCTGCCCAATACTCAACAATGCACAGGGCTGGAAATATGAAAGGGAGAATGGCAGGGGCTGCCCCAGGGGTTTTCTGAGGAGAAAAGCCTCCCCAGGCTGTGCCAGGTGCCTTTTAAGTTGTTTTTCCCCCAAGGTTCACTCACAAAGGAGGCAACACCTCCTCCATGGCCCCTTTTACCTCAGCTCTCCTGCCACCAGCATCTACCCCAGATTGTCCCAGGGCTCAGTCCCAACCCTCCCATGGCATGAGGGACAAGGTGATAGCTGGCCACATTGGAGAGCCTCCTCCACTGAGAGAATATCTTCAAAAATCAAAATAAATGAAGAAAACCCGTTTTTAAGCAGGCTGAGGAGAGCCCTGGGGCAGGTACAGTCATCCTGGGCTGACAGTGTCTGCGGGACAAAACAGCTCCGTGCTGGAACATCTGGGCTCCTCTCCTGATGGCCATTGGGAAATTATTTCTTGCCCCAAGGCTGGAGAGTTTACCCTGGGTCTGCAGCACAAACACCAGCACCTTTGGATGGTATTCCTGGAGCCCACAGACCAGGAAAAAGATCCCCAGATGACACAAAGCTTGTGTATCATCATTAAACCAGACACCCAGAGGGCAAGAGAAGGCTAAAATATCCATGTGATTTTAATCTCTTGGAGCTTCCTTACATTAAAGACCACATGTGAAAACAACTGGATATCTCAGGAAAATAGATCAGGCTGTCATTAAGCAAATCCAACCGCTAAAGGAAAGTGAAAACCAGCAGTATTTTATCTATTTTTTTTTTTTCCTTTTTAGCCCAGCAAGAAGCAGGTTACACCCCTTTGCCAACGGGCTGTCACTTTTGGCTGACCTGCTCTCATTTGAAAGTTTTTCAGACGCCAGCTGGCTTCGGGGGAGGAGAGCCAGCCCTGCCCTTTGGTGCTGCAGGCAGGAGGGAAGAGGCACCGGGGCTGACAGCAGGATAAGCCCCCTGCTTCCCATCCTCACTCCAGGAGCCCAGCCCCAAGCCCTGCAGCTCCTGCTGCTGCTTCCCCTCGGTTGAGGACCCGTGATCCATAAACAACACCCCTGTGGGTCTATGCACACACTCACATCTACATACAAATTAAAAACCGAGCCCCTGAGGGCCTGAACCTACACGACAGCCACAGGCAGAGCTCCCTTGGAGCCACACAATGTTTAACGAGACTGAGGGGAGCTGGGGACAGCCCCGACCGCCCCGGTGGCAAAGGGCTCTGAAGGCAGGTGAAATGTTAATGTGCTTTCCTGAGGAAATGCCTTCACTTTTTGCTGCATCAAGGGCTTTGAGATGGGAATGAACAACAGGGCAGGTTAACGAAGGCTTCTGTCAGTTACTGGGTGAGGTTTGATCCTGCCAGTCGGGGTGAAAAGCCTCACATCCCATCTCTGTGGCCAGGGAGCCTCATCTTCCTCCCCATGGAAATATGGATTTTTGGGGTGGGGGTAGGAATCATAACTACCCTGTCCCTACAAAATTACCCCTGTCCTACAGGTGCCAAGGGTGGGATTGCTGTAGGGAACACACCCCACAGCCCCCAGTCTTGTTTTCAACTTCCAGAGCTCTCCCTTCAGCCATCCATGCTCGGGGGGAAAGGGAAAAGCAAGAGCTGAGGGTATTCAGCAGCGGGGAGCTGAAGCCAGCCAGGATTTTGGGGTGTGGAGGGAAATGAGGGGCAGCCCTGGACTGCAAAGCTCCAAGGGTGGGGTGGGTCCAGCCCCTCTGCTGTCCCCAGCACGGATCCACGGGGATGTGCTGGAGGACACCAGCCGGCCCTGCTCTGTGACAGCACCGGGGATGCTGCTCCTGAGGCACCATCGCATTCCTCCCCCTCTGCAGTGATCCTGGCACTGATCCTCCCTTTCCACGGGAGCTGGCACACACTCCTGTGGGGCACTATGGACAGGAAGAGCAGGACAGGGGTGCTGGGTGCCAACAATGAGGCGGTGACACCACGGCAAATCCTCACCACAGGGCTGAGCAGAGGCAGCCACACCTCACCACTGCCCTTGTGCCCCTGCCCCGGGCAGAGAGAGTTCCCAAATCCCAACTGCTCCAGCTGAAGCTGTGACAAAATGTCAGACATTTTCCAGTGGCTGAGGACTGGCTCTGAGTGGAACAGCAAACACAGCCGAGCTGTGCTCCCCACAGCAACCACAGGCAACCTGGAGCTGAAATGGTCCCCTAAAAATATCCCTGCTGCAGCGCCGGTGCACTGGGAGAGCGGAAGGCTGGGGATGTAGGACCCTGTGTGCATCCACACTTGCTTTGAAGTTTCTGTGAAGCTTCAGTGTGCCCAGGAGCTGGGAGAGGCACAGAGGAGGGAGGCAATGGGGTGATGAGGGAGACGAGCCCCCGGCAGTGCCGCTGTCAGTCCTGGCAGCCGCGGGCCTGTCGGGATCACAGCGAGTTTGCAGAGCCAGGGAGAGGCTGGTTTTTGTCTCCTCTGCTAATGAGACTGATACCAGCTGCTTCTGGTTGAACCAGTCTGACCATCAGGCCGAGCCAAAACTGATTCATTCATAAGAAAATGGGAAAGGAGATCGACTCGTCACCCTGACTAATGGGGAACCCGGCCAACAACCTGCTGCTTCCACAGCAGCCCCACATCCTGCTTGCTTGGTTCCTCATCATCTTCCCAAGCTGCAGCGCTCAGGGGAGGTTTTACAGTTGGGTGATAAAGCAGGAGTGATCTGCCGCACCGAGTGTCGAGTGTCGGCGCATGGCCAGGGGCTGGGATCACCCAGCAGTGCCTGGCATTTTGCAATCGCTAATTCCTGATTCAGAAGCAGAGGAAACATTCAAGCCCTCAGAGACATCTCTTTCCATGCTGCTCTGCCTCGCATCATCTTCCCAACAGCTTTTAGGGTTGTTGTTGGTTTGGGTTTTTTTTTTATCTCCGTCCTTCTTCATCCGGCAATAAAAATCTAAACAAGCGCCTTTGTGGAGTAGGAAAACTCTGCCTGCTGTAAAAACTGTTTTCTGTGGGGGTGTTCTTTGCGTCATTTTTGTTTATGAGGCGAGTGGAACACAAACTGTGGCGGGGGAGGCTGCAGATGGTGGGGCTGGGAACCCTGGGGTTGGGAGGATGCTGTCCCAAGGGAAGGAAATGAGCTCTGGAAACCAGGCTGGGGCTAATCTTATCTCTAGATGGATATTAGGATGGGCCAGCAGGAGTTAATAGCCAGGCACAGGGGTCACACAAGGACCTGAAGTGCCTCCTCTCCAGGCTCTCTGGCTCATTCTTTGGTTGATGAACTGAAGCAGGGCAGAGTTTAATAAACAGCTTTAAAAAAAAAATCTGCCATGATTTCTCAGCTTTGGGCAACGCATTGGATTTTATATAAATCTCCTTTAATAAAGGCCCTCTCCTGAAATGCAGATCCCAAGGGAGGTTCAGTTCTCCCAGTTAAAAGCCTGTGACACCATCCCTTGCCCCCAGATCACCTGAGCTTTTATTTCCTGACCCTGCAGACATCAGGACAAGCAAGGCTTCAGCTCTTGGTGAGAAACCCACCCTGGGTCATGAAAATCCCCATTTTCAAGGCAGAAAAACACCAGCCAGGCCAGTTTGGGTGGGGAGATACCCAAAATCTTGGGACTGGGAGTGCTCAGCTTCCTTGACAGTTCCACAGGGAGAGTGGAAAACTGGGACCATGTGAGCCAGAGACAAGCAGAGCTCTGGATATCGCAGCCAATGTCTCTCACCTCTCCCACACCACTCCAGCAGGCTGCCAAAGAGTTGCCAAATACAAAATTTTCATTTTCCCATCTGGGTTCCAGGGCAGCGATCGAGCATTTCGCACATGACTCTGGGAGTGGAAAAGCCTGGGTCACAGGACTTTAGGATTTACTCTCAGCTGTCCCTCCCAAGGGCATCCAGACCACCAGAATTAGCCCCATGCAGCCATGAGTGTGCACCCCACACCTGCTGAGCAGGACAAGAAAAACCTGCAAAGGATGGAAATCTCATTCCCAAGGTGCAAGGGAAAAGCTGTCCACAAAGCTGTTGACAACAGCCCTGTCAGTCCTCACCCCTTCCCCTCCCAGGCTGGGCTCTTATCAACTCTGGAGAAGTTTCCCTGACATCAGGACAGTCAGCACAGCATTTATTTAATGCTGAATTTTCCCCTGGGTGGGGGAATGGTGGGGAACAGGCAGCAGAAGCCTCACAAAGACCTCAAACCTCCAGCCATGCTAAGGCTCCAACGAGTTTACATTGAAAAAATAAACATAAGAAGCCAATACCGCCGATATTCCCTCCTTGGAAATGGAAATGGATACCACTGTTATTATCATGCTCTGCAATTAAGTGATAAAGCTATAATTGCCTTATCTGATGCAGCTAGGCACAGCAGCGAAGCAGGAGCTGGCTTCGAATTCATCACCCTGGGCATTTTAAAGCCACCCTGTCTGAAAGGATTCTCCTGCTTTGTGGGCAGACAGACTGACAGGACCCTACAGCAGCTTCCTGGAGCAGCAGCATCACTCCTGTGCCCCACTGCCATCTCCAGCACCCAGCCACAGCAGGGTCAGCCCTGGCCAAGGTGGGAGCACATGGAATAAAAGGGGCAGCTCTGAGTCCTCTCTGGCTGTGGGAAGGCAGAAGCAGATGGTGGAGGGACCAAACCCACATCCCCAGGGACTCCCCCAGCCCTTTCCACATCCCTGCTCCAGCACCCTGGGGAGCAATACCAGGCCAGGCAGCCAGGAGAGCCTGCCAGGGGCCAGGGCACTGTGAGAGCAGATGCTGGTGTGGGATCCAGCTGTACCAGTGGGATTGAGGCACTGGATTTAGAGGGAGTCACCCCAGTTTTCCAGCCTGATGCCTTGGCATGAGGAGCAAAGCCACACCCAGCTGCTCTCAGGCCATAGAAAGCCCAACTTGCTATTTCCATTCACAGGTTCATCGCCTCTAAAGGAGCTCTGATGGGCTGCGGCATCTTCCCAACAGCACCAACCCTGATTTCAGCCCGTTTAAAGTCTGCTGTCCCCTGAAATCTGATCCTTGCCATTTTCCCAAGCTTTTTACTATTCGACCTCCACACCGCTCCTGACCCTGGAGACCTGGCACCAGAACCTTGGGGAAGAAAACTCCAAAATTCTCCCGGGTGAGCATCCCCCAAACATCCCCAATCCCCCTGGCCAATGAGGGACAAAGCCCCCGTGCCCCTACAGCCCCAGCCCAGGGGCCGAGGCAAAGGGACTGTGCCCATGCCCCCCTGGCAGGGCGGGCAGGCTCCTGCCGCGCAGCAGCCACAAGAAAGGCCGATGCGATTTGCATCGTTAGCATTCTTTCCCTTTTAATAACCCAAGGTGTTACCAGCAACACTGTTACTGATTTTTATCTCCGCAGCGCCTTTTAAGCGCTCCAATTTGTTTTTCTTGGAGATCTCATCTTGTTTTATTAAAGCTGATACCGAAGAGGGGGAAAGGAGACATTCTGGGCCCAGAACAAAAATATCCCACTTAAAAACCCTGTATTATTTTCTTGGAAACGCTTCTCAGTTGACTTTAATTAAGCTCTCTCCGGGCTTGCAAGCTTGGTGTGCTTGGCTCTCAGGCAGGTTTAATCCCAGACAAGCTCCCCACACCCCCAGTTGTCCCCGCTACCACAAATCTTAAGGAACAAACTGGGTTTTGCTAAAACACCTGGATTAAGAGCTGGCCCACCATCAAGAACATCCTGACGTTGCCTTTTCGTCACCGGTCATGGCATAAGCACACAGCTGTGAACCGCTCTGCTCACTCTGCCAGCAGATCCAAAAAGCGGCTTTACTCCCTCATTTTTGTTGTTCTCCTTTATTATATTTTCATTGCTATTGCAAGGCTGGAGGGGATGCATCTCTTGTGCCTGACCATGCCCCAGAGGTATCAGGGCAAGCAGGGTGGCCACAGTGACCAGGGTGTTGCTGCTGAGCCTTGTGCCAGGTGCTGCCATAAAATCAATAATTACCCCTCCCCCCGCCCTTGGGAGAAGGAAGCTCTTTAGGATGATTACAAACACTCCAAAAGTTGGGAAATCCCAGGAGGGAGCTTGTCTGGGCATCATCTGGTGCATACCCATTATGTAATTACCATCAATCTTTAATTACAGATGATACTTTTCCATCAGAATCGAATCAGACGGAACACAGGACGCACAATCCTCACTGAAGGAGCTGCCATTAGATGTGATTCCCACCTCAGTGGGCTCAGGTTTGTTCACTGAACTCCCTCTGCTTTGCATAGGTTTTGTGTAAAAAACCCCTCTGGCTCCCTGGCAAGCACCCACATTGCCCCAAGAGGGAAGGATTTTGCCTCCTCTTCCTCCACGGGACCTGTGGGTGGACAGACTAAGGCCAAGATCTTGAAACAAAACCTTTGTTTTGATTCCTGATGTGAGATGACCAAGAAAAGGGCCTTTGGGGATGCCACTGGGCAGGGTGGCCACCTGCCCTGGGGTCCCCAGCTCAGCTGGTCCCCGGGATGGGTGCTCAGAGCAGGTTCCTTGGTTGCAGGCACTGTGGTAGGGTTGTTTCTCCTCCCTGAGAAGGGCCCTGGTGTTTGCCCGGGGCAAACCCCAACAAGTCAGCCCATGCAGCGAGCGCCTGAGCTGCTGCAGAGCATGCGGGGCTGCCTGCCCCGGGAGAGAGAGGCAGCTGCTCTGCAGGGAATCCTGAAATGCCTTGGGTTGGGAGGGACTGCAGAGATCGAGGTCCAACCCCACTGCCATGGGCAGGGACACCTTCACTGGACAAGCTCGTTCAAACCCCCCATCCAACCCAGCCGTGGCAAAGCAAGCAAAACCCGTCCCGAGCTCCTAAATCCCAACTCAGAGCCAAAAAAATCCCAAAGATGTGGAGGAGCAGGATTCGGTGAGCAAGTCTCCTCCAGTGTGAGGTTTTGCAGACCAGATTGTCCCAAAACCATGCCTCTGGCAGCACTGACCCCAAAATTGCCCCCCCCCAGCTGGCCCTGGGGTGGCTGCACTGGGACACTGCGCCGCGAGCTCCCTTTGCAGCCGTGTGGTGCAATGCTGCTCTGCCTGAGCCCTGCAGGGATGCAGGGCTGGGACATCCCCGAGGTGGAGCTCCCCTGGGGCAGGCAAAGGGGTGCTGGGGCTGCCGTCCTGCCAGTGTCCTCTCGGTGATCCCACATGAGGCCGGGAGGTTGCTCAGGGCACTCTGGGCTGCTCCTTGAGCAGAAGCCAGCGTGGCACAGTACGGCACGGCTGCCAAGGATGCCCAAGATGAGTTCCAGCAAAACAACTGGCCACGAGCACAGGGCTGTGACCCGGCAGCTCTTCCCGAGGGTTTCCCCCGTGTCTCACCCCTCTCCAGCTCTCGAAGGACATGCTGGGGACACAGCGCAGGCTCGCGCATCGGGTAATTTTTTAGGGATTTACAACTAAAAGGGCAAGGGCGGGGGGTGTGGAGGGGAAACCCTGCAAAGGTGCGGATGGAACACGGGGCTGTGCCACCCTCCCTGGCCGCGGGGTGTACCGGAGGGAGGCCGGGGCCGCGGGAGGGCAGCGCAGCGGGCAGGGCGTGCGGGCAGCGCCGCGTCCCGCCGGCCCCGGAGCTGGCAGGACCTGTTGTGCGAGGTGCAGGGGAGAGGCTGGAATGGCTCGCGCCTTGCGAGCGTGTTGCAGCAATTCCCAGCACACGTCATGGGGGTTTTGTAACCGCCCCAACTGTCTCGGGGTGGATGCGCCCGAAGGGCCCGCAGAGAACCTAGCGCTGCGGTGCCCGCGGCGGGCACGGCGACGCCCGGCGGGACAGCCCCAGCCCCGGCCGTGGCACACAGCTCTCCACCAGGCCTGAACGCCAAAGGGCAGCATCTCCTCCCCGGGCAATAGGGAGTAATCAATCCTTCGAGGAAGAGGAAGGGAAAACCCAAGAAATCCCTGCTGGGACAGGTTTCCAGTCTTCATGTTTCCCATTGCCATGGAGATGCCATGGGATGCACAGGCTGGAGGTTGTGGAGAGCCAGAGAGAAGTGATTCCTCAGAGAAAACATGGGCTGCAAGATGTGGGTGCATGGCCTTTGTCTCAGCTGGGAAATTCTGGCATCCTCCTCCATGCTCTGACCCGCTCATAAGAAACCCCTGAAGGGTGATCATTCCAAAAAAAGTGAGGGGGAGAGACCGAGGTGTTTGGTGATGTGCCAGAAAATTCTGTATGGCACCCGGACAGCAGCCAGCAGAACCCCAGAATGGACTTGGTGATCTTAGAGGCCTTTTCCAACCTATTCTGTGATTATGGAGCCGGGGTGGAGCCTCATGTGTTTCCAGCAAGGGGGCACAGCTTGGGAAGTGCCCCTGACATCAACCCAAATGCCGCCGATGTCCCCATCAGCCGCGTGTCACCTCCTCTGGCTGCGCTGCCCCCCTGCTGCTGGCGTGTGCCCGAGGTCCCTGGGAGTGAATGGGATAATGCAGGAAAAGGCTGCTCTGGGCTGCTATCCAGATGGTGCCAAATCCTGCTAGGCACAGCAGCAGTGCCACCGTCCCACCGGGGTCACCCTGTCAGCACAACAGGAGTGGGACTGACTCGCTGCCACCCAGGGAATTTCCCTGGAGCACACCGTGGGATACAAAAATCACCCAGGTGGTTCCTCCCTCCCCAAACTGCCCTGCAGGGAATTCAGCTCCACACCCACCAATCCTGATGGTCCCCATCACACCACCAGATATTTTGGAAGACTGATAAGACTGATACCAGTGGGATGGGGTGATTGATGGTGCTGCCTCGTAAGTGGGATGATTCCTGTGAACAGATGTGTCTGGAGAAACTGGGTAAGGAGGGAGAGAGCCAGAGGAGCTGTCCCAGGAACACAGGCAGGTGACAACGCCCACGTGAGCTATGCACAGCCAGCCCCTGGGCACTGCCAGAGAGGTCAGCAGTGCCTCCCAGCTACAGGGTTTGGCCTAACCTGATGGGTTAGGTCTGTTTTAAGGTGTTGGATGAGAACCACCCCAGCTGATGGGTGGCTTCCAGCTGCTGAGGGGTTTTAAGGAAATTAAAGGGTGACTTGTCAAACTTGTGGATTTCTCCCCAAAACAGGAGATGAAGTGGTTTATTTGCTTTGCACTGCATCACAGCCCATTGTCACCTCGTGCCATCACATCCATCCCAGCCCTGTGATCTGGAGAACTAACCCCTTCACCCTCCAATCCCTCCTCCTCCTCATCCTCCTCCTACTCCCAGTCCGGTCTGAGTGATGGAGCTGCAACTCAGCACCTTCGAAGTTTAACCTACGATCCAAACTCCACAGAGTGGAGGTGGTTTTGTTCATTTAGTTGCAACTAAAAGGACCAAAGCCCTCCAAACCAACTGCACAACTCTATGTTCCTCTTCTCCATTGGCTACGGTGAGGTCACAGCAGCTGCCATCACTCAAGGACAATGGCCACCAGGAAATACAACCTTACATCTTCTTGGCTGGCTAGTGGAGGACACTTAAAAGTAAATTAAAAACCTCTAAAATGGCAAACGTGCTGGCTGAGAGGGCCCCTGTAGTCTTGAAAAACAAGAACCTCCCTTAGAAACAGCACTCCGGCCTCCTAATAACCTTAATCGCTCCCGACAGCCCCAAGAACCAGGTTTAACAACATGACTGGGCTTTGTTTGCTTTGCAGGCTGCTTTATCTCACACGGCACCTTGCAATCAGCTCAGGCAAAACTTCAGTTCCTCTAAAATTCCCCGGTTTCCCTGTAGTCACAAACTCCCAAAACAGAGGCAGCTGAGCTGGGGCAGAGCATGATGCTGGCACATTGGCATCCCACCCTGGGAAACCCCCAGGAAACCTGGGAAAGCTCCGTGCTGCCCTTTGTACTCCCCAACAAGCAGGGCAAGGCCATAGATATGTCTTTTTAAAATCGGTGATCGCTGGATTTACATCCCAGCAAATGTAAATACAACAATATGTTAATATTGTTGGTGTCAGTGCATCCCTCCGTGGGGTTAGAGGAGGGTTGGGAGCCTGGATGGACGTGGGAAAGGCCCCAGGAATGCTGAGGTCAAAAGCACCCTTGGCCAGTAAAGCTGCAAAATGGGGCCAGCACAGCACCCTAGTAATTAGCAAAAGCTCCAAATCCTGCAGATTTGGGTTAGAAGGTGACAACCACAGTGGCACCTCCAGGACATGGGTGCTTCCCAAGTGCCAGCACTGGATGATGACCATATCATCCCAATTTAGTTGGGATCATTTCCAAGAATCACCTCTTGCAATCAAAAGCAATGTGGCCAACAGGCTGAGGTAGGGAATCCTCCCCCTCCTCTAAAGGGTCTCCAAGAGAGCTGGACAGGAACAGGACAAGGGAGAATGGGTTGCCACTCCCAAAGGCATAGAATAGATAGAATGTTGGGCAGGAATTGTTCCCTGGGAGGATGGGGAGGCCCTGGCACAGGATGTCCAGAGAAACTGTGGCTCCCCCTGGATCTCTGGCAGTGTCCAAGGCCAGGTTGGACAGGGCTTGGAGCAGCCTGGGATAGTGGAAGGTGTCCCTTCCATGGCAGGGGTGGAATGTGGTGATTTTTAGGGTCTCTTCCAACCCAAAACACTCTGTGATTTACCCTCAACTCGGGATTTCTCTTCCCAGTTCCAGCCACACTCACCCAGCCACGGAATCTTCTTCAGCCCAGAGACAAGTCTAGGGCTTCTCTTCCTCCTCTTTCATATAACTGTTAACACTGAAAAGCCTTATTTTCTCAAAAAAAACCCCTTACTCTTTCTTACCAAGCTTTCATTACAATGCTGGAGTAAAAATTGCCTTTTCCACCTATGTTCACCTGTCCTAAGTGTGTGAAACCAGCACAAAGAGAATCCCCAGCAAAACAGATGGGAATTCAGGAACAGAGGTGACAGCAGCCCTGCCTTGGCCTCAGGATCTGGTCAGTCAAGGACTGTGATCCATGCACCATTCCAGCTTCCCTAAGCACAGGGACCTCCAGCAGCCTCTGCTCCCTGCCTGGAGCTGGACTAAAGGGGGGAGCTGTTCCCCAAATTCTTGCACACAGGTCAGAGGATGCTGATGGACACAGGGGTGCACTCAGAGGAGCTGCAGCTAAACCAGACCGGCTCCTCAGGCTGTGTCTCCAAAAGCTTTCCATTCCATTTCCAGGTACCAAAACATTAAATATTAAGCAAAGAGAGTTAATCTATACCTGGGATATTGACACAAAGCGGAGGAGGGGAAAAGAAAAAGATAAATAGACCTTTAAAAAAAAAAAAAAAAAAACCAAAACAAAATCTGTGTGCCTCTGCAGGCTGTCCCATTGGGGTTTTCCAGACCTCGACTATGGCACCAAGGATGTGTTTGGAGGAACAAGATGCACCAAGAAATGTCACTCTTCTGGCTCTACCCAGGTAGCTGGAGCACTCTCTGGGACCCTCGAGTGGCTCCTTGGCTGAGGGCACAGCCTTGGTCAGGGACAAGGTCACCTTGTGGTCCCCTCTCCCAAGGCTGGGGCAGCATCCAAGCAGCAGCAGAGCAGACACCAGTGTAAGAAGATTAACGCCCAGTTAATCTGTGCCCAGGACTGTGCTGCCACTCAAAAGGGCTTTTGGAGCTGGGGAAGATGAGGCTGCTGGCCTGGCTTATCTGACCCTTGGCTCAGTGTCAGCCCTCACTGTGGGACCAGCACTGGGACAGCCACGGATCCGTGGATCCCTCAGCACCAGAATGAGCCTCGTACAACCCGAGGGAAACGTCACCACTCATCTCCCAGGAAACACCCTCAAGCATCACTCAACACCTCTCCAGCA
>VWYO01026420.1:123018-133079 GCA_013400275.1 Rhadina sibilatrix | reverse complement strand
TTTTTTTTATTCCAGTCTCAGCATTCCTCCACTCCCCCCAGAAGAAAACAAACCCGAGAGCACAGAATGTGCTTTGCACAGGCCCCGGCGCTGGCGTCCCGCGGGGAAGGGGCACGCGGTGGTCGCAGCAGCCCGCCCGCCCCAGCCCGCCGTGCTTGTTGACATAGGCAGCACAGTATATTTCTTTAAAGACAGGAGCCTATGCATTCGATGCATTGCTGCCACGGGGTTTGTTTTCAAAGCCTGACCCCAGACCTGAACTCCACGGATCCTGCGTTTCTCAAGATCAAACGCGAGAAAACGTGACCAATGCAAACAAGAAATAAACCCTGATAATTATAGCCAGGGCGGCTATTGTTTAGTGCCGACTAGCACCCGCTTTAGCATAAACAGAACCTTATTTTTAAAGGGATGCCTGACCAGCTGACACCATTACTCCCCATTTTTGCCTCCAAACCCCTTCTTTGATACAAAACCCACATCCCCGAGACCCGGAGGTGGTGTAAGAGCAGAGACAAAAGGCTGAGCCATGCCCACAGCCATACTGGATGCTGCTGCCGGAGCGGGGAGCGGATCCTCATCCTCCCAACCTGCTGCCTGTTGGCGGGGGATGAGGGGCTCCCTGGGGTCTGGCTGTAGCTTGCAGCTGGCGGGCTCAGAGTGACGTCGGAGGACAAACAGACAGCACCGGTCTTTTCAGGAAGGCCATATCACTTAGCGCTTGGAAAGGAGCTACGATATTTTCCTGATTATGTTTGCACGCAAACGAGCGCCGCGGGGAAATTATGCAACGCTGAGCGGGGAGGGGTGGGAGCGAGGGAGGAAGGGCTGGAGGGGGCTGCACCCTGCTGCCCTCAGCCCCTGCCAGTGCAGCTGCAGCCCCGGAGGTGCAGCAGATGGGCTCCACCACTGCCGTGCCACAAACCTCGGAGCCGCGGCTGGGCAGGGGTTATTAATGGCCTCCTCGTTAAGCACCCAGACCAAAATGCATATATTCGTCACCCAGGCAATTTAATTACCCAGCCTGGGTTCACCTCGCACACCCACACACCCTTCTTGTTCGAGGCCTCTGTGTGGTCAAAGCCTTAAATAAATAGACGGCAGAAGCAAGAGGCAGATGCTGACTCCTACAACGTCTGTCTTGGGCACAGAGCCTTTAAACCACCAGAACTTGCAGTATTTAATTTCTTTTGTTACCGCTTCTACCTTTAGAGCCCTGCCTTAGGCTTTCTAGATACAATCACAGGCAGCAGGAAACAGCGAGCTACGCTATGAGCTTCCTGGGCATCACACGCTCACACACACACAACACACACACTCCCAGCCCATCAATCACCCTAATTACAGCTGGCCACACATCCGCAGCTCGCTGTGGCACTCCGTTAGTACCCATAATTACACGGTCGCATCGTTTCCCTGGTAAGAGTATCAGGGAGTTAATTTGGGATTGTAGATGTGGTGGATCCCGTAATGAAATTCATCCTGGCGTGCTCCCCGCCGCACTTGCCGGCCATGCGCCAGCTGAGGGAGGGAGTGTGGGCAGTGCTGCTCCCCAAAACAAGGCTTTGAGGTCCTTGCACACCCCTGGCACTCATCCCTCTGCAGCGCACTCCTCGTCCCGGCTGCTGCCCACATCCCATCCCGAGTCAGGACAGCACCACAAGCAGGTTCCCTCAGCGTCAAGTGCTTGTCTCCACCTGGCAGATGAGAGCAAGGTGGGCCACAGGTGTCCATCACAGGGATGGATATGAACTTCCAAGGGAGATAGCAGGACCTGGGACAAGGCTGGACCTCCCAACACCGGTGTCCAGCTGGGACCACCATGCCAGCAGGCTGATGTTCCCCTCTGCCAAGTCTACTTCAACAGCAGGGTCTTGGCAGCAAGAAACATCCCTGTTCTCCACGTTAACCCTACCCAGTGTGCATCCTGGCCGGGCCTGCCGGTCCTACCAAAACACACAGCTGGGTGCAGTCCATGGATCTTGCTTTTCAGGGACGTGAAGTGCTGGAGACCCCGCGCAGCCCTCGGAGTGACGGCGCAGGCGGCGCTGCCAGCCCTGCCCCGCGCCGGCTGTTCCACTGAATGGACACAGCTCGGAGGGAGCGTGGCAGCAGGGCAGATGCTCTCCTGCAGCCACCCCTGGCCAACAGGGCAGCCAGATAGAAAGCTGGAAAACCCGTAAAATAGAACAATAATAAAGAAAACTAGAGGAGGTGGCTCACACCCAGCAGCTGATTCATCAATGCTGCTCTGCTCTACCCCAAGACACACCAGCAGGACAAGCTAAGGGTGTGTTTTTCAGCCGAATTACTTTTAATTGAGTACATCGGAGCTTAGAAACACATGATGCTGTCTGAGATAAATATAGCCACGGCTACGAGGATAGAGGGGGCAGGGAGCAATCGAGGTTCAACATAACCGAGAAGGAGCTTCCAGCTCCGGGAGGCAGCGCCGGCCGCGCTGCCGCACCTTTCCCCATTCCGCTCGGGCATCCCCGCTCCGCTCGGGCACCCCCCGCACGCCCTGCCCGGCACGAGGAAGGGGCCGCGGAGCCCGTACCTGTTTTAAACTCTAGCGCCGGGTCGTTCTCCCCCTCGCCCAGGTCGCTCTGCAGCATCATGTAGAGGATCCCGAAGGAGTTGTGGATGCCGAAGATGGAGCCGTTGCACCAGGCGGCGGCGAAGACCACCACCCAGCCGAAGCCGCCCTCGGGGGGCTGGAAGGGCGCGGCGACCCCGCTTTGTCCCTGCTCAGCCACGGCCCCGGCCCCGGCCCCAGCCCCGGCCCCGGGCTCGCTCTCGCCCGCCGCCGCCTCCGGCACCTTCTCGTCGCGTTGCGCCATNCAGCGCCGCCCCCACGGGGCCCGGGGGGCGGCAGGGAGCCACGGAGGAGCCGCCGTTGCCCCCCGGCCCCGCACGCTGCCCCGGCTGCGGGGCATCCCTCAGGAGATGGAGGAGGATGCTGCCGCTCCCCTCCGCCCCGCTACGAAGCCCCCGGAGCCGCCCGAGCAGGTGGCGAGCAGCGGGCGAGGGGACGCGTTTCTTTCCACGCCGGGCATCCCGGTGGGGTTTTTGGCGTGCCCTACCCCGGGAAGTTTGGAGAGCATTTGTGCGGCACCAAGCCGGCGTCTTGCCGGGGGAAGCCGCCAACATCACCCCGGCAGCGGGGCTGTCCCCAGGGCCGCGGGTCACCCCATGGTGCCTTCTCCGGGTGGGGTGGCAGCGGCCACCCTGACCCAATGATTTTGGGAGCTGTTCCCTCTCCTCTGCCTTGTTTTGCAGCAAGCTTTGCCTTTTCTCTTCTTTCAATAAATAATTACAAACCCACCGATATATTAAAGCCTGTCTTTTCACACGCTGAAGGTATTTACACTTTCATATATGCCAAGTCTGAGTTATTATTCTTTCTTTTCCCTCATGGCTGTGCCAGTGTCAGATTCCTATCAGAGTAAAATAATACATCCCAACCTCCCGCTGCTCTTTCTTTACCTCCAGGGATATTAATTACAGGGCAGGGTGCGGAGCCGGCAGGGAGGCGGCGGCAGGGCCGCACCATCTCCCTGCCTCTCCCGCAGCCGGAGAGCAGCACCCGGGCACGGGCTGCGGGTTGCGAAGGCTTTTGTCTACGTGCTGCGGCTCGCCAGGCTCGGAGAACCGCGCCGGGACGCGGCTGCAGCCAGGAAAAGATCTCCTCGGCCTTCCCGCCTCCTCCCGCCGGCAAATCACTGCCAGCTCTATCGCCATCCGCTTCCTCCCAGGCAGAGGGTGAGGAGCAGCGGCTCTGCTTGGCTCTGAGCAGCCTCTATGAGCGATGGCCAGACCCGAGCTGGAAGGGATGCGCCGATGGGGAACGCGGTCTCCTCCCCTCGCCTTCCCTCCTGGATGAGCCCAAATCCCCCCGCCCGGTGGGGTGCCTGGCAGGAACGCCACGCTCAGGTCAGCCTCGCTGCTGCAGGAACTGCATTTTTATTTCCCTTCCTCTCTGGTGGAGTCTCCTCCCCGGATCCCCATCTCCACGGCGCGGCCGGGGGAGGCTGAGGAGCTTTGGAAGCATCTTCCACTGCCCTCTGCCGACACAACGAGCAGCTGATTTTTTATACCCACATCACCAGAGAGCGGCCTGGCCTTCAGGTTTTATTTGGTTCCTGGCCTGCTGGTTTTATCTTGTTAAGCCCCTGCAAGCTGAGAGAGAAGGGACCTGGGGTACCCTGGGTGCTGCACAGGGAAGCTGCCCCCCAAAATGTTAATTTTCCACAGTAGCAAAGCAAGGCTGGGTTAAAAACAACACTGAGAGGTGGGAAAGCCCTTTGCCATATAAAACACCATCTTATGGAGACTTCTTTCCTCTGGAGCTGTGGAAGGCTCCTGCAAAGTGGGAAACAGGAGGATAATATTCATTGGACCTTGAGCCAGACACAAAACCCAGGGAGCGGCATCTCTCCTGGGTGTTGGCTGCACTGTGCCTGGACAAAGTATTTTTTGGCCCAGGCATCACTGGGCTGGACTGGACCAGTGAGACTAGGGAGTAAAATCACAGAAGGGACTGAAAAAGTGAGGGTTAAAAGCGTGGGCTGTGTGAGATGATGGGGATTTCATTAAGGAGGGAGATGTAGCCTGGGAAGCTCTGGGAATCCCAGGCAGGAACAGCTCTGCCTGCTGTAAAAACACAGAGCATCCCACCCAGAGGCTCTGCAGCTTGATAACCACAAGATGAAAGAAACACCGAGGAAAAACGAGATAAAGCTGCTTTTCCCTGGTTGAACTCAATGCTAAAACACCCTTCTGTGTCTGCCACATGGTTTTCCTCAAAACCCTGAGCCTGCCAACTTGGTGAAGGATGTAGTGGATGGCAGCAGCACCTCCAGGCTCTCCAGATGCACATCTGGCATCCCTGGAGAGCTGGCAGGGAGCACCTCGTGCCACAGTTGACGAGGCCCTGGCCACCGGGGCAAAGCGTGGCTGTCAGCAGCGAGTGCTTGGCTCCAAACCATGGTGCCAGAGCCTCTGCCAAACAGATTGGCTCCTGCTCAGCGTGTGTGCCTGGTTGTGCAGGAGGGGAGGAGGAATGGAAATATCTCTGCAAACACCTTGGGAAGCGTTGCGGAAGGACGTGGCCCTGGAGAACACGAATTCTCAGCAGCTTTGCAACCTGGCTTGGTGTCAGTGACGCAGGGACATGGAGGGTTGTGCTGAGGACAAAACCTCACTGGCAGCATCTACTGCAGGGCCAAAAGCTCTGGGAAAACATCTCCAGTGGCGAGCAGCTCCCGGTAGAGACATTCAGATGCCAGGCACAGCCCCTTCCTGTCATTAATAATGCTCCTTTCTTTAGACTGGAGTTGTTAAGACAGCTGCTACATCTGGCCTGGCAGACACGCTGTCCCAGAGATAAAAGTAGCTCGGGGGCAGCCTTAGGGACATGGCAGGACTCACTCCCTGGCAGGGATGCTGGAATGCAGCGAGTGGAGCCCAAGGGAGAAGGCAGAGAGAGGACCAGCACACTGCAACATCCTTCCTCTGCCTGACTTTCCCAATGCTTGGGATCAAAAATATCAGAGATGGCACTTCTCACCTTTTTAGCAAAGACTAAAGTCAATTCTACTTAGCTTGGCTGAAAAATGAGGTGACTCAAAAGTGCTAGTGTGAGCAGTGGGGTTTTCAGGGCACCATGTGCCACCAAACCCCACATTTGGCTTCATTTTGGCAGTGGAAATCACAGCTCCATGCCCACTCCAGTGGCTCCAGGCTGGGTGAGGGACATGGTGCTGCTCAGACGCTGCTGCCCCACCTGATTTTTCATGAAGTTGAGCAAAAAACACGGTTTCTGGCCCAAACAGAGGAACAGGGTGGATCTGTGTTACATTAAAGGGCTTCTGGAGCCACACAGCTGCCTGCTCACCTTCAGCCATCCAGCTGCACAGGTGTGGAGGATACTTTCTGAGTGTGCCTCACCAGCTTTCCACATTTCCTTTGAAATAGGAGCTGGAAGGGCACGTTCCTGTGGGGAAGTGGAAGTTCCTGCCCAGCCCCACCAACCCCAACCACGAGGCAGCTCTGCCATGTAACCCCAGAGGACCCAGGCGTGAGGTGCCAGAGACGCTCCGCTGGATGGGAACAGCTCGAGCCGGCACACAAAAGAGGCAAGGATCCAGCTCTAAATTAATATTTTATAGAACACCAAGAAAAATCAGAGAGGCTAATTACAGCGATAATCATCGTGGCCCAGAGGCATTTCCATGGAAGTCAGGAATTACCCAGGATTACCTCAGCCCTTGCAGCAGCCCGCGTGGGAGGCGAGCGCGTGCGGCACCCGCTGCCTCCTCCTGTGCCAGCCAGGGGTCCACAAACCAAAACCAAGAGCTTTGGCAGCCTCCTGGAATCCCACTCTACATGCACAGCCTCTGGCTTGTTGGGGTGAATGGAGGGGTGGTGGGGCTTGGGGCTGGCTGCTCACCTGGGCCCCTCTGTGCCTGTTTGTCCACAGTGTCACTGATGTGGGAGCCATCGCTGACCCCTGTTGTTTTTTTCATTTGTTTGTTTTGTTTTTTTTTTATGATTTACTTTTTGTAATGGAGTTTTTTATGGATTTTTACATAACTTATTGTTATTGTAACTGTTCTTTCATGTTTACATTTCTTTTTTATAAGGGGGAGACTGTTGATAGACTGTTGGGTTGACCAGTGTAGTTAGAGAAGAAAATTTTCTTCTTCGGATTTATGGTTACTGTTAGAATTTTATAAATGTGGAAGTTTATAAATAAACTGTTTTCTTTTTTCACTTTAGACATTTTAGTACATAAGTATTATTTCTTTTGTGTTGTATTGCAACAGACTGCAGCAAGCTGCTCAAAACCCCAAGGGGTTCAGGGAATCA
Organism: Rhadina sibilatrix; assembly: GCA_013400275.1. NCBI lineage: Eukaryota > Metazoa > Chordata > Aves > Passeriformes > Phylloscopidae > Rhadina > Rhadina sibilatrix. Next base: position 126,206 of record VWYO01026420.1, on the reverse strand, counting down.
CTGGTAAAAACGTTTGTGGATGTGCCCCCAGGGTAAGTTTTTCCTGTGGTTCATTAATTTTCTGTTACTAGATGATATTTGCATAGCTTATCTGGTGACAGAATGAATTCCCTTGGGAAAGGGTGAACTCCCCATCAGCTCCTCACTTTGGAGGATGGGGGCACTGTCCAGCTCCAGCATGGCACAGAGCTGGCTCATGGCAAGCCTGGAACATCTCCGGGAGCAGCATGGCCAGCAGGAGTTCTGCAGGCTCCTGTCCCACAGCCCGGGACAAAGCCAGCCCAGACACCTGCAGGGGGAACGGCTTGGGGAGCAGAGAAGCCTTGGTGCAGCTGGTTCGTGCCCCTGAGCTCGAGCAGAGGACACTGCTGCTCTGAGACTCAAAAAAACTCAGGTAAAACCCCACGTGTGCTGTGCACAGAGCTGGGAAGAGCCTGGGCTGGGGATGGCCCTGGGCTGAGGGTACTAAAGGTGCTCAGATCTGTGGGTGCTGCTGTCTGCACCCTGCCCTCACCCTACCCAGCTGTGTGGGGCACCCCGGGCATGCTGCTTGTGCCCCCCAAGCCCAGGTGTGAGTGTGCCCGAGAGCACCCAGGAACACAGGAGATGGTCTAGGGGCTCCAGGGGCTGAAGCCTGGGGCAGCTGTGGCACCCTTTGTCTTTGCTCCTGGCAGTTCCAGGGTTTGTGCCATGCTGAGCTGCTCCTGGCAGCGCTGAGAGCTGGGGGTCACAGAGGGCTGCAGTCAGAAAGGGACAACTCTGTCCTGGAGCACAGCAGAGGGGGCTGCTCACCCCTCCCATCCGAACGTGAGTCCTCCATATCGCTGCCTGGTGCTGTGGCAGCCTGTGATGGTGCTGGGAGCAGCATCAGCCTCCTCGCCCTGACCAGCTGCACTCCCGCCTCTGTTTGGGTTACGGGAAACTTTCACTTCATTCCTTGAGATGAGAACTCCGCTGGTAGCACCAGCACAGGGACAGGACAGCTGGCCAAGGCACTCCACGCTGAATGTGGAATGTCCAGGATGATGTGGAATGTCCAGGATGATGTGGAATGTCCAGGCTGAGTGTGGAATGTCCAGGCTGAGTGTCCGCGCTGTGCTGGCTGCTCAAGGAGGGGGACAGTGGGGACACAGGCAGGAGGGACGGGAGTGGGGGTGCAGCAGCCGGGGCTGCCCGAGTTCCTCCCGGCACGACAGAGCTGCCCTTACAGCGCTGCCTGCAGAAGAGACGGGCTCTGGGCTGGGACACAGCCTGGTGCAAGACCCCGAGGTCCAGCCTAGTGAGCGCTCAGGAGATGGCAGCTGTCCCTTCTGGGGTCCCCTCGCCCTTCATCCACGGCGGTTTTCTCTTCCTGACGAGCACCAGGAGCTGCGCTGTGGGGTGCGGGAGCAGCAGCCTGATGTGCTGGGAGCGAGGAGCTTTCCTCGCTGCCTCCACGCTGCTGGATGCGGCTCCTTCCTGACAAACACGGCTTAATCCCGCCCTGGAGCCTTCCGTAAAGAAATCAAAGCGTGAGTCATCTCCCTCCAAACCTCAAACCGTGTCACAGATTATCCCTGGTGCTGCTGAACTTCTTTCTTCCCCCACACGCCTCAATGCAAGGGGAAGCAAAGACGTTTCCCACATTCCAGTTCCCGCACAGCTCGAACCACCTGTCCCTCCTGGCTCACTCTGCCCTCTAGTAGCGGCTGCATTTACAGCAGTCAGAGAATCATGGAATCGTGGAATTGTTCAGGCTGGAAAAGCCTCCATCGAGTCCGACCATTCCCACAGCACTGCCAAACTCAGCATAGACCCACATCCCCAAGTGCCACATCTACACATCCTTTAAATCTCCCCGGGGATGGTGACTCCACCACTGCCCTGAGCAGCTGGGCCAGGGCTGGACAGCCCCTGCAGTGAAGAGTTTTCCCTAACATCCAATCTAAACCTTCCCTGGCCCAGCCTGAGGCCGTTCCCTCTCCTCCTGTCCCTGTTCCCTGGGAGCAGAGCCTGACCCCCCAGGGAGTTGTGCAGAGCCACAAGGTCCCCCCTGAGCCTCCTTTTCTCCAGGCTGAACCCCTTTCCCAGCTCTCTCAGCCTCTCCTGAGGCTCCAGCCCCTTCCCCAGCTCCATTCCCTTCTCTGGGTTTGCTCCAGCCCCTCAATGTCTTTCTTGAGGGGCCCAGAAGAGCCCCCAGGATCTGAGGTTCTATTTCTGTGCATGCCTTGTTCTGCTGCCCCACCAGCCTCCAGCCCAGAGTGCCCCTTGACTGCCCTGGCTGGGCAGGAGCAGGGATTTGAGGAGGGGCTGTGGGGTCACTGGAGACTGCCCTGGCTCTGCTGGCATCCTTGGCATGGATGTGCAGCTGCCATGGGCAGAGCTGTGTGGTTTTCCTGCAGTCTTGGCCCCTGAAGGAGTAAATCACGTCACTCCTTAGCCAGCATGCCAAATCCCTGCAGGTCACTGGGGCTGGAGTGTGAGCACAGCCTGGATGGGTTTGGGGTAGGCTGGAGTGGCCTGAGAAGGGCAGAGGGGTCTAGGGAAGGTGTCCCTGCCCACCGCAGGGGGGTTGGAATTGGATGGTCTTTAGGGTTACTTCCAACCCAAACTGTTTTGGGACTCTAGGACTCCCAGGCTTGGCTTTTGTTAGACCCCCAAACAGAGGAGGCTCCTGCAAATGTTTGCACTCACCATGGCCCAGTGCTGGCACTGGGACACAGAATTATGGCATGTTTTAGGCTGGAGGGCACCTTTAAAGGTCTTCTAGTCCAACCCCTGGCCATAAGCAGGGACAAAACCCACTCTCCCAGGCTGCTCCAAGCCCCATCCATCCTGGCCTTGGACACTCCCAGGGATCCAAGGGCAGCCACAGCTTCTCTGGGCACCCTGTGCCAGGGCCTGCCCACGCTCATTGTAAAAAAACTTTCTCCTCATATCTGGTTTAAATTGACTCTCCTTTATTTGAAAACCATCACTTACTTTCCTGTAACAATAGGTCCTGCTAAAAACTTTGTCACCATCTTACCTGGAGCCCCTTTAGGCACTGGAGGGGGCTCTGAGGTCTCCCTGGACCCTTCCCTTCTCCAGGTGAGCTCTCCCAGCCTGCCCCCAGAGCAGAGGGGCTCCAGCCCTTGGAGCATCTCTGTGATGTGACCAAGGAGAGAACCCCAAACCCTCGGGCACCAGCAGCTGGTGACAGTGACAAG
>VWYO01026420.1:95868-108843 GCA_013400275.1 Rhadina sibilatrix | reverse complement strand
ACAGGTACGGGGCCCTACAGGTAAGGGGCCCGACAGGTACGGGGCCCTACAGGTACGGGGCCCTACAGGTGTGGGGCCCAACAGGTACGGGGCCCGACAGGTACAGGGCCCTACAGGTACGAGGCCCTACAGGTATAGAGCCCTACAGGTACTGGGCACAGGCTTCCTGGGGCTCCCAGGGGGTTCTTCCCATGAGAAGGATCAGGCATGCCCCTTATTTGCAGCTGATTTCTCCAGCTGCTGTGCTGCCCTGGGTTTCTTCTTTTCTTCTGTCAGAGCCGGGATTAATGCACGGGAGAGGCAGTTTCGTGTTCAGACTCAGATGTTTATTAATTCTTATCTATAGCACAGTCTCACCAGTTGTGAGCTCTGGCTAACAAAGTAGAAAATGGCTCTGTCTCTTACTCTTCCCAAGGTCTTTTAAGCATAAATTATCCAATTATGAAATGACACCTAAATTATTTTTACTTTTAGCCCAATAACAACCACCTGTGGTCCACAAGGCTGATTTTTTTACCCACTTATAATACACCATCCAGACCCATGAAGAAGATGGTGAAAGAAGAAGAACTTAGCCTACACCCTAAATCCTCCATCTTGCCTACATATATTACTATATTCTAAAGCCTTAAACTCTTAAAGCTTTACAGTTTTTCACACTGTGGGGTCACACAATACTATTCAAACTACACACCCACAATCCCAGTGCTGTCACTCAATTTTGGAAGTCTGTTCCACGGCCTCAGGTCAAATGTAGTGCTTGCTTGGGGGTCAGTGCCTTTGAGCACAGAAAGCCCAAAATTCTCAGCTTCCAGGGTTCCAACATACTGCCAGCCCCCTTGCATGGGGTGCTTGGGATGTGTGTCCACACCCTGCAGGTGGTGACCACTGTGTCAGATGTGTTTGTGGTGGGGCAACATCTCGAGGTCATGGTTATACCCAAGCCCTTGGGAAGGGGAACAGAGGATCTTCTGTGGCTAGTAACCCTCTCTCCCCCCTTCCCAACCCCCAGGGATGACAAGAAGGATGGCCTCAAATTCTACACCGACCCCTCCTACTTCTTCAACTTATGGAAGGAGAAGATGCTGCAGGCGACAGAAGACAAAAGGAAGGAGAAGCGCAGGCAGAAGGTGGGTGAGGGCAGGTGGGCAATGAGGGGGCTGGAGCTGGGGCTGCTCGGAGCCTGGGGACAGCCACCTCCTGGTGCATCCTTCATGCTCTCCTCCCCTGCACTGAGTGCATCCCACAGGGCTGGGTGATGCTCCCCAGGGGATTCTCCTGGTCCGGAGGAGCCGGGCTGGAGGTGGAGCTATGGCTCTGTGTTCCCGCAGGAGCAGCGGCTGGTGGAAGACTCCACCCGGGAGGTGAAGAAAGTGAGGAAAGCCCGCAACCGGCGCCTGGAGTGGAACATGATGGCGTATGATAAAGAGTTCCGGCCGGATAACAGGTTCTCACCATCCCCCTATCACATGGCCTCATCGGAAGGATCACTGTCCCCAGATAATAGGCAGGTTCTACCTCCTACACCTTCAGCTCACGGCTCTCCTTTGCTTTGCTCTTCCTCTCCGGCGTTGCGGGGGACTTGTTGCCCACAGCGGGGTCGGGGTGCTTGGCCGTCAGCCTGTGGTAGCTTCATGGATAGCTGGTGTCCCCAGGGTGTCAGCCTGGTCCTCAGGATCCCCTTGGCTTTGGGATAAAACCGGATCGCTTTCTGTTTTTGCAGCTAAGGGAAGAGAGTGATTCAGCTCTGATGTGTCCTCCTCCCCTCTGCTCTCACTCTGCTGTCTCCCACATTGATATTTCCGTGGCCTTTCCTTGTTTTGTTGTCTCAACCCCAAAATACTCGCACACTCACAGCCCCTCCCCTGCCCCAAGCTGCCTCAGGGGTCCAACAGCGGGGTTTTCCTGTGCTGCAGATCCTACGCCTCGGACGCTGCCGACCACTCCTACCCGGCCAGCCCCAACCACCCCGCGCAGCTGCTGGCCCCGGCGGCTCACCTGGCCCCGGCGGAGCACAAGGAGGGGGTGCTGGCGGCCACCAACCCCCCAGAGCACGTGTTCCGGCCGGCGGCGGGCAGCCGGCAGAACAGCCTGACCCGCCTGCAGCAGCCGCACCCTCCGCCGCCCCCCGAGGCCGTCCTCAACGGGCCCAGACCCCACCTCGTCAAGGATTACGGGTAAAGCTTCAGCCTGCTTGCTGCTGGAGGGGGGTCCAAGGGAAGGGAGGCTCGCTGGGGGTCTGACACCCCCCCCCATTTCTGGGCTGATGGAGCAGGGAAGAATCTTTTCCTGATATCCAGCCTGAACCCCCTCTGCAGCTTTCATGGTCCCAAAGGGTGAGACTCAAGGCCAAATCAGTCAGGAGGGCTTGTTGGGTAACGTCATCCCAGATAAGGGGACAGGGTGGATGGAGGGTTTTCCACTGGGGTGTTGCCTGCTTTGCACCACTGCATGACCCATAGTCCATCCCACCAGCAGACCTCCAGCACCATTCTGACCCTGGGACAGAGCTTTCATTGGGGTTCAGGGCAAACCAAGCCAGAGCAGAGCCAGTTGGGTGCTGGGATGGGTGATGGGTTCGGGGATGGGTGCTGGGTGCTGGGATGGGTGCTGCGTCCTGGGATGGCTGCTGGGATGGGACAGCTGGAGGAGACTCAGGGGAGACGTCATTGCCGCCCACAAATTCTTGAGGGGAAGCAGAGGGGCAGATGCTGAACTCTGCCTTGTGATACCCAGTGACAGGACCCAAGGGAATGGCCTGAAGCTGTGTCAGAGGAGGTTTAGGTTGGATATCAGGAGAAAGGCTCTTCCCTCAGAGGGTCGTGGGGCACTGAGCAGGCTCCCAGGGAATGTTGACAACACCAAACCTGCCAGAGCTCCGGGAACCTTTGGACAAAGCTCTCAGGGATGCACAAAGTGGGATTGTTTGGGATGACCCTGTGCGGGGCCCGGAGTTGGATNCCTGGAGCCGCGGAAGCCGCAGATCCCCCTGATGCCCATGAGCGACGCCCGGAGCGACCTACTGGCTGCCATCCGCAGGGGTGAGNCCTGCCAGAGCTCCGGGAACCTTTGGACAAAGCTCTCAGGGATGCACAAAGTGGGATTGTTTGGGATGACCCTGTGCGGGGCCCGGAGTTGGATCGGATGATCCCTGTGGCTTCGTTCTAACCCAGCCCATCACTCGACTCCTCGATTCCCGTGGCATTGACCCCTGTGCCCCCCGTTGCAGCCCGCAGCCGGTGCCCATGGCCGAGTACTTCGTGCCGCCGGCCCCGCCGCCGCCGCCGCCCGTCATCCCGTCGGCGCAGACCGCCTTCGACAGCCCCATCTCGGCTCCCCCCGCGCTGGCCCCCGGCTCGGCCGCGGCCCCGTCCTACGCCCCGTCACCGCCGCCGGCGCCCCCCGGGCCCTACTCCGCCTCCCCGCGTGAGTGAGTGAGTGAGTGACTACAGGCACCTGGCACTGGTGCCGCTGGGACAAAGCGGAGTGGGGTGGCACTGGCGATGCTGAGGGCGACATGACTGCAGGTGATGAGTGAGGATGGTGGGACCTTGCGGGGGGAATGAATGTAGCGTCGAGGTGGGGGACCCATGGTTAGAGGTGGAATGAAGCCCCTGGATTGCTGGCAGCTCTCAGGCACTTGGCTTCCTCCCGGGCTGGAGTGGATGATGGGCTCCAGGGTCTCTCGCGTTTCTCTTTCCTGCAAATATCCGGGTCAAATGGTAAATTTAACCTTCCAGAAGGTTCAGTATCTTCAGGCTAAGTGGAAGCAGAGGAGGAGCTTTATTCTATGATACAGCTTTGTAATCATACATATTCTGGAGTGGTTTGGGTTGGAAGGGACCTTAAAGCTCACCCCATTCTACCCCCTGCCATGGGCAGGGACACCTCCCACTGCCCCGGATTGCTCCAAGTCCCACCCACCCTGGCCTTGGACACTTGCAGGGATCCAGGGGCAGCCACAGCTGCTCTGGGAAGCTGTGCCAGGGCCTCACCACCCTCACAGGGAAGAATTTCTTCCTGACATCCAACCTGAGCCTATTTTCTGTCAGTTTACAGCCATTCTCTCTTGTCCTACCAATCCTATCCTGTTATCCCATATAACTTTGTCATCACCAGGGAAGCAGCCCTCTTGTCTCAGCCAATACTTTCCAAGTGGGGGTGGGTGCTGCACATTGGGTGCACTCCCCCTAAATCCTTCCCCCCTCCCCCCCCACTTTCTGTAGGAATCCAGCTCCGGAAAGTCCAGGAGCAGTGGGAACAAGAGGCCAAAAAAGAGCCCGTGGGCAATGACGTGGCCACCATCCTGTCGCGCCGGATCGCAGTGGAGTACAGCGAGTCCGACGACGACTCCGAGCTGGACGATAACGAGTGGTCGGACTGAGGGGCCCCGGGGCTGGGCTGGACTGGCTCGGAGCTCTGGGCTCTGTTCCAGGTGTGTATAGGCACCTTCCCCAACGCCGCTGCCGGCGGGGTGTGGGCAGCCCCGCCCGGTCAGGAGCTTTGCTTTTACACTTTGTCAAAAACCCTTCGGGCAGCAGCAGCAGCAACAGCACTGGTAGGATACACCTTGGAGGCAGTGAGAGCAGAAATTAGCAGCACCTTCACAGTTAATGACTTGCAAAATTCTCTGAAGGCAGGTTAATAGGATTACTCCAGATTTACACCTGGAGCAAGACCGGAGACTGGCCCTGAGTGTGCTTTTCAAGAGAAGGGAGCCCCAGAGGCAGCAGGGCTTTTTCAGCTACATGGTAATTTCTTCTGGAGAAGAAACCTTGTTTGCACAGCTGGTGCCACCACAGGAGCGCAGGGGGTGGCCATGTGGGCCTGGGGACACTCTGCTGCTGGTGGTTTTGGGGTCAGGCAGCTCCAAAGGCTGTGTGTGGGCAGCCCCCTTCCCTACAGAGCAGCACACTGCTATGTTTAGTAGCAGTTACACCGTTGTGTTGTTGCTCCCTGGAAAATCATGCAATGCTTTGGGTTGGAAGGCGCCTTTAAAGCCCATCTGGTCCATCCAGAACTGGGGCACCTTGCACTAGACCGGGTTGCACGAGCAGCCCAAGGTGTTGGTGACCTCAGCCTGTATCCACCCTCAGAGCTGGTTTTCTAGGAGCAAGGGGGGAAGGCAAGGCTAGTGTGGCTGGCAGGGAGACACAGCCTTGTCCTGCCTTTTCCAGCAAAGTAGTGGAGGTGTCCAGGGAGCTTCCCCAAGCCCAGCTCTCCTTGGCCTTAGCGTGATACCCTGTCAGTGTTATTTGAGAAAAAGTGAATCAGGCAATATGCTGCTTTCAGGTGAACGCTCAACTTGCACTTTGCAGCCCCACAAGCTGTGCCTGTACACTTGAGATCAGCTCAGACCCAGGCACTGATTCCCCCTGCCTGATCCTCCTCCATCCCCTGTCCCACATTTGGAGCTGGGTAACCAGGGCCTGATTTCAGCACTGAAAATAATCTGTTTGCCCATCAAAACAGAGCATGATCCAGGGAAGAGTTTTCACAGAGCTACAAAGGAAGGAGGCACAGAGCAAGGCAAAGGGGTGGTAAACACTGGAAATATCTCAGGCAGGTGTGAAGACCTGTAGAAAGCTGGGAGAGGTTCCCCACCTGCTGAAAATGGGCCAGGACCAGCCATGGATTGGGCAGTGTGGTGTCCCCAGACCCTCTCTTGTGTTCCCCTGTACCACGAGTCCCTGAATGGGGAAAGCCTGAGCTCTGTGCCCAGTTCCCTGCCTCTCCCAGGAGCCCTGTAGGTAATGACCACTTCAGCAGTACTTTGAATATGTAGAAGCAGCCAGACCTGTAAAAGAGGTGAGAGGATATGGCTGAGACCCAAATGCTGATCCTTAAATTGACATAATCCTAGAATGGTTTAGGATAAAAGGGACCTTAAAGAGCATCTCATTCAACCCCCAGCCAAGGGCAGGGACACCTTCCACTAGACCAGTGTCTTGATTTGGAAAGACAGGTATCTACCAGGGAAACTGGAGTTTCCCTGAGAATGGAGAATGTAACCCCCACCCGCCAAAAAGTATAATTTTGCAATCAAGGGCTTTCAGGCAAAGATTTTGGGAATAGGAATAACAGTTCTTTACTAAGAATATTAACAATACGAATATAGTAGAAAAAAAAAAAAAAAAAAAACCAAAACCACCCACCCAAACAAGAAAACAAACAAACAACAATTTTGGAGAAAAGCCTGACAGAGTCAGAGCTACAACCTGACACCCTGCTGGTCAGGGTGCTGGGTGCAGTCCAAAGGCAAGTCCTTCTGAAGTGGCAGATGTGGTTCTGTTGAAGTAGAGATGATCTTGTAGCAAAAAAGGGTCCAGTGATGGTAACAGGGGTCCAGTGGTGATGAGTAGGGTCCAGTGGATCAGAAGGGGTCCAGTCTTCCTCCCAGCAAACCAGGTGAAGCAGCAGCTTTCCAGTCCCTCTGTCTCAGTTTATAGCAGGTAGAAACTGCCTGCCCCCACCCCACTGCCAGGGGCACGTGATGCATCTCACAATGGGGTGATGGAAATGCAGATGCACCGCTCTGGGGGCGGGGGTACAGCCTTGGGGGGGGTGCTAATGGCCCATTATCAGAAGGTGTCGGGCCTCTCTCCCACAGATGAAAATAGAATACACATATTTGGTTCCACAACCCAGGACAACCAGGTTGCTAATTTCCTGGGAAATGCTGGTGTTGAGCAATGTCCCAAACATCTGCTCATTTGCACCCAGTGACCAACCCCTCATGGCCAGATGTGGTGAATCCTCTGCCCCTGCTGGGAAATGCCCCCAGGAGCTCTCCCTTCTCGAGTGGCACAAAATAGTCTCTTCTCCCTTGGATGTGACACCTTCCACAGCTCCACAGCCAGGCTAGGAGCTGTGGTGCTGAGTGAGCTTGAGCAGGGGTGCAAAATGGATTTGGGATGTGGGAGAGGGCAAGGCAGGAAGCAGCAGAACAACTGGAATATGTGGAGTAACTCATCTGCAAAACCCAAGGAGCAGGAGTGACCAGAGGAGACAGGGTGACACCGTACCCTGCAGGTGGCCAGGAAATTCCTGATGCTCACTGAGAGCTCTTGATTCTGATGTTGACCCTCTGAGATGCAGGGAAAGGGCTGCAAGAGCTTTTTACAGAGAGCCCCTGCAATGCCCAGGACCTGCTTTCCTCGGGAAGGCAGCTGGTGTTTGGCCTGGAGCAGATTCAGAAGGAAGTAGTGTGAAAATTCAGGGCAACATTTAAAGTGGTGTTTCTGGTGGAGTGTAATCAATGCAGATACAATTACAAAACTGTTTGTAAGTGAAGAGAAATTTGGATTATTTAGGTAATTTAGGAGGCATAACAACCCTTTGTGAGAGAGACAAGAAAGCAGGGGATGGTGCAGCTGCTCTTACTTGTTGCAGAGATCGAGGGGCTGCAGAGTCACTGTGGGGGCCCAGCAGAGCTCAGGAGTCCCACTGGCCCCAGGAAAGGGCTCTGGGACACAGGCGGCTGGCTCATCCCTTGGCTCTGTGACTGTCCCATTTCTGCAAAGCTGAGCCAGTCCTGGTGGGGCCTGGAGAGCAGCCCAGTGCCCCTGAAAGATCAAGGCCCTTCCTTTCATGCACCAGTTGCTTTATGCGTGTCACATGGGGCCGTGACAATTGGGGCAGGGCTCCGTGGGTGTGTGGCAGGTCAGGGCTGTCCCTGGGGCCTCCCACTGCCCTGTCACCTCACAGCACATGTGCTGGGACTGGCAGCTCAGGATTGGTGCCATTGCATGGTAAAGTGCTTGACAATCACAGGAAGATTGGAAGGGACCCTAAAGGTCACTTAGGTCACTCAGGCCTTGCCTGCCCTGTGCACAGGCCACATCTGCAGAGCAGATGCACAGCTGGCAGCCCCAGGGGGACAGGAAGGGCTCACCCCGCTTTCCTCACACCTTTATGTCCTCACACCATGTCCCCATTAGGCATCCCAGCAACCCCAGCACGTCATCACTCACTCTGCTCTGCTGAAGGAAATCTCCCGAGAACACAAACCCACTCTGAGCTGCAGAGGCAGCCAGCAGCACCCTGACCTCCCAGCACTGCCAGCTGGCTGCAAACATCACCATCCTCCTCCTCCAGGGACCAGAACTGCTCCATCCTCATCCCAGGGAGGTGTCTGGTGGAGCTGGTGGAGAAGTAACCTCAGGGTGGGTTTGGATACCCATTTCTGGTCTGACCATGGCACTCCCAGCTTCTCCCAACAGCACCACAAGGCAGGCCAGCACCAGGGATCATTCAGGTGGGAAAAGACTTTCAGGATCCCCAGGCTGGAGCATTAATGCCACATGGTGGCACTGAGAGCCCCAACCCCATGAGAGCCACTCCATCCTCTGGAATGGAGGATGGGTCCAGGGATCCAGGGGCAGCCACAGCTGCTCTGGGAAGCTGTGCCAGAGCCTCACCACCCTCACAGGGAAGAATTTCTTCCTGACATCCAACCTGAGCCTACTCTGTCAGTTTACAGCCATTCCCTCTTGTCCTACCAATCCTATCCTGTTATCCCATATAACTTTGTCATCACCAGGGCAGCAGCCCTCTTGTCTCAGCCAATACTTTCCAACTGGGGTTGGGGAAGTGCCTTCACCTGAGGGACTCAGCCATGCTTGACCACCTTTATCTGAGGCAGATTCACCTGGTTTTCGCTCAGGTGACCTCTGAAATCCAACAGAAGTGACACCAATCCCTTGGCTGCTCCGGGCTGGAGCTGCTGGGATTGTGCCACACTAATTAACATTGTCTGTCTGTCCCACATGCCACACACTCAGTATTTTGTACATATGTGCCTATTTCTGTACAATCTCCCCAAAGTAGGCCATGCTGTGTTACACAACCTGAGATGCTCAAATCCTTGTGTGGGCTGATATAAAAGTGAATATTTAAATATTTTATCTAGCTCGGCAGACATTAAAAAATGCAATCCAGGTCACAGATGATTGAATTTCTCCTCTCTCAAGAGTACCAGAATTGGGCTGAGGAGATTCTCCTGCACATTAAGGTATAGTGTTCCCTACTAAAATATAGCAGTGGCATTTCATTGCCAAATGATAATCACAGAGTGCCAAACATTTAATGAGTGCAACTGATCTCCTGAGACTTCCTTTCTCCATTTTATCTGCTTTCCCCTACTTGCCAATTTATGGGCACAGATTAAAAATAATAAATATGGCTGTCAGCAATAGGAGGAGAAAATACCCAGTGTCCATGCAGATGGATTGGGCTGGAGTCAGTGGAACATAAATGAACCATTTTGGTTCATTTAGAGATGTTAATGGAAGGCCGTCATCCTTGAGGTCCATCAGGAACCTCTTGGACATCCCAGGTTCATCTGAAAAGGATCCTTACAGGGGCCACTGTGCCCGTGTACACCTGTGAAGCTCCACCAGGTGCGAGGGCTGGTCCTGCTCAGGTTGCTGGAGGTTGGTGGAAGTCCTGCAGTAGTCACTCCTGCCACTGCACTCCGTGTCTCCCTGGTTTGGAGTGACCACTGGAGCTGGCTGGTGGTGCTGGTGGCTCTTAAAGGATCAGTGTCCTGAAGGAAGGATGGATTGGGCAGTTTCTAATCTCTGATTTCCCACCCGGGGAAGAGACCTAGAGAGGAGCAATCACCCCATCCCACGAGAGCTTCTGCTTTTGCAGCTGTTTCATCTTGGGAAGGCTTCACTCCAGTGACAAACTTAAGGCTGAACTTGGCTTCTTCAGAGAGCTCTTTCCACAGAAGAGCCCTCAAATTTCCTCCCAGTAACTTTTCCATCTCTCTCTCCCTCTCCAAACACCCAACAGCCTGAACAGAAGCTTTGCATACTCCCCTGGGCCTGAATTTACACCTCAGCTTAAAGCCAAATGGAAGTTTGGCTTGGAGGGAAGCAGGTTCTAGCACTGGAGGTGGCATTTTGGAGGGCGCATCCCAGAGGCCCACAGCTGGCAGGAACTCCGTCCCACTTCCTTGTGGATGGACCATGGATGGATGGCCATGGGAAGCACTCCCCAAGATGGGATGCTGGCAAGGGGAGCACAGGCTGTCCCTTTCACTGGGATTCCTGTTTTTCCTATAGCAGTAATTATTTAGGGGTAAGGTTTTCTCAAGCTGGAATGTCACTTTACAGATAAAAAAAAAAATAAAATAAAAGTAAGGGCAAGGAATCTGTCCTGAGGAGTTTACAGTCTACAGCGAAGACCATGTAACCTGCACTGCACTTTAGAAGCCTCAAATGCTCACTCATCCATTAATTCCCCCTGGACTGGGCAGCAGCACCATGAGGGCTGCTGTCCCTTCCTTAGGTGACCCCTGAACAGCAGCAGCAGCACCATGTCCCCCAGCTGGTGACAGCACTGGGACTTTCCTGCCCCTCCACACCCCACCCCCGCCCGCCCCGCAGAAGTGCCTGAGCAAAGCCCAGGAGAGCCAAGCCACACTGGGTTTGTCCCTGAATGGGGTCCCTGTGCCCTCGGGTGGGCCTTTCCCAGCCCCCACACAGCTGGGGTGGGAATGGTGCCTGGGAGCACCACTGCAGCACCTGGCCACCCTCAGGGCTGCCATCAGCCCCTGTGTCTCTTCCAAATGCCTGTAACCCAAACCTGGGCTTTGAAGTAGTTCAGTCTTTTTGAGAATCAAAGGGGATTTTTTGGTGGTTTGGGTCTTTTTTGTTGTTGTTGTTGGGGTTGTGTTTTTTTTGTTTTGTTTTGTTTTTGTGGGTTTGTGGTGGTTTTTTTTGTTTTGTTTTGTTTTGTTTTTTTGTGTGTGTGTATGTGTTTTGTTTTTGTTTTTTCTTTTGGTGAGTCTTTTATGATTTTTCTTGGACAAACCCCAGGTTTTCTAGGCTCACTCCCTCAAGCTCCACCTTCTCTGGGTGAAAAACGTGCCTGGATTTTGCTGGTGGAGGGAATGGAAAAAAAAACCAAAACCAAACCCCACCCTTAAGGACTTCAGGGAGGAGGTGTTGGCCCCAAAGCCCTCAGAGCTGTGCCTACAGGCAGGGTGGGACAATGGGATGCCCCCAAGGGAGGACACGAGGCTGGTGGTGCCACCAGGCGAGGCAGAGCCAGCAGCAGGGGTTGGGCTGTTGCTGCAGGAAACCCCCAGGCAAGAGCTGCATGGAAAATGTCCCCTGAAGGCAGAGCTGATGTGACATCACCCAAACTGGTGTCTGAATCACAGACTGACAGGACCCTGAGGCCACCACAACACCACTGATGCTTCACCCGCCCCGGGGGCATCTCCCAGCAGGGATCTTCCCACAGGTGCCTGTAACCTCTGACTCTTCCCAGGAAAAGGATTAAACCTCTTTGCTGGCTGTTGTGAGCCCAAATGTGTGTGGAAGGAGACTTTCCCTCCAAACTTTTCCCACTGTGGGAATACCAGGGGACTGGGCTGGCCCCAGGGGAGTTTTCAGCTGTGTGGTAATTCCAGCACTCGGTTCTGTAGGAGGTTAAGAGTGCAGGGAGGAGAAAATAAGGCAGAAAGAAGCCAGCCCAGCATTTTAGGTTGATTGTGCTCACATCAGCCAGCACAGGGGAAACCTCAGTCAGATCAGACCCTGTGGAAAGGGCAGTGAGGGGAATAAATCTATTCTCCAGGTCAGTGTGGGTTGAGCTGTGGCAGGAAGGAGCTGAGTCACGTCTCAGGGAAAGCTCTCTGGAGGTAAGGATGGAGAAATTCAGGTCAGAGAGGCTCTGCCACGGGAGGCTTCTGACCTTGTGTGCAGCTAGGGAGTGGTGGAGGTGCTCACAGGGCATTTCTGGCACATTTGTAGTTCTCCCTCATGCCCTCCCTGGGAGTCTGTCCTGGTGGGTTGCAGCCCCAAAGCATCCCCCAGCAGCCAGGGCAGCAGCTTCTGCTCCCCCTTGGTGTTGACCCTCAAATAGAATAAAGATAAAATGTGCTGGAATGAACACCTGGGAGGGAAGGATGTTGATTTGCAGCTGTTTCTACTGTGTTTCAATAGTTAAACACCTTGCTCTTTCTGGTGGTTTGGTTTTTTTGGTGTGGTGTGGGGTTTGTTTTTGTTTTTTTTGTTTTGTTTGTTTGTTTGGTTTTTTTTTTGGTCTCAGGTCAGAGCAGATCAATTAAAGAAAGCAAAAATAGTTAAAACAGTTAAAAAGCAGCAGCTCCTCTGGACCATTCATGATCCACAGACTGTAGTGAGCAGACCATAAATGTGGACAGTTTAAAATTTACCCTTTGATTTGGGGTAGCTCAGTTGAAAAATCTAAAAATAAAATAAAATAAAAAAATCTAAAAATAAGAAAAAAACCCACCCCCCACCGACAAAACTAAAAAGCAAACAAACAACTCACACGTGATTTCCAGAAGGATAAACTGTTCCCTTTCCTTCCCTCAGACCTCCAGGGAAGGTCAGACACAGCAACACTTCCCAGTCAATCAGCAACAGAATGAAGCAGGTGCCACCAGAACCACTTCCAAAAATCCCAGGAAACTGGTGTTCAAGGAAAAGCAATAATCACATCACCCCCAGTGCAGCAAGGAGAGGGTCTCCTGCCACTATGGGAGGTGCTTTTGTCCCTGGAGGCCCCTCCCCAGCTCAAGTGTTTCAAATCCCATTGATTTTCACCTCTTCCTGGTGCAGTCCTGATGCCTGAGCTGGGATTGCTGACACCGTGGAAAAACTCTTCTTGCCATGGAAAAACCACAGAAGTCTTGTGTTAAAAAGGAGGAGGGCACTTGGAGCCAGGGACAGGCCCATGGAGGGCTGGTGATTTCCTGCTGGCAGCTTTGGAAGAGCCCTGCCAGGTCTTCAAAAATCACACTCATGAGCATCAACACCCTCTGCATTGCTCCTCCTCCAAATCCCATTTTACATGGAGGTGTTTCAGCTCTGTCTGTAGTTCTGGCCAGTTTTCCACAAATGGGGCTGCTCTTTCTGGTTTTTTTTTTTGTTTGTTTGTTTGTTTGTTTTGTTTTGTTTATGTGGGGTTTTTGGTTTGGTTTGGTTTGGTTTT
>VWYO01026420.1:73455-85994 GCA_013400275.1 Rhadina sibilatrix | reverse complement strand
CCGCACGCACCCCTGGCCGCTATCTCCCGCCGGGCTGAGGCCGAGCACAACTCATCACCCCGCTGCCCGCAGCCGCTTCCATGCGCTCGGCTCCATGCAGGGTCCGCAGCCACTGCGCACCCGGTGAGGAACCGGCCGCCCCCTCCTCCTCCTCCTCCCCTCCCCGGGGCACGGCCACCTTTGCTACCTATTTATAGCGCAACCCCTCAGCCCCCCCTCCTGCAGCCCTTTCTTTTTTGCGTGCAGTGAGTAAAAATAAACACTATTAATAGGCCAGCGCCTGTATGCGGAGCCGCTGACGGAAGGAGAAGGCAGCGGCAAGGCACAGCCTCACGTTAAGTTTCTCCTTCCTCCCCGCCTTTCCCTCCTTTGGAAAAAGCCGGTGCGAGATGCTCCCAGCCGGCGGCAACATCCTGCCCTGCTTGGCAGAGTAAATCCCCCGCCTAGGGGGGCAGCCCAGGTGTGGAGGTCGGGGTTGCGCCTGCAGCCCGCTGCCATCCCCCGCCGCCACCATCGCCCCTTCCCACATGCAGCCGTCACTCCGGGGGTTGCTGTTTTACCTGGCTTTAATGCTCGAGGATCAGCTTGCTCCCCCCACGCCGTTTTTATTTTTTTCCTCGCCAGTCCTTCCAGGCCTTGGTGCGAAGCCTCATTCCTCGGCGAGCATCGCTAATAGCGTTGGCAGAGAGCTGGCATCGACTTGCACTTAATATTCCTGCCCCATTGGATCTGCTGATAAATCTCAACTCTGACGTCAAAGTCTTCACTTATATTCATGATCCAAGTCTGTGAATCAGAGCCGCTGTGATCAGAATAACAACAAGGCTGGCTCCCCGCTCCACATCCCCATCCACACCCGCGGGCACGCGGGGGGTGCGCGCACCCGCCCCACCGATCGTTCATTCATGAGCTCCGCCGCTACTCCGACGCACCTCCCCAAGGTCGGGGCCCGCTGCACCTGCGTCCTGCGGATGCAGCTTGGGCACCGGCCAGGCCCTGGCGCCTCGCAGGGTTTATTTTTACCGCTTGTGCCCAGGGACGCGGGGATGCGAAGGGAGGGCGGCGATCCGGCGTGGCGCGGCTCCGCTGCCGCGCTCCTCAAGGACAATGCCCGAGGCAGCGGCACCGGCCCCCGGCGGCTGAGGCTGCTCGGGGATCCTGTGCAGCCGGACTGGGGCGGGGGCATCCCTCCCTGCGCAGGGAGACATCGCACCGCAGAGCCTTCGCCCAGCGCAGGTTTCCCTTCAGCCAACGAAAAGCTGGGATGAGGAGCGTCCCACTGGAATTGGAACCTGCCCGAGGACACTGAGCATGAGGGTCTGTCCCCCTCACTGCAGCATCCACCTATCCCCAGAGCCTCCTCCCAGACTGCTTGGGAAAGGAACCGCCTGGAAAGGAACAAATCCCAAAGACACGATTATTTTTCCAGCTATAAACGGCTCCGTGATTCATCTTGGGAGCAGGATCATCAAAGCCGGGATGCTCAGCTCCTGGATCCACAGGATTTCAGCTGCATCTTCTCCCCTTTCCCCCCAGCCCCCGGTTTCATAACACTCCAGCTTCCCTCTTTCATCCCGCTCTCTCTTCCAGGCTGGAGCTTTGCGGTGCAGCCAGCTCAGCGCTGGGAAGGCTTTCCAGCTCCTGGTGTGCAGAGACATTTAGGTGAACATCAGTGATTTTGGCTGAACCCAGCCGCCCCAATTTGGAGCATCTGGGTTCCCAATCAGGCCAAGCCCCGTCCCAGGGGACTCGAATCGTCATCTACCTGGGGCCGTGAGCCGAGCGACAGCGGCAGCAGAAGGGGCGGAGGGAACCCGAGCGAGGAGCTGAATGAATCCGCTCCCGCTCCCGGTAACTAATTACGCACCGCCCGGGAAAGGGGAAAGGGGAGGCTGGTGAGGAGCTCTGCCTGGAGCTCCTCGGCAGCGCCGCCCGAGAGGAGGATGCCGGAGAGGCGCTGCAAGGAGCGCTGGCGGCAGAGGGGATGTGCCGGCCGTGCCTGGTGGTCTATGGGGTCAGAGCGCACCCAGGATGGGCCACGAGCTGCNGGGGGGTGGGGATGTCCCTGCTGTCCCCAGCCCCTGGGAGCAACCGGCAGCCAGGCTGAGCGATGATAGGCACACACGGTGACCCAGGCTGGCCCTTGCCACCTGGAGCTGGGACACGCACACTCCCAGCTGATCCCAAACCTCGTGGGCTCGCTGGAGTTGCCTTGGCCCTCCTGCTCCATCCGGCATCCAACCCTTCCTGCACTGTCCCTGCAGAGACACACCCGGCACTCCCACAACAGCTCCTTCCTTCCCATCTTCAGTTCCTCCCCTCAACATCCCCACCACGAGTTTGCCGAAATCCCGGGATGTTTTTCCTGTGTCCTGCAGAAATACCAGTCCCTGGCAGGTGCTCTCCCTCTGAGCTCCAGCAGTGCCTCCTCTCCATACACACATCCCAGGAGATTTCAGCCAGTGCTGGCAGCTGCTTGTCCTCCTGCCCAGGGAAGAGCAGCCCTGTGTCCCCAAAAAGTTTTTTTGGTGTTCCACCTGTGCAAGGGGGCGCAGTGGATTGGCAAAGCACAGGCTGGGGTACTCCTAGAACATGGAGGTTTTCTTGTGACAGAATTAACATTACCTGGCCCCTTCTAAACCAGGGCTTGCTGTCCCCAGAGCAGCCCTGTGCACGTGAGAGGAGGAGCCACTGCACACCCTGTTTTCAATGCTTGAGGATCTACTTGTTGAAGTTGCATTCAATGTCCTGAGCTCCCTGAGTTGCCGCAAGACCATTCTGGAATATTCATGTTTTAGATATGCTTTATCTGTATTTAAATTAGACTCAATAGAGAGGAACAAAGATTGAAGCCAAGCAAAGACACAAAGGCTGACTGTAATTACAGAGCAAGAGGCCACCAGCCTCACCTGGGAACGCTGCTCAGCCTCTCCCACCTTCATTCCTCATCATCCTCCTTGGATTTTGGCCCTTGGGAGAAAACTCAGTGCTGAACAAGGCAGGTTTTCACATGGCAGTGCCCTGTGGTGATGCCGGGTGCTCCCAGCACAGAGCAGAGCTTGACCTGGGGCTCATCCTGCCTTGGATTTTGTGCTTTTTTCAGTTAAAACTAGTAGGTGGCGAGTTAAAAGCAGGGTGGCATCACTAATGACATGGCTGTCCCAGGCCCAGCCCGCTGGGAACCAAAGCTGGAGCAAGGGCTGCTGTTTAGGGGCACACTGGTGGCACAGAGGAACGACTACCACTCCAATTCCCCACCGCTTTTACCTCCAAAACCGGATTTACATCCTTTCTTTGGGGAAACATCATCACCTCCCGGCATCCCCTCAGCTTTTCCCACCCCAGCTCCCACTCCTGTGGGAGCATCCTGACAAATCCATGAGCTCACTGCCTTGTGACGCCCGAGCCAGGCTCTGAACACTGCTGGAACATTCCCCCACGTTTCATTCATCCCAGCATCTTTTCCACAGCGAGCAGATCCAGCCCTGTTCCAGCACCTCCACTGTTCCCTGTTACTCCAACGGTGCTTGAGGAGCTCGAAGGAGGAAAAGCACAGCTATAATTAGTAGTGCTGACTAATCAGGGTGGCAAACAAGAGCTCGGAGCCCGCCAGCCTCCCCAAAACGGGGCCATGGGGGCCGCGTGCCGCCGGGGAGCGCGTGAAGCCCTACATTCCAAGGCTTTGCATAATTCCTGCTGGAAACCAGGCCATTTCCTCACTGCTGCCACTGGAAAGATGGGAATTCTTCCAGTGCTGCAGCATCCCAGCCTGGTGGGACGAGTCAGGGCTCTGTGGTGGGTTAGGGTGGTTGAGGTGCTGATGCCAAAGCCAGGCACTGGAGGAGCTGGAGGGTGGCAGGCAGGAGTGTGGTTGATAAAATCATCCACCTGTTGCCCTGGTCTTTTCAGCTTTCTGATGTTTATCTTTTGTGGTGGAGTTTCTCACATACTTTTCATGTAAATAATGATTGTTTTCTGAAGGAGGAGGGAATTGAGGGACTGTTGGGTCAACCAGCATGGTTGGTGGTGACAATTTTCTTTCTGCAATCCATGGTCACTGTTGGAATTCTATAAATGTCAAGGTCTGTAAATAAAATGCTCTTTTTTGCCTTGGGCATCTCAGTGTGTGACTGTCGTTCATTTGTGTCCTATTGCAACATCCACCTCTGTGGAAAAAGAGCTGATTTTCCTGAAAAGCCTCTCTCCAGGCAGCTGGAATGGGTCCCTTCCAGGTCCTGGCTTGCAGGGGTGAGCTCTGCCATCCCCCTGCAGCAGCACTGCTGCAACCCTGATTTACCTCCTGGGAGAGCCACGGGCAGATCTTTGGCTCTTCCAGCACCAGGGAACAACTTCCTGCCCCCAGGGGAGCTCTCTCTGGGTTGTCCAGCCTGGGGACAGTGGGGACACTGTGTCTCACTGCCCTGTTGCTGTTCCACATGCAGGGAACGTACCCTACTGAGGGGGCAATGCCTGGCTGTGCCAGGAGGGGAGGAGAGATTCGAAGGCTCCCTCCAACTTCTCCTGATTCCCACCAGACACTCAGGCCAAGCCAGGGGAAGGATTTCTGCTCCTTCCATCAGTGATATCATCCCCCACATGAATGGTTTTGCTCCAAGTCCTATCCTGAGCCAAAGTGACATGTTTTGGAGCACCTTTGCTGGCACACACTGTGTCACCATATGTCACTGAGCAGGGCTTCTGGGAAAAGGGTTGGGTTTTTTTCCCAAAATAAAGGGTTCTGTACTGTTTTACTCCTTCTCCCAAGCTGTATTTGCTGCTCTGGCTGGGTGCCTTGCCAGGTGTTGCAGTGTGCCTTTAAGGCTTTCAAGGTGATACCCTTTTTAGGGGTTTTTCCCAGCCAACCCCGAAGGAATGGTTATAATACAGGGTTTACCAAGCAACCTGAGATTTTTGCAGGGGCTGGCCATTGAAGGAATTGGCCCAGGCAGAAAGGGCACACTTCTCCTCACAGGTGATTTGACCTTTAGGCTGCCCTTTAGCCCTCGGGTCACACCCTGTCCCTCTCTGATAGGTAGGCTGTATGCTCTATCCCATCCCCCTCTCCCAGGTAAAAACCCAGGACAAGCACGTGTTCAGGATTCTGCTCAGGAAGCCACACGGTTTAGAAGTACTGCTGCTAACTGGAATAAAATCTCTGGACAAGACTCCTGAAGCAGATCCGTTTCCTTCATCCACTGATTCGTCCAACCTCTCTGAGGGAGCCACGCAGGACCCTGGGTCCTACGCTGCCTGAAAGAAGCCTAGACTTGTCTGAGGGGTCTGTGCCTGTGTTAGAGTGCAAGGAGAGTATCCTTTTGGGACAAACCATGAGGCTGCTCTCCCAGCACAGCTACCAAACAGACTCCACAAAATAGCAGTAATTAATTCGCTGTTATAACCAGGAGTGACTGTGTTTTCCTAAACTGCCATTCAGCCATAGGGAACACCGGGAGCACGCAGAATATTGAGGCAAAATATTCGGGCATATGAGTGAGATAATTAACAATTAACCCAATTAGTAATAACCCAATTTACCCGACGTGGCATGGAGGTAAGGAAGGTTTTCTAGGGGTTTGGATGGGGAAAATTAGGAAAGATCCTTTAAAAAGAGAAAATCTGGAGGGTTTTTCATCTGAGTGCTGGGCAGCAGTCCCTCCCTGCTGTGCCCCTGCCGCCTGCTGCCACCAACATGGTTTTTCCAAAACCAGGCTTGGAGTGAGCTGCTCCAAACCTTGGAGGCACAGCAGAGGAGCAGCTCCGAGCACCAGGATGCTCCTGAGTCTGTGTGGAAAAGCCCTCAGCTGAGGACACACCAGCACCATCAGGAATCCACAGGCACCCTGTGCTGGCAGGGATGGTTTTGCTGCTCCCTGAACCCCCTGATGATCCCTCCTGGGGGATTGGCACGGGGGGAACACGAGGCAGCCCAACTCCCCCCACGGGGAAAACCCTCTGTGGTGGCACTGAAAGCCCCTCCAGCCTCCCCAGCTCCTTTCCTCTGGCCAGGAAGGATGTTGGGTTCCAGAAATCCCGG
The DNA here is from genome assembly GCA_013400275.1 of Rhadina sibilatrix. Taxonomy (NCBI): domain Eukaryota; kingdom Metazoa; phylum Chordata; class Aves; order Passeriformes; family Phylloscopidae; genus Rhadina; species Rhadina sibilatrix. The sequence goes on along the minus strand of VWYO01026420.1, from coordinate 79,960 downwards.
GGACCAAATTCCCAGCCTTGGAGTGGAGCACAAGGCAGCTCGATACCCCCACACTGGTCCCCTCTATTTATTGATTTTTAGCTTGGGCTTCTGACACTTGAACAGGATCCTGTTCAAGCCACAGCACTGGGCTCCCCTCCTGGGCACAGGCACATTCCTGCGAATCAGGCTGGGGAACCACAGTGCCTGGACCCAGAGTCCTGCTCTCCAAGGGTGGGTTTTGTCTGGGTTTTTGCTGTTCTCCTTTATCTTTTTAAGAAGTTTTTCTAAAGTTTTATTTTAGCCTTCTGTGTTTACCTTTTGCAATGGAGTCTGACACTATTTTACATAAACAACTTTCTTGTTATTGTAACCATCTAACCATGTTTACATTCTTCTCACAAGGAGGAGACTGTTGATGGACTGTTGGGTTGCCCAGTGTTGTTGAAGGAAGAATTTCTACCTCCAATCCATGGTCACTGCTGGAATTCTATAAATGTTGAAGTTTGTAAGTAAACTGCCTCTTTTCTGCATTGGACATCTCAGGGTGTGAGTGTCATTTCTTTGTGTCGCGTGTGACAGGTGGCTTAGGACATCACCCAGAAAAGGTCACAGCTGCTTGCTGGGAGTGAAATAATTTGTCTAAAGGGAGTGCTTACCTTGGAAAAAAAATCTGTTTACTCAAAGAGAGCCATGAGTGGGGCTTGCCAGCAACGTGGTCATGTCCCAACCTTCAGCCTGAGCTGTGCCCACCTGGATTTTGGGGTGTGGAAGTATTTTTCCCTCTCTGGGCATTGCAATTTCTCCCTCAGCACAGCCATCCAGAGCTGTCTCAGCACTCAGGGATAAAAGAGACATTTCCAGGGGTGTGAACACCCAGCTGGAGTGAAGAGCGGCTAAACATCCCAGGAATCTGCCTTCTCCATCCTCCTGGCTGGGGTTTAAAGCAGGGAGATTCTCTGGTCCCAGAGGAATTCCCTCTGCCCCGGGGATTTCCCCCCAGAGCTGTGCTGGGCCTCTCCCACTGGTGGTGCTGGAGATGGCTTGGCTGACAAACATCCTCCCCCTGAGAGCCCCAGAATTCACGGCAAAAAGGCACATGGAGGAGGGAATGGAAAAAGCAGTGGAAAATCTTCCAAACACTTTAAACCTACCGATTTTGGAGGGTTTGGGGGAGATGAAGACAGCAGGATGGATGGGGAGAAGGAGCCCCAGAACTGCACCTTTCCATCCAGTTTTGAGCTGTTTCCCTGAGGGGGTTCTGACTTTTTTTTCCTCATGAAAGGTCAGCTCTCTTGTCAGAGCTCGAAGTCACAAGCACCATCCCTGATAGGAGTGTAATCGTGTTTGATGAGTCACTTGTTTAACAGGAAGAACTGCTGGTTGCTATAGGGATGGCAGCAGAGGGGAGAGCATCCCTCCCTTACCCTGATCAAACAGAAAACGCAGCAATTCCAGGCCAAACCCCCCTTTGCTGTAACTTTTTGACCCAGTTTGGCATCCCGGCTGCAGGGTTGGCCAGGCAGGTCCTGGAGCATGGGACATCCTGGGGTTTGGGGACATCACAGGGCTGGCAAAGGACTGAGGAGGGGCCTGGATGAGCGCTGGGCTTGGGCACACAGGAGACCAGGAGCTCCGGGGGCTTTGGGGTGACGAAGGAGACCCTGCTGAGCTCCCCATCCTTCCTCAAGGCTTTTCCCTCTATCCCAAAGAATCACGGCACTCCCGGGAGTGCCTGATCCCTCTGCTGCCCCACTGGGAAAGGTGAAATCCGCACTGGGGGAGCTGTGGCTGTTGTCACCTTTGGAAATGAGGCCACCAGGTCACCGAGGACACTCACCAATGTCACCATGAACCACGGTGAGTGCCAGCCTTTATTCCCTGGAGTTTAATCATCCCCATCCCGCAGCCAGGCTCCTTCTGGGGCTGCTCTGTCACTCCCTGCACCCCTCCTTTCCCCTTTTCCGCTCCCGTGCCAGGCTCAGGGATTTATCCCCAGATTCGGACCCAGAGGAGGCTCCCGGCCACTTCCACAGGGATGTGGTGTGGGAATTCTGCCAGGTCCACCCCTGCAGAGCCTGGGGAACCCCCTCAGTCCCTCAGAGATGCTGCTCTGCCCCGGGACACTCCCACCTCCTCATTAGGGAACTGCTAATTAACCTCGCCCTCGTTCCTTGACACAGGGGCTCAATTTAGCTCCGCTGCTCCTGACAGGGACGCTGTTTGCCCACTCACTCTTTTTCCTGTGGATCTGGAGAATATGGTGCCTCTTCGTGAGGAAGAAACCCCCAGCCTTCAGCTGTGCTCAGCAAAAGTGTTTGGATTCTGTCCCTTCTGCATGAGGGAGTTTAAGAGACCCTTACTGTGCTCCTAGCAGCTCTCAGTTTCAGGGAGGAGCATCTTCCCCCCTCCGCGAATCCACTGGGGAAAATAAAAGGTAGGAAAGATAAGAAGATGGCACCGGGAGAGCCCCAGACCTCAGTGAGAGTATCACGGGTCTGGGTGCTCTGTCCCACCATCCCCCACATCTCCAAAGCACCACGGCCCCGCCAAACCCAGCCTGGCAAGTGAGAGTCACTTGTTTAACAGGAAGAGCTGCTGGTTGCTATAGGGATGGCAGCAGCATTATAGGGATTATATATATATAAATATTATATATATATATATATAGCATATAAATCCCTATATATGCTATAGGGATTGACAACTCCCCAAGCATTTTGGGAGCTCCTCAGGCTGGTGGCACCACGGCCATAGAGGGGGGACTGCTGAATCCCCTCTGCTCCATGAATCCCTTCATGGGGTGTCAGTTCCCTAATCTGCCTCACTAGGTGCCTGAGTTCCCCAAATCCTGCCCTGTTGGGTCCCTGCATCCCAAATCCTGCCTCATCGAGTCTCCTCCCGTCAAACCCCACNGCCTGGATGAGCGCTGGGCTTGGGCACACAGGAGACCAGGAGCTCCGGGGGCTTTGGGGTGACGAAGGAGACCCTGCTGAGCTCCCCATCCTTCCTCAAGGCTTTTCCCTCTATCCCAAAGAATCACGGCACTCCCGGGAGTGCCTGATCCCTCTGCTGCCCCACTGGGAAAGGTGAAATCCGCACTGGGGGAGCTGTGGCTGTTGTCACCTTTGGAAATGAGGCCACCAGGTCACCGAGGACACTCACCAATGTCACCATGAACCACGGTGAGTGCCAGCCTTTATTCCCTGGAGTTTAATCATCCCCATCCCGCAGCCAGGCTCCTTCTGGGGCTGCTCTGTCACTCCCTGCACCCCTCCTTTCCCCTTTTCCGCTCCCGTGCCAGGCTCAGGGATTTATCCCCAGATTCGGACCCAGAGGAGGCTCCCGGCCACTTCCACAGGGATGTGGTGTGGGAATTCTGCCAGGTCCACCCCTGCAGAGCCTGGGGAACCCCCTCAGTCCCTCAGAGATGCTGCTCTGCCCTGGGACACTCCCAGCTCCTCATTAGGGAACTGCTAATTAACCTCGCCCTCGTTCCTTGACACAGGGGCTCAATTTAGCTCCGCTGCTCCTGACAGGGACGCTGTTTGCCCACTCACTCTTTTTCCTGTGGATCTGGAGAATATGGTGCCTCTTCGTGAGGAAGAAACCCCCAGCCTTCAGCTGTGCTCAGCAAAAGTGTTTGGATTCTGTCCCTTCTGCATGAGGGAGTTTAAGAGACCCTTACTGTGCTCCTAGCAGCTCTCAGTTTCAGGGAGGAGCATCTTCCCCCCTCCGCGAATCCACTGGGGAAAATAAAAGGTAGGAAAGATAAGAAGATGGCACCGGGAGAGCCCCAGACCTCAGTGAGAGTATCACGGGTCTGGGTGCTCTGTCCCACCATCCCCCACATCTCCAAAGCACCACGGCCCCGCCAAACCCAGCCTGGCAAGTGAGAGTCACTTGTTTAACAGGAAGAGCTGCTGGTTGCTATAGGGATGGCAGCAGCATTATAGGGATTATATATATATAAATATTATATATATATATATATAGCATATAAATCCCTATATATGCTATAGGGATTGACAACTCCCCAAGCATTTTGGGAGCTCCTCAGGCTGGTGGCACCACGGCCATAGAGGGGGGACTGCTGAATCCCCTCTGCTCCATGAATCCCTTCATGGGGTGTCAGTTCCCTAATCTGCCTCACTAGGTGCCTGAGTTCCCCAAATCCTGCCCTGTTGGGTCCCTGCATCCCAAATCCTGCCTCATCGAGTCTCCTCCCGTCAAACCCCACCTTGCTGAGTGCCACTGCTCGCAGAACCTGACCCTCAAACCCTGTCCTGCTGTCTCCCTGCACCCCAAGGTGCACAACCCCAACCCTGGGCAAGGCAGAGATTCTCCACGGCCACCCAACAAAATCATTACAGCCCCGTGCTTGACTGAACCCGACCCGGAATCAGCCACCTCGGGGATGATCTGAAGCCAGGCGGCTCTTCCAACGAGGGGAAAAAAAACCCTCGTTTTTCCCATCAGGTGCTTCTCAGGCACACAGGAGGCTCTGTAAACAGCGCAGCAGCAGGGGCAGCTCCCGGGGTGGGGCTGCTGGAGCTGAAGGTCGGCTCCGCACAAGGATTCACACCGGGACACGGCGGGCAGGCGAGCACATGGCTATTTTTAGCTGCGTGGCTTTTCAAGAAAACAAAACCCCAATCCAGGAAAAACGTCGCGGGGATATTGGGAAAAATAAACCCGAATTGCTGGTCCTTGGGAGCGCCCTGTGCTGGCTGGAGCATCCCTGAATCCCATCCCTGCCGGGGGTGACGACCCGGCCCTCACTGCGGATTTAGGGAAATCCAAGGGATTTCACCCCAAGGCACGGGGTGTTGGCATTTCCTGACTCTGTCAAACTGGGAATGGGGAGATCAGAGCGTCCTCTCAGCGCACAGCTGGGTGCTGTGGCATTAATTAGCGCCTCAGCTCATTAGCTGGTAGGGAAGGGGAGGGAAGCGAAGGCAGCGGGGTTGGTTTGCAGAGCACCCGGGGCAGGTGGAGCCACGGCCAGAAGCCCCCGGCAGCCTGGCCTGGCCCTCGGGGGTTATTTTGGGTTTGGAGCACCCCCATGGACTGGGCTCTGGCCCTGTGCCCCAGCAGAGGCACCCCGAGGTGAGCACCCTCCTTGCTGCACTTGCACCCGGTAAATCCAGGGGGGATTTTTTTCCCCCTCGAATTACAGTATTTTCATCCTCTAAACCTTCCAAGGTGTCACAGCCCCGGCACTCCCAGCAGCACAGCCCAGAGCCAGGGCCCAACCTCCCCTGTGCAGTGGGATGGGTGCTAGTGCCTGGCTCTGCCGCCCAGCCAGGAGGGACTGGCAGGAGATATGACCCCAAATCAGGGTGTCTGGGCTGCTGCGGGTGCCCTGGCAAGGGGCAAAGCCATGGTGGGGAGCAGGGCTGTGCTTGGGTGGGGCAATCTGCTCAGCAGGATAAATAAAAGGGAGTTAATGCACAACAAGAGCTGCTGGAAAACTCCTCAGCCAGCCCATCCCCCCCATCTGCTGCTCCCGGCTCTGCGTTGCTTTTCAGACAGCCCAAGTCTCGCTAGAGTGAGGGAAACAGGGGGAAAAGAAGGATCCCAACTTTTCCCTGCACCTGAGGAAGAAGAGAGGCCCCTGGAGCAGTGCTGGGGACAGTGGAGCTGATGGTGCAGCTTTGCTGCCAAGGGGAGAGCAGCAGCTCAAATCCATCCAAAATCCACGAGGGAAAGGCAGAGCTCCCTGAACACCTCCCAAGAGGCTTGGAGGAAAATCAGGGTGGAAATGGATGGGGTGAAGCCCAAAGCCAGGTGGCGCCCATCCATGGAAGGGGTTGGGTGGGACTCGGAGCGACCCGGGATAGGGAAAGGTGTCCCCGTCCCTGGCACGGGGTGGAAAGAGATGATCTTTAAGGTCCCTTCCAAACCACTCCATGACGATTCTCTGATGATAATCACCAGCGCAGAGATGGACAAGGGGTCTGTGGGTCCGCAGAGCGGCTGTTCTGAGGTTTTGGGGCATCCCAGCCGCTCCCAGGATCCCGTAGAAGAGCCGGGTCCTTCCCAGCAGATTCCCAGCCCTGTTACTCTTTTCAGCGCTGAGACAAAATCCGTGCCGCTTCTCCGTAAGCTGCTGATTTATTAAAATATGAATATCGATCTAATATCCATACTCAAATGTGATGGACAAAAGACTCTCTAACAGTTAAGTTAGAAAGTGTATGTTTATTATGACAGCCGGGCAGCGTGTGGGATAGCTCCCCAATGCCCACTGCAAAAATCACAGGTAATTACAAGCCTTTTATCCCCAAAAGTGTTGAATACACAAAATACAAATGCATATTCATACCCCGCTCACCTCCTCTTCTCCGCTTCGCATGCTAATTGACAAAAAGGCTATTAAGCATGCGTAGTTTGTTCTCTGAAATGGGTCGGGGGTCTTAAGTTGGGAGTGGTCACCAACAGGAATAAGTAAAACTAGTCTTCCTCGTTCTAAACTTTCAACCTTTCGATGCATATGTGATAAATGACTCCTTGGAAAAACCTG
>VWYO01026420.1:35234-66980 GCA_013400275.1 Rhadina sibilatrix | reverse complement strand
AAAAAAAAAAAAAGCCCAGAAAGAAAACTGGAACAAAAGCTCTTCTTGTTAGGGCAGTTCAGCACTAATCCTCCAAAAAGGGCAGGAGGGAGCTCTCTGCTCGCCCTGCATCTGGCCTGGTCCTACAGCAACACCGAGGAACTGCTCTGCTGGCACAAATGTGTTCACTCGGGCAAAGCTTGATCCCTTTTTCCTTGTGTCCATTTTCTGGCTCTTGTCTCAGTCCCTGGACTGGTAGAAGAGGATATATCCAGATTCAGAGTTTTTGGAAATGTCTGATGTTAACCCATAGAATTCTTCAATGGCCTGGGCATCAATTTTCTGAAAATTAATGGAAGTTTTAATTAGCTTCAATCACAACACCAACCTAAAAGCCCTTTCCCAGATAAACCATTATTCCCAGTTCTTGGAGGTGATCTGGAAAGCCAAGCAGTGACACTTCAACACCATTCAATCCAACAAAACTTTTTTTTCCCCACTTAATAACTCATTGACTTTTGAAAAAACAGGAAATCAGGATGAAATAACTAACTTCTGAGAAGGGGTGCAGTCTTAAGCTGGACTACAAAACAAGTGATGCATGAAAATGTATCCCTAAAGGACAACATGACATTTTTATATTTGCTTTTCTCACACTGGTGGTACCTTGCCTGAGTATTTTATAATTAAATGATTTTATTAAAAAAAAAAAAGCAGTCACTAATCAGGCAGAAAGGTTTTTGTACAGCTGCAAGTACACATTGTGTAGATTGAAAATTCAGCTAAAATAACTCCAGATTTAAAAGTTATTTTAAGAACATTTTAAGGAGAAAATTCTTGCAAATGCTCCATGAGTTCTGTGGGTCTCATCTAATTATGATCTTTGGTCAGAAGAGAGCTTTCCTACCAGACAAAGCCTTCTGGAATATTATCACAAGGTTTGTGTCTTAAGAAAAATTATGATTTGCTGTACTAATAGAATTATAATCTGCTTCTATTTCAAATTGTGACTCCAAGCAGCAACTGGAGAGAATTTTAAAGGGTTTTTAAAGATGCAGGTTCCACATGTCCTGAGCACAGCTGGCTTCCCATCAGTGAGTTGGATCCTGGAGAGAGACTGGACTGAAACATTCCCAGGCACCTGTGCTGCTCAGCACTCCACTGGGATGGAGTTTTTTAACACCTTTAGGACCCTGGATCCACAGAAATGAGAGCCTGAGGAGGAGATGAGCCTCAAGTTCCCTTTATTTCCCAAGGAATAAATTTGAGGAAGAAATGTTCCAAATACAAGAAGCTCTGGGCTAAACACTTGCTCTGCTCAGGAGGAGCAGAGACCAACCTGGGGTTACACCTTAAAAGAAAGGAACCCTGCTCTGCCTCCAGCAGGAACCTCCTCAGCTGCAGAACCCATTTGGAGAATGTGAAATCTCTGCTCCCTGAGCAGATTTTGGCATTACCACAAGCTCAGCAGCACTGGCTTCTCCATGTGGCACTGCCAAACAGCAGAGAGGTGGGAGCAGCCTTTTCCCAGCTTCTTCCCAGCACAAGAAAAAATAGATAGGAGTTTTCAGAAGATGCATCAACTAGAGAAATTCTCTCTTGAAGAGTTTTGTTGAACATCTCTAAAAAAATAGAGGGAACCCCCCCCCCCCTCCCACCNNNAACGATGCCCCCCCACCCCCCCAAACAGATCTTTTGTCTTTTCTCCATTCAAGGAGTGAGGGGAAGCTGAAATCCTCTGCTGAGGCTGGTGCATTTTCACACCATTTATTAACGTAACGTTACTACAGCCTGTTAGAGGCACATTTTAACAGAAATACAGTGCAAGAGCACTCCTCAGCTCCTGCAATATATTTAGCAGACAAGTCAAACATTTTAAGTGCCAACTGACTTGCCATGCAATCAAGCCTATTTCCACTACTCATTCTGAATGCTACTCAAACATTTGATCCATATTAATTCATGCCTCAGATATTTTTAGTTTCAGCACAGCAAAACTGACTTCCTTCTATAATTTCACTATCCACAGAAAACAGAGTGGAACTGAAAGGGGATTATACAGACTCTATCCTTCCCATTCTTATTGACCAGATAGAGTTTAATCCAGTTGTAACTTGAGAGAAACAACCAGTAGATGGTTGTGACTCTAAAGCTTCAACTTTTAGGATTCTGCAGCCTCACCTGGCATTAAAAATGATATTTCTTATGAACTGAGATTAAACCTCCTTTGCTCATTTCCAGACATTCATTCTGGTTCTTCAAAGCAAGTCCAATTCTGGGATCCCACTGCCAGCATTCAAATCTCAGGTATTTTTGAAGCAAAGCCATTCTGTGGCTCCCCTCAGTGTGGAGAGCTCCATGGATGGATGGCACTGGGATGCATCCCCTGGCTGCTCTGGTGACAAATGTCAAATTCAGATCAGCCAGATATCTCTGGCTCAGGTTTCACAACCCATTTTGCTTGGCTCAGGATCTCCCTTGGACTGATTTGCCCCCTGGATTTGCTGCTTTCCCCCATATGCTGCAGGATGTTTGGGGATCATCAATCTCCAATTTAATTGAGAGTTGGCCCTCCAAAGAAATCCTGACAGACAAATAAATCTGCCTTCCCCACTGCTGACATTTGAGTGGGTAATGAGGACAAACTCCTTCCTATTTTCAGTTTGGAACTGTTCATTCACATCACTTGCCAAAAAATGCAATAAAGCTTTTTGTATTTCAGGGGGAAAAGCCTTTTCCTGGGCTTTCAGCTGCAATATCTGTGAACAAGAGCTCTGCACTCACCTTTTCAAACCTGTTTTGTTAGGTGGCCACACCTAGAATGTAAACCCTCCAAAGAGGCTGGCTTTTATAGCATTTTAAATAAATCCTATAAAAGAAGATGAGCTTGGAAAATAAAAAGCAAGCCACAATTAAAGATAGAAAAGCAACATAAAGGAAAAAAAAATGTGGTTTGTTTTTTTTTTTCAGAAGAGAGGAACTACATGACAGCTCCTTGGATTTACTGCCCAATAACAGACAGCACACATTTAAAAGCCATTTTTGGCACATCTATAAAAGTGTCAACAGTGTTTGCAGATAAACAAATTTGGTTTTGCCCTAAAAACGAAGATACAACATAGAAGTGACTGATAGAAAGCAAATACAGAATAAGAGGATGGTTATTTTACATTTTTTAAAATGTGAAGTTCATCTCCTGGATGGAAAAGACAGAGAATACTTGCATTTTAAAATATTGAGGTTAACACTATTTCCAAATTAGGTGACACAATTCTGTACTTGGCCCATGACAGAAACAGAGGAAAATGACCCCAAAAATATAAAAACAGGAGAAAGGGAACTGTTGACAGCCACACACACTGGGAAGCCATCCCTGATGCTCAAAGCTATGCAAAGATTGAAAAAAAAATTAAAAATGGGCAATGCCCTACATTCTTATTTCCACACAAGCAGGATTTTGCTATTTAGACACTTAATCAGGCCTTGACACAGGATCTCTGAGACAAACTAAGCATTTTCATCTTTACAAAAAGCAACTCTGCTGTGGCATTTGTTCTAATGTTTGATATTTGCTTAATAATTATGTGAAATTCATGGATATATAAATATTGTGGATATCAGCATTTACAGATGTGTTGGCAGAAAAGGAAAAATCTGCTTGAGCTGTTTCAACACCATCACTAAAAACAATTTTTTTTCTGCAATTTGTTGGTGAAAAGTGACCCAAAAAAAAAAAAAAAGTGAGAGGTACAGCAATGAAATGCAAGTTAGCAATGGAAAGGAGGCAGAAAATGGGCTGAAATCAGAGTTATTTTGTGTTTTGTTATTCCTCACCCACCTCTACAATGTCATCATCAAAGAGCAGCCAGAAGCCATGGCTCTTCACGATAGTGATGTAATGCCCACGGTTTGGGCCACTGCAGGAAAAGGGATTGAAAATTTATTTTCCAGGAGCCACTTGCCTCCCCAGGATCACCCCTGGTTGCCCCAGCTCCACTGCCCAGCTTTGCCCACAACACTGGGGAGGTTTTTAGATTTTTTTGCCAAATTGCTTCAATTAAAATGTTGCTGTTGGCTCCTTCAAAATACAAAACATTCGAACACGCGATGCCAGAAATATTTCATATCATCATTCATAGATTCTAAAAACCAAAATTAATAATATTTCAGTCTCTGTTTTGTTGCATTCACCACTGCTCAGTTTTTTGACCACTGTGAAGTTTTGAATTAAATTAGCTCTGGAATATTTTATTTCACAGCAGGAATTTCTTTAGTTCTCAGTGTGGTTGAACCTGACAACAGCCAGACCTTCTGTGAGAGCTCTTCCCACTTTTCTGGTGGAAGTTCCCAATTCACAGGAGGGAATTCCTTTGTTTAGGGCAACTAAATAAAACTAAATTTAAACTTCAATTTAAACTTAATTTTAATTTAAACTGAAGTAAAATCCTATGTGCAAAATATTTTAAAAACAAGTTCTGAGAACTCCAAATATTTAGAAAATCTCATTTATCTCAAGCCTTTGGTAAGCTCCTAGTAAGAACTGAGAGCAGGTGAGTTACAGGCATCCTAAAAGCCCCACATATAAAAGGTTTGAGAAAAAAAAAGGAAACCATTTAATAATCTGAATTATTAATCACCATTATTCAAACATGTATGTGTAGGCACAGGTATGGCAAATAAAAGCTACACAAGAAAATGCATTGCATGAGATCCTAAAATGATAAAAAATGAATAAACATCACAACTGCACCACAACAAAAATCTTCTAGAATTATATGAGGTTTGTTTATACTAAATCTATGCATTATTAGTATTTTTTCTCCTCAGAAAGATATTTCAAAGCATTTATGTGCTGTAATAACTGATTACTTTAAAACTCACCCTTCCTGAAGGCAGTTAAAAATATTTTTTCCCTTCCCTGAGGGCTTTTTTTCCTAAAACGCTTACAAGTTTTTTCCTCTTTGCTTTTAAAACCAGAACTGAAGCTGCTAAAACTAAAATTTAATGAAGAAAATAAGGATATTGAAAAAACCCAGCAGTGCACAGTTGATTCCACATGATGGCACCAGCTCCTAAAGAAACTTCAAGAGTTTAGGCAGCAGCAAGACAAAAAACATAATTTAATTTTATTTCAGTAGTTGTTTTTCCAAGATTTCTTTTTCTTCCATTTACATTTCTTGGAAAGCAGGGTTGGCGGGGGGAGCTTCTTGTTTTGGGTTTTTTTAATGATTGCTCTTTGCTACAGCTCAGAGAAAGAACCTGTCTGATGTGCCACCGTGCTGAGGACACAGCTGACACAAAATGACAGAAAATGACAAATCTTAGCCTTTAAAGTAAAATTTAAAACAGTAAAAATTTGAAGTAAAATTTTAAGTAGTAAAGCACCTAGTAAAAAAGATAGAATATTTTCAAAATAAATCAAAATATTTCCAGCCAACCAGCTGTGAATGCTCCTTCACTGCCAAGCAGTACTATAAAACAGGACAGGGATGAGATAATCCTTTAAAATTCTAAGGAAAGGCAGGGAATGTGCAGAAGTACTGTTGGGCACTGAGAATTTTGGACTTTCTGTGCTCACATGCACTGATCCCCAGACAAACACTGCATTTGACCTGATGCTGTGGAGAAGGCTTCCAAAATTGAATGACAGCACTGGGATTGTGGGTATGTGGTTTGAATAGAAGTGTGTGATATCACAAGGGGGAAAACTTAGAGTTTAAGGTTTTAGAATGCAGTAATATATACATAGGAAGATGGAGGATTTAAGGCAGAAGCTGAGTCCTTCTTTTTCACCTTCTTCTTCATGGGTCTGGATGGTGTTTTGTAATTGGGTAGAGAAGTCTGCACTGTGGACCACATGTGGTTGGTTATTGGGTTAAAAGTAAAAATAATTGAGGTGTCATTTCATAATTGGACAGTTTGTGCTTAAAAGACCTTGGAAAGAGTAAGAGACAGAGCCATTTTCTACCTTGTTAGCCAGAGCTCACAACTGGTGAGACTGTGCCATAGATAAGAATTAATAAAAATCTGAGTCTGAACACGAACACATCTCTGGAGCATTTAATCCTGGCTCTGACAGAAAAGAAGATAAAAAACCCACAAAGCACCTGCCACAGTGAACCACCACGGCCACCAGGTCATACATCCTGTCGGGGTTGGTGGCATCCCCCGAAGTGTTGAAGAGCCGCAGCTCCAGGGGGAACACCACCCTGTAGGAGAGCTTGGTGTAGCGGTGCAGCTGGTCCATGTACTTGAACCTCTTCAAGTGCAGAGCCAGGATCATGGGCAGCTTTTTCACCCTCATTCTGGAGCACAAAAAGAGGTGAAACAAATGATAAAGATTAGTTAATCACCCCAAATAAGGATTTGTTCAAGAATGGCATAGTTATGAGGAAGCGTCGTAAAAGGCATCCAAAATATTGGCAGGATTTTTTAAATGCTGCCTTTTCTCTCTTAGTGAGAACAGGCAATATTTATTCCAAATTATTAACAGCACAACCAACATATGAATGCAGGACAACTGCAGAACAACATCAATTTTTCACCCATCAACGGGAAGAAAGAGCTGGAATAAATCTGCATTGCTGCTCTGACCGTGAGCAAGTCTGAGGGGAAAAATAAGATTTTTTTTTTACCCAGTGCTCCCAGACAAAGCAGATGGGATGTTTTCCAGTGGCTTTAAGCTGATTAATGCTAACTTGGGAAAATGTGGATGTCTGGAAACACCAGATAGAAACTCTTCTGGGAGAAACATAGAATGAATCTCCTCGTGATGAGGCTGCTATGAAGTTACTTGGTCTCTCCACTTTTCCTTCACCAAACACAGACCTAGACCAGCTTACTTTTCTTTTTCCTGAATTCACCAGGTGTATTCACCCAGAAAACTGAAGATAACATCTCCCTCAGCCTGAGTATTTGGCCCTTACCTCTTCTGTGCCTCCTGTTTGCTGCGGCACTGCTCACAATAGTATTTGTATTCACTGCATAGAGTTTCAGTGTTACTAAATCCCCTGTGGAAATCAGAGAGTGGCATAAGCAGGGATATTCCAGAGAATCCAGGTAAAAGCTACTGCTGAAAGTGCTGAAAAAAAACCCCCAAACAACACACAAAGGATGAAGCTCCTTTCATTCATGGTGCTCCCAGATCCATTTCATGTGTATTTGTCTCATTCCTGGGACGCAGCATCAATGTTCAGCTGGAAAAATCTGGAATTTACCCTCTTAACTGCCTATTTTCTGGCTAGGAAAGGTAATAAACAGAAAGAAGGTGAATGAGTTTTGTTTCCATCAGTAGCCATTTCATGTTTTCTTTAGTGGCAGAAATTAAATGTTCACATCTACAGCCATTAAGTAGCAAAGTCTGGATGATCCTTCAGCTCCCAGCAATTACAGATCCATTATCAGCTATTAAATAGCCAGATGCTGGATGCAAATTAAATATCCAAGCAGCTGATAAGCCTTGGACCCAGCAGACAAACATATGGAGTAAATGTCTATCAGGAAAAACCAAACTGACCCTAAACATCAGGGCCAGGCAACTGAAATTCAGTAAGAATAAGAAAATAATCAAGAATTTACTGAGAAACCAAACACTGCATGTTTATTTTTGATAAAGCCTGACTGTGTGATGTAACCAAATCCCCATAAAAGAAAGGGAAAATCAATCTTAGCTACTACTAGTATTTATTAACTACTAAAACCCACTAAGAAACCTTTCAAAACTCACAATATTTTACCATATGTCAAAGCCTGCAACTGTTGCACCAGAGAATAACTAATCCAGACTCTTTCCCTCCAACCAGGGCAGGTATTTTTTCCATTCCCAAAGAATTCTGTTTACCTTAGACAATGTGTAATTGATGTATTTTGTTCCACATCAACCGAGAGGTCCAGAAAGTCCTCATCTTTGCTACTAACCTTGAAAAAAAAAAATAATGAGAAGAGATATTTGGTAACAATTTAGAGCTGGAAGATTTGTTTTAACCATTTTTTGAATGGTGCAATGTGATTAAAAATAAATGTACATGCACACAAAGAGGCCTTTTCTCGAAGTAAACTGAAAGTGATTAAATAATATGATGTGGTATTAAAATCTGAAGAGGAGCATTAAAAAAAAAGAAAGCAACAGCAACAAAACAAAACCAAAAAACCCGTGGAAAAAAGCACAAAAACCCCAAACCCATTCTCATGAAACATCTCTTCCCCTTGAGTTCAAGGCACATCTGATTATTTCATCGGCAAACCCAAGTTTTAACCACTCAGAGCTCTCACTGGAGAGGCTTTAATCACATTCCATTTTCTCTGCAGCCTGATGCAGCTCTCTGCTGCATTTCAGGGTGTAGGAGTCAATGCTCAGAGGCAAGGCAGAAAAAAGCAGATGGCTCCTCAATTAAATGGGTTAGCAGGGAGTAAAGCCATCTTTCCATTTGTGGAACAGTCACATTTCATTGCAAAAACCCTGAGACAGAATCCTATTAATGTCATTTTTAGAGCTTTTCCTCACCACATAGCCATAACTTTAGATTTTAAATGCCAAGAGCAGTCTTTTGTGTTGTAATCACGTCTTGGGTTTTTTATTTCTCTCTTCATCTGGGTTTTCATTTTTTTTTTAGCACTATTAAATCAGAACATATGACTAACTACAAATCCTTGGTCTGAAGGTGGTGTGCTTCTAATTCTAGACTTCATGCCACTGTTTTTGCTCTCAAACAAAGTGGCCAAGCACCAGGACCGAGCACAGAATTCCAGTTCAAGCAACTCAGTTCATCCCAGAATTAAGAGCAACCCTCATGTAGAAACACAACACAAACTCTCCATCACTGACACAGGGAATAACATGGAAACAAAAAGGCAGCTTGGATCAGCCAGGTGCAGCTGCCTCGATGGAAACAGGGAGGAGAAACAAGGAAAACACTGGGCTTTTTCTGGGCAACATACCTTAATGAGCATTGCTTTGAACATAGAGTCCTAAAATAGGCTATGCTCCATATTTTAATAGAGACAGTGCAATTTCATCTACCCTAATGAATGAAAAAGGGTGTTCAGTGTTAGGGAAACCAATCCAGAAGCTGGGAGAAAGCTAAAGAGGTGTGGTTTGGTGCTTGGTGCACGTACAGCCTCACAGTTAAGACATCTGGTTTCATTGGTTAGTGTTCCTTGGAAGATTTCATGGACCCACGTCAGATCAGGCTTGTCTCCTTCCTCACTCTCAATGCTGCCATTCTGGAGCTTCCCATTCTGCTTCTCCTGCTTCTTCTCCTCTTGCAGCAAGTCAGCAATAGTGTTCAGTAGGTAGTTTAGGAATTCGTGTGCATCCTGCTGCATATAATTATCAAATAGTTCTGGAAAGGAAGAGAGGGAGAATGAGTAACTACAGACACTTCCCAACACCATGTCACTGTGGTTTTTTTCCCTTCCCTCCTCTCCCCTGTTACACAGCTCTGGTGGCACTGGTGACTTTGGGAAGAATTGCACTTTGTTCTTCTCTCAGTGATTATCCTCAGATTGCAAGAAATACCAAGCTGAAAAATACCATTAAGGAAACTTAGTCTGGCCATTTCTCAGAACTGAAAAAAAACCATGATGGGTTTGGGGTTTTTTGTAGTTTTTTTTCTTCTTTTCTTTGGAGAGGGAAAGAAATAAAGAAATTCAGATATGTTGCCTTGGGCCACTGGTTCATTAAGTCCAGCACCAAGGAGCAAAAATCCCCTATTGGAAGCTTGTTACCTTTTCAAATTCAAGCAGAGAGGATAAATCAACAGCTAGAATGTTTCCTCACCAAACAGCCCTGGGAGTTAACCACCAGCTCTGATTCTAAGGAATTTGTCCTACCACAAATAAGAGAACATGCTTTGAGTGGCTGGGTCTCCTGTGAGAGCTCATGAGAGCCTGGAGCAATGACCTGGAGTGTGCTTTCTTCCTCTAGGGAACACCATTCTTCCTCTAGGGAACATATAGTGTGGAGTATATGGACATGTGTAAGGCCAGAGAAACAGACACTGAGGCAAGGACAAGCTCACAGGACAAGCACGGAGGTGGTGAACCTCACACCATAAAAATCTGTCAGAACCTGACTATTTGGACTCCAAAAGAAACTTAAATTTAACACTTTACATCCTTAAAAATGCATTTAAAAATCATTTATTCATTTACCATTTTCTTTCCTCAAGCGGGAAATAAATTTCTTGGGTGGGATGACTCCCACCTTCTTCTTTTGCGTGGCAATACTGTTGAAGAGATCAGAGAGGCAGGTCAGGAGGCTTTCCTTCTTTCGAGGCTGCACCTTGTATGCCAAAACTTTTTCCCGAAATGGCCGACAAAAATAAAGTGCCTGTAAGACTGAGTTGCAGTAGCAGGTATTGCCGAACTGGTAAAAAAAAAAACAGAACAGAAGGAAAACAAAGGGGTTTGGATTAGGGCTGTCAAAAAGGAATGACAGGAAGAGAGTTCATTAAGAATGTCACACACTGAAACTGGAGGAGTCACCTGGCAGAGCTCATTTACTGGGAAATTCTGGCTGGAATGGGGGGAAATCCTGGCCCGGATGGGGGGAAATGCTGCCTGGAACAGGGGGAAATGCTGCCTGGAACAGGGGGAAATGCTGGCCGGGATAGGGGGGAAGGCTGAGCCTTGTGACAGCAAGGGAAGGGAGAGGAGACAACACTCACAGGATACTGGGAATACACAGAAAAAGTCATTAAGGGTTCAGCAAAGAATCAAAATTTGTGGAGACACAGCACTACTCATCATCCTAAGAGTGGAGAACCTGCTGGGGAGAGGTACCAAGAACACTAAACAAATAAATAATAATTTTCACAGAATATCTAAAGTTGGGAGGGAGCCCCAGGGATCATGGAGCCCAAGCACTTCAGTGAAGAACCCATAGAGGGATCAAACCCACAGCCTTGGCATTATCAACACCCTGCTCTGACGAAGTGAGCCAATCCCAGTGGCAAAATATATTATAAATTAACAATAAAATCCGTATTTCCTGCTCATAATGGAATGTTTTGAGTAGCACATGATGCAGGGCCATGCACAGAGCAGTTGGTTTGCATCTGGACTGTGTGAGGGCACAGATAAGGCCTTGCAGAGGCTGCTCCCTGCGGCTGAGCGAGGAGGAACACCAGGATATCAGCTTATCACCCACACCAGGGCTCCAGAGATGCTGCTCCGCAATTTACTGTGCTGTTGCTTCAAAAGAGGGAGACAAATTCTGCCTTTGCCAGCCCCCAGGTATTCTGGTAACAAGGTTCTGCACACCAAGAGCAACATAAACATAAACCAAAAAAGCATAAAATCTCTCTACAGAGCAGAGTGGTTTTAAGTGATACATAGAGACATGGCCACTGTTCACCCAAATTTGGTGTGATCACTGCAGCAGAATGGTTTCAAGCTGAATAATCACTTTGAAACAGAAAATGAACACCTTAACTCATACAGCTCAAAAGGTCATAGATTATAGCTACAGTAACATTGATTTACACCATGTGCAAACAACAGGGAACAACAGCTAAAATTTATTGACATGAGGAAAATAAATATGGAAACTAAACAAACACATGAATTAGGAGAGAGAATCACTCACATACTTGTTAGTGACCTAGAAAAACAAAGAAGCATCATGCTAAATAAATCTGCACACAACACAAAATAGGCATCCTACGTCTGAAGGCTTGCTTGAAGACAGGAGCTTCTTAAAATGAAAATTGAGATGAAATTCTGGAATGACACCATTGTTCCATCCCTCTTGTGCTTTAGTAAATATTAACTATTTTAACAGTTTCCCACATATTCTGCAGTGGCTTTAGACAGTTTAACAGAGGCAGGTTGTTTAGCTCACTGATCCAAAAATTAAGTAACTATTCAACCCAAAATTTTGGCCTCTATTGCCCACAAGTTCAACACCTGATTGTATTTGCAGTGCAATCACATATTTAACAGCACTGATGTGATGCTGAAGCCAGGAAACTACCCTCTTTAAAATGCTCCAATTAATTCCAAATCATGAAAGAACCAGAAATAACTGCAGGAAAAGCTCAGCAGAACAACGGCGTGAAAACACCGCCCTCAAAAAACCAATGGCAAGAAATGAAGCACAACAGTGCTAGTCATGTTTTGTCCCTCAAAACAGAGAATAGATGGGATTCTAATAATTCTGGTTATTTTTAGGATGCTGTTTTTCTTCTCCACACCATTCAGTGCTCTGCTATTTCTGTTACAATTCCATTTTTGCCATTATAATGCAAACCTCAGCAGCTCTGGAATGGCCACCAACACCCTGCTTAGGGAACAGAATTCCGTGTCTTTGGATAAACGGGTGTCTGAAATGTAAACTGCTGGAAACCCACACAAAATCAATTAACTAGGTCTCTAATGAGCTCAATAAATATCACTTAGTTTGCCTTACTTGGTGTGTGAGGAGATGAAGCATCTCCCAGCTCTCAACACAACCTTGACAACCAGCACACAGAAATAATTCTGTTTCTAGTGAGTTCGGCCAAAATTGCATTTTCCCATCATAGACAGGATGCCACAGAACCACTGCTGCTCTGAACTAACCAGGATCAACATCCTCTGCACAGTTAATGCAGGCAGACAACTTCCCAGCCCCACAGCTCCCAGCCCAGAGCCACACAAACTGCAAAAATTCAGCTTTTTGGAGGGTTCATGGCTGCCAAAAATCCACAAGAGTATTACTACACCAAGGAATTATTCACCCAGTCCATGTCATTCATCTCTTGCACAAAACTTCCACTCCTCCCACGAGAGGGGTATTTTTAGAAAAGTAACACATTTTCATTTTAAAACCTCCCCTGCACTGCAGCATCAGTGGAAAAATCTTCTCTGGAACAGCATATGAACAATGGACACATTTTATTATTTCCAATTTTCCAGCTAAATATTAAAATCTTAGAATTAGAAATGCACTGGAGAAGGAAGGGTTCTCTCAGAGACTTTACAAGAAATGCATTTATTTTTCTGTGTTTCAGATGAAATGATATCTTAGTTAATAATCACACTGCAGGATGTGGTGTCTGTGCTCAGTCTCCTCTAAGTGAGAAGTTCTCATCAACCAAATTCTCAGGGAATCCTGTTAAAGCTCCAAATTAGGATGTGAATTAAAAACCAGCATTTTAAGCATAGAAAATTCACTTACATTGACCAAGCCAAAATAATGCTCGTTCACGGGAAACTGCTCAGGACCAATCTCTTTCTCCAAAGCAGAGGCATTGGCGCCCTACAAAAAACAATGTTTCTGTTAGAGAAAATACAGATCTCCTAAAAAACCCTCAAAGCTTAGGAAATCATTTACTTCCACTGAAAATCAGGGTTTTGTGTTTGCTGAGTTCTTCAGAATTAAATGAATATGATGCTTTATTATCATAAATGTACCAAGGTTTCCATTTTCAATCTCAACTCCATCAGCCAAAATTAGGTATCTGATCTAACAGAAGGGTTTTCTACATTTGAGTTTATTTGGAAATTACCACAATCAACTGTTCTCAATTTAAACACCAGGTTGGCCACAGTGACCTAGAAACAGCGACTTAATTTAGTCAAGAATGCACTGTAAAAATAAAGAGACTTATCCTGTATTTTTCTAGCTTGATTTTGCAAAATACTATGGACAAGTGAAGTTTTTGATTACAAACCCCCAGAAGAATAGAAATAAGAGTTTTATCACATCTCAGATCACCTGAAAGTGCTTTGGCTTTGCTACCTTTAATTTCAGGGTGATGTATGAAGCTCACAGTGCATTTTGACACGTCCTTGAGTTTCCAGCAGTACAATGAGGAAGGAATTTGCTGTTTTAGATACAACTGAAAAACACCACTGCTCTTATTTGGCATATAAAGCAACAACTAAAGCATTTCACTGTTTTATTTTGAATTTTCACTTGGTCCATTTCATATTCCAAGTGGTTTCTTCATTTCTTTCCATTTTCAATCCAGCCCCTTATGGATGGGAGTATCTTGGGATTTGGTACTTTCCCTCATTCCTCTCCGCCTTGTTCTTTAATTACTCTTCTTGCTGATGCTCCAACAATCCTGAGCTCCCTTGATGCAGAATCCAAACACTTTGGATTCCTAATTCTGTTTAAAATACCCAGGTCACTCCAACCCTAGCCTTGTCCAAGCAGAAATCCTTCTGCACATGTGAGTCACCTTCAGATAACTCAGCAAAGCATTAAACCAAGCATTACAGTCCAGCAAAACTCAATTGATTTATTCCCCTGAAGCTACCAATGCCTTTTAATCGCTGAGCAAACATTTCCATCATCTTCCCATTAATATAAACCACAAACAGAGACTCTAAGGACAGTTCCATCCAGACAGACTTGAACAGAGAAATAACTAAAAATTTCAAAAAAAACCAAAACAAAACAAAAATCCCCCACCAAAACAGGAGAGAAACCAAGAAATAATCTGGTTCAACAGTTGTAGTTGGATGTCCCCCATCAGATTTACAGTGAGTTACATTTCTCAAAACAGACAGAATGAGTCAGGCTCAGAACTGGATACTCCAAACCCCAAAAAACACTCACAGGGTGCTGACAGATTTACAAGCAGAGCTCTGCTCAAGTAGCAATTACACACAACATTTTTGAAGCATCAGTGCCAGTTCAGGCAGCTCCTTTCATTTGTTTCCTTGCAGCCATTCCCTCCTTCCAAGGAGCTCTTTTTCCTCCAATATCTCCTCTGAAAAAGCCCAAACCAAACCCAAAAAAAAAGAGGAGAACCACCAGCAAGGAGGATTTGCTGACTGGGATCTCTCCAAGGGCTACCTCCACTCTCCACTTCCCTGACCCACACTGCCTTTGGGAAATGGTATAATTGGAGATGATCATCAAAATTCAATGGAAATGTACAAGAGGTGAAAATTCTGGAATTTTCAGCCTGGAAATCAGAACCAGGCTCCTGCTGAGGTTGTTTTGCTCTTCCATGCTGCATGTTTAGAGATTAGGAAAGGAGGATTTGTAAATCCTGTGAGCTTGTGAAGTTCAGTTTCAATTTCTCTGGAGTTTCCTCACCCCCTCCACCATCTCCAGTAATTTATTAGGGAAACACTGGAGAAAAGCCCATTAAAGGAGGTTCCAAACTTCACAGAACCAGTGAAACCTGACAGCCCAAATGCTCCAGTTAGAAAGCAACACATGGAATAAATATCTGAACAAATAAATAAAACCACAGGAATTGTAATTTTTAATAAAACTATGATATAAAGAATTGAATAACCTACCATAAACCAGGGTTGTCAACCAAGTCATCAATGTGTATCCATTTTACCTGACAGGTTACAGGTGAGGTTACTTTCCAAGTGTTTCCTTGTATTTATTGCCCAAATTTTATAAATTTGGGTAAATTAACTGCAGAGGCATATTAAAAAAATTAAGGTTTCCTTAATAAATTAGATTATATTGAATTACTTACAACTGAAGTTGTAGATGCCTCATCCCTGGAAGTGTTCAAGGCCAGGCTGTAGCAACCTGGGATAGTGGATGGTGTCCCTGGCCATGGGATGAGATGAGCTTTAAGTTCCCTTCCAAACCAAATCATTCTGGGATTCTGTGATGTCCTAGGTGACAATGTAAAATTGTGCCCGAGGTATGCATTCTATCCCCATGAGCCGTTTGGAGCCTAACAATGCCTGGCCACATGACTCATAGATAACTTCCTCCGGGAGTTATCTCTGTTTAATGGGCCATCAAGGATCCACTGCATGATTCATAGAATGAGATCATCCCATTGTGAGATGCTCCGCCCAGGGGGAGGAGCCAAGCATTCCCACCTGGATATAATCCAGGGTTTGAGACACCACAAGCAGCTTTTATCCACTGGACTCCCAGAGGAGACAAGAGCTACCAGATGTTTCTACAGGAATCACTGCTTTGACAAGAACATCTCATCTGGACTGACACTACCACCCTAACTAACAGGGTGTTGGGTTGTATTCTGACTCTGTCAGTGGTTTTTTTTTGTACTATTACTTTTATTTTATTTTACTTTCTTTTATTTCTTTTCTTTTCCTCTTATTAAATTGTGTTTCTGACTTGGAGTTTTTCACTGGTTTTGCTTTCAAACCAGCACATGTGATGATTCTAAAGTTTCCTACCAGGGAATATTTTAAATTCATAAAATCATAAAAAAACCAAAACAGGACTCAAAGCACTTGTGGGAGGAATCAAAAGAAGTCACAGATTAACCATAAATAGTTCTAAAGATGCAAACTTGCAAATGAAATAGTGAAAAAGCTCCAGGAAATGCAATGCCCAGCACTCCATGGAAAAAAAAACTCCCTTGCAGAAACACAGATGATTCACCACAGAGTCAATGTCCAGAAGAACTGCACTAAACAAGGAAAGGAGGGGGAGAAATCCACTTTATGGTGAGGGCACCACTTGGTCATATTTTGGGATAAGGTCCAGAACTGCAGTCAAAGTCCAGCTCCTACCAATCAAGGATCTTTGCAACTCAATTAACAATTAGCCAATTAACCTAGTGCAGATAAAATCTGGTCCAGCCTGAGCCATGTCCTGCTGCAATGAGGCTTTTTTCTCACACTGACAGGTGCCACACACCTTTTCCCAACCCAGCTAAAAGGTTTTTCCATCTGCCACAGATCACAGGAATATTTCCTCAAAAGAAACAATCCATACTTCATTTTGGAAATATAAAAGTCACATCTTGTCTGGAATTAAAAATCTAACTGAAGAGGCAAGTGTCCATAATGTGAAATTTTATAATTTGGGGAATTAAGAAATGCATTTCTTTGGGGTGCCACAGCCAAAGTGTTCTGCATCTTGTGGTACTTTGCACACCTAAAACCGTAAGAAAATCAATACAGTTTTGCTAAACTAGGTCACATATTATGGGAGCAGCAAGAAATGCCATGAAAAAAAATCCCTCATCCACAGCAATTGAATTTGCTTGGCATAGAACAGCAAAGCAAACTCTAAAAACTAAAATATAGCTGAATATAAAGATTAATGCAGGAGATTAGAACTGACTTCTCACTGCTAGTGCAAGTGAAATAAATGAATGTTTGAACAACCCCAGAAGTTCATCCTTGACCTCTGTGAGGTGCAAGGAAATGCTCTCAAGGAACTGTTCTGCTGCTCTGCTTCAGGACCATCAAACCCAGCACTGTGAGCAGGAATAAACCCGGATTTATACACCACACAACCACTCCAGGAGGAAAACCTGCCCCTCATTTAACTACATGCTAATAGTGATTGACTTACATAATGAGACGTGAATTTAGGCTTTATAGTGCTGGGGGAGGTGACAACAGGAAGCTTCAGCACTTGTAAGCAAGATTTTCAATTTTCTGGAAATTCCTGGGACTTCAAGTGTTGTCTCAGAGCTCCCCTTTTGTGTTCACACCTCACTCACAGATCTGGCTGTGCTTCCACAGTTCTGGAATTATCAGTCAAACAGGAAAATGCAAAACTGCCTGGCCCATCTTAACTATCACCACCTTAGCAGGAATACACACAGCTAAAAATGGCCAAGAAAACCCTCAAAAAACAACAATAAAATATTTCCTGTCATAGTTGCAGTCATTTTACTTTATGCATATCAGCTAAGTAAAAGAAGGGTCTATCCAAGAACATTCGTGCTCACTGAAAAGACAAAGAACATCCTCAAAAGTGTAATATACCAAATATTAAAGTATCAAACAACAGCACAGGGAATTGTTAATAATCAAGTTTTCCTCACTTTCTCATATCAACACAGTGAGGGACATCACACCATTATCTTGATTTAAAAATGTAACAAAAGGCTGGATGTGGCACTCAGTGCTCTGGGCTGGTGACAACGTGGGGATTGTCAGGTTGGATGATGCTGGAGGTCTTTTCCAACCTAAATGATTTTGGGATTCTATTCCATGCTCAGATATGGATGGGATATAGAGAAAATCGCATTGAGGTAAACTAATATTTACCCAGAGAACACCCAAGGCAAGTTTTGTTGAATTTTTTAAAGAAAAGGGATGTGAAAAGAGCAGTTTCAAACCCCTTTCCCTGAGGGAGCTGTCTAACCAAGCCATACTGAGGCAGTGATCCCACAGTATTTCTGAAATTTTAACTGAATAACCCATCAAAATCAGAAGAGAGGTCTATCAACTCTTCCAGCTTGTAAGCTCTGAGTGATTTTTCCTCAGTAGAGAAATCTTAAAGATTTATTTCCAGTTCAATGCACCATGCAAGTGGAATAAATAATAGTAGACTTCTGTTTCTTAGGCAGTGGTAACTCACTGCAGCACCAAAAGGAGATCACAGAGAACATTACTGCTCTTTTTAGCAAAAAAAGCCCTATTCCTGCAAAGAAAATGAGTATTTTGCATAGCCTAGATTTAATTGATTTCAGAAACTGGAAATGTATTAAGTTTCCAGGGGCTTCAATACTTGGTGACCTTAAACTTACTGGATTTGTAATTATTCTTACAGACAAAAGGCTCATAGCTTGCATTCACTTATCTGACAGGAATCAGTTCTCTGTATTAGATTTAATTAGCTTTACGGTAGAATCTGCAATTAGGCTCAGAGTTGAAGAGTTTTGTGGATGAATAAAAGCTGGGAGTGATTAAGAACAACCCCACAGCTCAGAACAGGAGCTGCTGTCAGCTGAGAATTCCACATTTCCAGCATCCTCATGGTTTCTGCTTCAAGTTACAACCTCTTCCCTTTTTAGCAATAAGTTTCAGTGAAATCCTGATCAACCACAAATCTTGACTGAGAATTAGTGGACTGTTATTACAGACTACCTAATTTTTTACCCTGAACTAACACTTTCCCACTTGGCTGGAATCCACATTGCCATTCCCAAATATCTGCTGCTCTAGAGGTAACTCTGCACATGTGAGGATGGTTAGGAAAGCAGAAATAAGGGTGTGAGGAGACCTTCTGAGCATGGAGCAGCTGCTGCTGCAGCTCCAGGAAAAAAAAGAGGACCAAAATTAGCACAACTCTAGGTCAGGATCCTCACTGTTCTTCTGAGCTCTTGTCAAAATAATCAGGTCAATGCTGTGCTGCTGCTCAGCAAACAGTGAGCACTGGAGCTGGAAAATGAGGGAAAAAACACAAAGCAGGGAAAGAGTCACAAGTGGGAAGATCCTAGTGCCCTGAGGGTTCATGGCATTTACCTCTGACAAGTTCTGAGGGGCTCTAATTACACAGGTCTTGAATTGCCAGTGGGTTTATTCCCATTTCACAACCACCACTGGCTCAATATAATGACAAAAAAGACTCAAGATTTCTTTGGTGTCATTGACAGACACAGAAATTCAGAAAGACCTGTCAAACAAATGCTCCAGGAGAGTTTTTAACAGGGATGAAGCTGCTAAAGTACAAGGGAATTAACTAAAATGGTGAAGTCCTTCCAACTTTGGTCTTTTTTCAATACTGACCCTGCCAAAATCTACAAGAAGTCAATTTTGTTTTTGTTAAAGTTTGCTGTGCTTATTTTTGTCACTCCACTACTTCAGATTGACACAGATAAATTTATACACCCCAACAGATGCTCTATTTACAGTTCATTTGTTGACAATGGCAGATTGTCAAAGAGAACTTTTAAAATCTGGATGTGTCTCCCAAAATTTCAGAAAAATTTCTATCTGTTCACTGTATCCTGTTGAAACTGTAGTTCTTTATGCTTGCCTCCACCCTGAAGATGCTTTAGGCCTGTTTAAAACACACCTAAGGCTAATTAATTCCATTAGCTCACTTTTAACAATCAGTTAATTTAAAGCCCTCTCCATACAGCCCATGCAAATTGGAAGATTCAGCCTTTCTTTAAGGATAATTATTATTATTATTTTAGCTCAGTACAAAATACTAATTCCCACATTCCCTGATTTTTATGCATTTCTCTCTTTGCAATGAATCTAATTCAGTTCAAATGAAGGAATTAAAGGCTCATAACTCAGGGTATCTCTAACCTTCCATTGCAGCTGGATGCACACCCACAAGCTGTATAGCACCACTGGAGTAAAAACCTGATAAAATAAAATCCCTGAGGATACTCTGGCTTGGACTCCACACCATCCTAACTCCTGGACTGGAACCAGCTGCTTCCCACTGAGCACCTGCCTGCAAAAGACATTTCCCTTAAAGAAACACAAAAAAAAAAGGGAAAAATACCTACAGGACCTTTCAGTGTCCAGAACATGCCTGGTGCACAAGTCTTGCTCTCTAATTACTCATTTGGCTGTTTCCTTTTAACAATTGAGAGCAGGAGAAGATTTAGCATTTAAAACAAGCTGGGAAGCAGCTTTCAGGTTGTGTGGAAAGGCTCCAAGGGAAACCATCGTGCAGCACTCCAGATTAGAGGAGTTGCTTAAACCCATTGCTGAGGAGTTGTTTTAAGAGTGAATAAACAAATCAAAACAAAAAAAGGGAGAAAAAAGAACAAGTAGGGCAAGCCAGAGCTACTTAAAACCTTTCAGGAAAGAAATCCGCATGAGCAGATTCGGAAGTCTGCCTGCACTTGCTGTAATTGCTGAGATAATACTTCCAGCTTCAGGACTATTCAAATTACCCTAGGGGGAAGTGGAAATGAAGCAGATTGGGGTTGTATTGCAGCAAATTTATAGAACACACTGTCATAGTTTTCTAAACACAGATTAAATGTTGCTTTCCCCATCCTTCAAAACTCCTGGGCTGTGGAGCACTGAAGTCAGATAAAAAGAATTGTCTGCTTGGGGTTTGAAAGGATCCCTTCTCATGGAAGGCTGTCTGTGTTCCAGGCATAACAAATTACTGTAAATTGGACCTTGGATTGCAGCACTTTGCCTGCATAAGAACTCCAAACAAACTGATAATCCTGAAAGGAGCAGTGTCACAGACTAGCCAAAGCTCCACGCTTCCAAATGCCACAGAATCTTCTTCCTGGAAAGGCTGTGCCCATTTCCAGCAGGGAGGAAAGCTCACAGAGCACCCTGACTGCTGCCATGTCACCCAGAGAAACTCCAAAGCGCTGCATTTCTGAAGAAGTTTACTCCTATGAAGCCTTAATGGTAGTGGTTTTAAACCAATGAATGCAGGGTGCCTGGTAAACTGCTCCAAGCACATGTTTATTTCATGAGGAGCTGGTCCTGCAAGGTCCACAGGATCCACACCTCCGAAAGGCAAAGCAGGGCCCACACTCTTGTGAAACCCTCTCATTTTATGCTCTTTAAGTGAGGTAGCAAAGCTGGGCTCCAGTGAAAAGAACACGTGAGAAGGGTGCTGGAGAAAGGGCAGGAAAAACAGAACAAGTGCTTAGTGCTGACCTTTGTCAGCAGCTTACTCCCCTCCTCAGCCACTGCTTGCCACACCATCCCTGCTCCCAGTTCATCCCAGCCTCCTCAGCCACTGCCTACCACACCACCACTGCTCCCAGTTCATCCCAGCCTCCTCAGCCACTGCCTACCACACCACCACTGCTCCCAGCCCATCCCCCTGATTTCTCCACCCACAAGATTCCTCCTGACCTTGGGCTTCTCCCAATGACCCAGTGACACACATAGGAGTGGAGGCTTTGCCAGCATAGCTCTCAGGGATTCTGCAGCTCTCTGGGCCTCCAAGAGAACAAACACAAACAGCTCCCAGCTGTGCAAGGCCCAGTGTTCACCAGCATTGTTCTTTTGTGAGCTGGCAGAGAGATTTTGTCAGGAGCCTCACACATCAAACAGTGCAGGGACAATACTGTGGAGAGTAAGGAAGTGGATGCTAAGGGAAGGCAAAGATTTATAAATAGGCTTATATTTCATTTATAAATAGGCTGTAACTTCAGACATTACATGGGCACAGAGCAGTAAAATTCAGCTGTGGGGCCAATCAATGGAGAAATATATTCCCAGCTCAGTGCATGAGAGGTTAAGTGGGTAAATCATGGAACAGTTTGGGTTGGAAGGGACCTTAGAGCTCACCCACTGTCACCCCCTGCCATGGGCACGGACACTTCTCCCTATCCCAGCCTGGCCTTGGACACGTCCAGGGATCCAGGGGCAGCCACAGTTTCTTTGGTCTCTCTGTGCCGATGCTTTACCACCCTTAATGGAAAAAACTCCTTCCTTTCTAGTCGAAATCAAGCCATCTTTAGTTTAAAACCATTCCCTCCTGCCCTTTCATAACAAAGTTTATCCCCATCTGTTTTACAAGCCCACTTTAAATATCCACTACAAAAGGAGCTGAAAATATAAAGCACAACATGGAAACAAATCATAATGCTGTACAGTGCTGCCCTTTATTTTGGCAGCAAGTGCAGGAATCCCCTAAACTGACATCTGCTGGAGCAAGCACTGAGAGCCATTTTTTTTTAATAGCAACAAGACAGCAAGTGATATGCATGTAAACAGATTAATCCAAGGCAATAAAAGCATTTGCTCTAAATCCTCATTAAAGAACGAAACAACAGAGATTCAATAACACAGAGCACATCTTGAACAAGCGACACTCTGTTATTTTAGCATCTTTCTCCAGGTGTTCACACTTCATTTTTAAATGGTAGCAGCTCTGAAGTAGAAGTCCGCTAATATAATCAGTGTCTACTTTGGTCAAATGAACCATGGAGTGCCCAGTTTCCTCAACTCCATGGTACAACACAGTTGGGATCTCTCATGAGCTCTCATTTTCCCGAGGACAATTAAAGCACAAAATTTTAAAAGTTTATAGACCATCAAAGCAGACACCAGAACAGCACAAAAGCTCATTTATGTGTTCAGGACTCCTGTAAAATCCTAAAGCCTGTTCCAAGGGAACCTGGGTGGTCCACCTGAATGCAGCCTGGCTTTTCTTCCAGCCCCAAATCTGCAGCAATAAACACCCATCACACACAGCATTAAACAGAACACAAACAACATGTGGGAAAACCTTGAAGTGAAATCCTCCCTGCCTTCCAAAGGGTTATGGATTTATTTCCCCCTAATACAACTATTCTCACCTATTCTTTGAAGTGCAGAGATGAATATTTTGTTTCTTTCAGCTTAACAAGTCAGTCAAGAAGCAGAGCACTGCTGGAGACAGAAATCTGCTTAGCCAGCTCTACTTCCACCCTCTCTTCTTCCAGTGATAAAAATAAATGCTATACATGTTAATTCCCTGATAAAGCCAACCCAGAGTCCTCCAGCTACAGGTGACATTACACACCCGGGACACCACAGCCCTGCTTGAGCTACCCAGTGTAAATTATTCAGGCGGCAAATGGAAATGTGTGACTTACAAATGCTGCAGGCACCTCTCCTCCAGCACTAAGTCAATAATTATGTCCTGATTCAGAGTATGTAAGACTATCCCCAATTTGTAGCCTGGATTGGAGTTCTTCAGACATGTCCTACTGGTTTAACAAACAATTAGACATGAATCTAGAGGAAGTCGCCCTAATTGCCTACAAAGTAACAATATTTTGCTCACAGCTTACTACAGACTCCTCACAAGCTGCTAGAGAGGAAAAGCCTAGCTCTGGGCTTGGCACCTTGCTCCATTTTCAAGTTCTGGTCTCCTTTTCCAAAAGTTCTGTCAATTCAACAAAATCCTCAAGTTCTGACTCAAACACTCAGTTTTACAGCTGTCTCAGAGCACAGAAAGCACATCCTGGGGCAGAGGATGCAGTCAGACCCCTGGAATGTCCTCCTTACTCTTTCTCCTCAGCCAAGAGAGGATTCCCACCTGCTTACCCCAGACCCACAAACACCCCTTTAAAACTTCTGAAGTGGCAACTGTAGATTTTTTTATGCAAAATGCCTCAAAATGTTCCATTTCCCTCAATTCTGCAGCTGCCCGCACACAGAAGGAAAAACCCTCAAAGCAAAGTGAAGGGCTGGGACATCAAACTAGTGGCAGGGAAGCAGAGCTGGGCTAGTGGCTCCTGTGTTTGCCCTGTGGTGTCAGCAGCCTCCCCCAGCAATGAATCACATCCAAATGAATGATCCCTGCTCCATCCCAGCTCCCAATGCTCGCCAGGCTGGAGCTGCCACATAAATGTGATGAAATCCTAGAAAAGGGACCAAGGAAATGCCTCCACCCTGAGGCACAGCAGAGCTGAAACACAGGGAAGTTATTCTAGGGAGGGGGAGATGATTCAAGTTCAACCTCATTACTGGCTGCTAATGAGTTCAGGCTCAGAATTTCATTTTTAAAGAGATATTGGAGAGGAATAGAGGGGCTGAGAAGCAAAGGAACAGCAGTCCCTGTGATGCCAAGGGGTCTGGCAATGTCACAAAGTTGGGTTTGCCCTTTCCAGCCTGGTGCACAGATGATGACTGGAAATGTTGGCAAAAAAAAGTGCTCATTTTACTAAAAAAAAATATGTAAAGTCCTGTACAATCACTATGAGCATAGGGATTAGCAGAATCCTGAAGAAAGCAGTTCCCAAAGGGACTTTGTTCATGTATTTCAATGTTTTTATAAAGAAGGCTCAGGTTTTTCATACACCTTTATGACAAACCAAGCAGTATTTTTACTTGCTGAATATGCAAATAAACTGTATATTTTAAAATACAGCATCCAGACCTTAATTTCCTGGGCTAGATGAGGGAATAAATGCAAATTTTGACAGTAAGTTTAGCCAAGCTACACCTGCACCTAAAACACTGATGCTAACAAGATTCCACACCATTTGATTCAACAACTAATTAAGAAATTTGAAAGCCAGTTTCATGCAATTATTTAGTGCTACCAGCACTGCTCTACAGTTTCTGCACAGAACTGAAACAGCAAAACCTCCACTTGAAACACAATGAAGAGAATCCTGCCTGCCCAGAGCTGCAACATGGAAAAGTTTCTTGGAAAAGAACAGGAACTTCAGAACAGGAACTTCACTCCCCCAGAACTTCAAGAGGGGGAGTGGGAGGCTACAAGCACCTGCCCAGCTTCTGTCCACCATCCCAACCAAAATCCAGGCAAGCACAGGAGCAAAAATGCAAAAACCCCACTGGGATGTGCTCAGGTCTGGCTGCAGAGTCACAGGGAAATGCTCTGCCTTCCATCTGCCCTCCCAATCCCAGGCTCAGTCAGCTGCTCTCAGGAATGTATCCAAAATATTCCATGCATTGAATCAATCCCTGGCCTCTAGGGTGCAGAACTCCACAGCAAAGTCCTGACTCACTTCTCATGGCCCTAATCTCACCTGTGTCTGTGATGGGCAATTAAAAAATACAGATCTTGTAGAAAAAAACTCAACATTTAGTGAGATTAGGGAAGGATAAGGTCCTGGGAAGTCTCCTCCCAAAGCCTTCCAGTGAAGTCTCCACAGATAGGGATTTGTAAAGAGAAGATTAATGTCTCTTGTCAGGGGTGGGAAACTGCAAATGCCCACTTGGTGCTGGGCTCAGCTCAGCTGGGCTGGGACTTAAACTGGGAGTCGGCACCTGCATGGAAAGGTAGGAAAATCTTGTTCCTTTTCTATGCAGCTGAAAACAGAGCCAGGAAATTTATGTGCAACAGCCCCTGCTCAGATTGCAGAAAGGAGCTGGAAGTCTGCCCCTGGAGCAAGGAAAACTCGGGATTTTGAAAACCAAACTGCTCCCAGCCTGATCCTCTGCTGGATTTGGGAATTCCAGCCCCTGTTGGAGCTCAGAGCGAGGAAACTCCTCCCAGAAGATCCTCAGTGCACGGTTTTTGGTGTTTCACCGGGCTGCGAGATTTCACTATGAGTCAGCCGTGCTCCGGCACCAGCCCAACCACTTGCTGGGCTCTATTTACACAGCGGCGTAACTTCATTAAAAATTCTGCATAATCATGCAATTACCCGACCGTCTCTTCCCCTGGCAGCAGGAAAGGTCCCTGGGACACGCATGCACGTGGAGCGACTGCAGAGCTTTGATAAACGAGTAGAACAAGTTGAAAATGAGCTCAGTTATCACAATAGCCGATTACGACCTGGGCACACGGCCAATTAATGCTCGATAATTCCTTTTCTCTCCGAAAGGCAGCACCCACCAGCCCGAAAAACGTTTCGGGGCACAGGCAGCAGCAGACACACCCACCGGGAGCGCCGGGTTCGCGTTTCTGCCGAGCCTCCCGACACCTTTCTCAGCCGGGATTTCAGCCCGATTATCCCAAACCCCTGCGAGCCCCGGCCAGGCTAGCAGCCACCCTCAGTCCGGCCGCGGCTCCCCGCACTCCCCTCGCCCTTCCCCGGCACAGCCGCTCCGCCCCGGCCCCCTCAGACACCCGGTGCCGGCGGCGGGGCCTCCCGCAGCGATGGCTCTGAACCACTTCTGCCGCTCGTACGGTGCCGGGGCGCGGCGAACGGCCCCTCCCCGCCGCTCGGCGCGGGGCACAAGATCGGGAGCCCCTCAGGAGCGGCCGCGAGGGCTCTCACCATGGTACAGACGGCGGCGAGTCTCCGAACCGTCACCAGCGCCTCCATCCGCCCCCGGCCGCCGCCATCTTGGGCCGCGACTGACAGCGCCAGCTGCGCACCCGATAACCGGCCCGGCCCGTGCACCGCCGAAACTGCGCCGCGCAACCACCGTTCCCAGGCGTTCTCGGTCCGGGGGGCTGCGCTGGGGATCGGGGTGGGAACGAGAACGGCATGGGAATAGGATGGGAACGGGATGGGAACAGCATCGGGACGGGATCGGGATGGGAACGGGATCGAGATGGGACCGGGATCGGGATCAGGAGGGGAATGGGATCGGGATCGGAATGGGAACGGCATCAGGATGGGATCGGGATGGGATCAGGATTGGGAAATCGGATGGGAATGGGACCGGGATGTGAACGGGAACGGGACTGGGATCTGAAGGGGACTGGGATGGAAAAGTGATTGGGACAAGGATCGGGATTGGGATGGAGAACAGGATTGGGATGGGTCCCGATCAGGAACAGGACAGGGCTGGGGAACAGGGTGCCCAGAGCAGCTGTGGCTGCCCCTGGATCCCTGGTTGTGTCCGGGGCCAGGTTGGACACTGGGTCTTGGAGCAGCCTGGGACAGTGGGAGGTGTCCCTGCCATGGCGGGGTTGGGGGCGGTACTAGGTGGGATTTGAGGTCCCTCCCAACCTGTACCATTCTGTGAGCCTGATTCCATTATCCCTGTGGGCCTCTGCCCACTCAGGATATTCTGTGATTCCTGGGGCTCAGGGGGGAGGCTGGAGGCCCCACTGGGATGGGCACTGCGAGGGTCACTGGTGACACTGGAGCTAGGCACCGTCCCCTCGGGGGGGGCTGGGAACTGGGGGATGTCACCAAAATCCCACCAAGGGACACCATGGCCACCCCAGACCACCAAAACCCCTGGAGGTGCCCGATGGAACTCTGTGATTCTCCAGGCTCCTTCCAGTGGCTGTGGGCACCCATGCCCAGGATCCTGTGATGGAGTGGGGCAGTGGTGCTGCCGCAGTGACCCTCTGCTGTTCCACACCGCACATCCCTGCTCCAGCATGGGGACAAAAAGGCTCTTGGAGAGCTCAGCGCTGCGAGTGACAACAGTGTCTATTGTAATCCCAGTGGGAGAAGGAGCAGGAAACATTCTTGAGACACCAGGGAGCTTGTCCTGCAGCGCACACTGAGAGCAAACGCATCTCACAAGAAACAACCCTTGGGAAACAGCAGGGAATGGGCAGAAATCTGGGATGTGGCTGATCCTGACCCAGAGCTGTGTCCAGCCTGGAGGCTCCCAGCCTCTCCTCATCACCCAGGAGCTGCTGGAAGCACTGTAGAGGGCGGCTGGGAGCTCCCTGCTCACAGTGCCAGCAGTGCCAGCAGTGCCAGGGCTATTTCCACACTCCAGCCCTGACCTTGTGGGAATACCTGTGGGGAGGAGGGAACAGTTCAGATTCCAAAGCAGAAACTTCTTTATGAGGCTGAGATGTTTCCATTCTATTTGAGCTGCTCGCCTGCAGCGATGTTCTCGTGCACACATTGGACTTCCCACATCATCGACTACAGGCTCCCCAGGGATACAAAAACCCCAATCCTTACAAAATATCCCAAAAGCAAGCTGCCCAGGGACAAAAAAAACCCAATTCCTACTAAATATCCCAAAAGTGAGCTCCCCAGGGACAAAAAAACCTCAATCCCTACAAAATATCCCAAAAGTGAAAAGGACCACATGCTCCTTACAGCGTTGCCATGAATGGCAACGATTTAAAATTAGGGACAGGAAATTGTAGAATCTGTGCAGTGTTTGACCAGATTGAAGGATGTATTTAAATGTTCATCTCTCTTACATCCCAAAATAGAATCAAAGATGATTTATCACAGCTGTTGCAGCAGCATCTAAAGACATTTCCTTGCCCTTTGGCCTCGGGATCAGAACAACTTGGTGCTGAGTAGAACTATGAGCCTAAAATTGTGGTCTTGTCCCCAAATGTCTTCAGAGCTCGCTGCTGGATCACTGGGATGCACTTTTAATTCATTTAAACTCAGCAAGGTGAAATTCTGAGCACACAGACCAGCCACCACACTCATTTCTGATCCTTTCTTACCTCCTCTTTTGCCTCTCCCATTTTTGAGGTATTCAGCTACTGGGAGCAGAAAGGTGGTTCAAAGATGATTTTTGTTGGGTGCAGTGTGAGAAGTGACCTTTGGGTTCCAAGTTTGCAGCAAAGAGGGGCAGAGAGAGATGCAGGGATCAATTCTTGTTGGTTGGAGTCAATTCAGGGGTATGTGCACAAA
This sequence comes from Rhadina sibilatrix, assembly GCA_013400275.1. Classification (NCBI taxonomy): domain Eukaryota; kingdom Metazoa; phylum Chordata; class Aves; order Passeriformes; family Phylloscopidae; genus Rhadina; species Rhadina sibilatrix. The sequence goes on along the minus strand of VWYO01026420.1, from coordinate 38,394 downwards.
TGACCAGCCATGAGTTTTGTCTCAGCATTTGCCACAGCCCCTGGCATTCCCCATTTCTGCTCTGAAAAGAGCCCTGTTTCTCCTTCCAGGTCCCCCTAATATGAATATATTCTATGAAAGATGTACCAGAGGCAAATGTAATGGTTACAAATGGACTTCTGGAGGAAAAATCATTTCTGCCAGAGCTAGGCAGAAGGAGAAACATTTTCCCAACATGCAAGGTGTCTCTGGCTCTGCTCATCTCTTACTCCTTTTGTGCAATGCATGAGGAATAATTACAACCAGTTTTAAGGCACTTTGACATCCTCCTGTGACAAGCACTATGGTCATGGCAAATATTTTTATTTTTAGCAAGCTTCGTCTCTGAAGACGTGTAGGAGGGCCAACAACAACAAATAGAAAATTTTCTAACAAACAGAGCCAAAAGCAACACAGAGCAGTAAATAAATCTGTGAAAAAATTGGTGTGGAAATAATCTCTGTGCATCAAGCAAAGACACAGATATTTGCATGAGCAACCCAAGGGGTGGTAAAGTGAAACCTCCAGAACCCATCCAAGTGTTCCCAAAGTCACTCTCAGTTTTGCAAATATTCCCCCTCTAATTTAAGCTATTGTTTTTCCAAGAGAATTTGAATTTAAAACATGGGTCTCTTAGCTAAATGTAAGTCCATTGTGCACAAACAATGAATATCTCCTTTAAAAACAATGGTTGTTCCAGATGCCAAGGGTTATACAATCTCAAGGAGTGTGAATCCTTCTGCGTGGCTTTACTCTGTGGAAAGGCTGCTCTGGCAATCAGGAAAATCAAATAAAGACCATGTTTAAAAACCTCTGGGTTTGATTCTGCATTTTACTTGAATCCTTTCAGAATTAAAGCCTCAAAGTAAAGAGGAAGGGGGAACTTGAGAGTAGATTAAAAACCTTGGGAGAATGCACAGCTTTGTTATTTGTGCTCCAAGCCCTTCTCTGTGCACAGAGGTTCCTGCATGTGGTGGAACGAGGTCTGGGGAGAAGCACAAGAAGCCTGGGCTGGTGCAGAAGAAATTCATGCTGAACTATATTAGCAAAGGAACTCCAACTCCACTGGTCTGCTTCCAACATACAGCCTAAAACTGCTTTCACATTTGTTTTAAGCAACCAGAAACCCTCAGAGCTGCCAAAAGCAGCAGTTCAACATTTCCTGCAGCACTGCTGTCTCATTCCTGCCCTCACACATCCCCTCTCCCGTGTCAGCACCAGATCCATCCCTGCAAGCACACAGAGCAGCTTCCCTGTCCCTCCTCAGGCAGCAGCTGCTCCCTGCCCATGCCTGTGACTCCTGATTTTCAAGTGCCACATCCAAGCTCAGCATCATTTGAGCACAGTTTGCCTTCTTTTTGTCTGCCTCACATTCATCCAGACCAAAGCTCACCCTCCATGTGCCTCTGACTCCCTGTTGTGCTCCTCAGCACCACATTTGGTTACCCAAAACGATTCTAACTTTTTTTTTTAGTTGTTTGTTTGTTTGTTTGTTTTCTCTTGGAGCAAGCCAGCAGAGCTGTTTTCTTCTAGGAATGTCTTTGCTCCTATAGAAAATGCTTCATGGTCTTTCTGAACTTATCTGGCTTTTTTTTTTTCCTGGGCTGGAGCTCTCCTGGCCACCTAGAAGCTGACAGATCTATGACTGTTTGGTTTTGGAGGAGGACTGTTGTGATGAATGTTTTTATATTACACACTAACATATGCTTTTAATAGCAAATGGTAACAAAGGTTCCAGCACTCAGAGAGGCAGACAGTGACTTACTGCTGCTGACTAATCCCAAATTTATCACTGTCCAGCTCAATAACACATTTCAAAGTGCTGCCCTATTAATTGACCACAAGATCTTGAGGTTTTTTTTTCCTATTCCTCCTCTCATTTTGCCTCTTCTTACAAAACTTGTGTGAGATAAAAGTACCTCGGTAATGGAATTTCCTGGAAAAGATTTTTTTTTTCCAGTGTTTGGGGTTTTGCAAAAATCTGGAAGCAAATTCACACTGGAAGATTTGCAAAGCATTCCCACTGGAGCCACATCCCAAAAGAGACAGGATCCAGTGGCTCTCTCTCAGTTCCATGAGCTGCATCAGCCTCCAGACATTTTTTCCTCCTCTTCATCAGCTGCCAGGATGGTCAAAGGAACAACGCTGGGAGCTTGCAGAGCACAAATATTGTTGCACAGTGAGGTTTTAGAGGGGAAACAGGACCTTGGAAAAGTGACATGTCCATAAATCTTGGGATTCTTGTGCTGATTTCATTGTGCTGCTGTGCCCAAAGCCGGATTTTCCTCAGGGCAGTTCACACTCAGCACATCCTGTGTGATGCTGCTGTGGAAGCTGGGCTGGGTGCTTTGGGAAGGGGCAGTGATCCCAAGCCCTGCCCTATTTCCCGTCCCTAGGAGCCTACCCTGGCTCAGGACCCTGCTGGGGGGGCTCAGGTGTGTGCTGTGGGTCAGAGCAGGGCCCTGAGGGCAGCTGGGCACACAGAGGCTTTTTGGTGGCTGCAGCCCCTCCAGAGTGAGCCAAGCCCATCTTCTGCCTGCAGGAAAGCTGCATCCCCAGGCCTCCATGACCTGTGGGGGTATTATCCTGCTCTCCAAGTCCATCCATGTCTCTCACACAGCCTGACAGAGTCCATGGCCCAGCCTTGCCTCTGCTCCCTTCCGAGAAATTTTCCAAAGATGAATGCTCAAACTACATTTTTTTTTAAGTTTAATTTACATCTGTTTCATATTATTTGCAGTTCTGCTTTATCTGGGTCACTCCCTCCCCAGTGTTCTTCCCTCCCTGTTATCCCAGAGAACTGAGAGCTGATTGTAAGCAGTGTTCAGCTCCAGGCTGTCATCCCACAGACCCTGCCAGCTCTCCTAAAACCCCACTCAGCTTTCCTAGAGAAGCCATTCTCTCTTCACTCCCTCTGAAAGACACCCAGTCCTTCCTCAGCTTCCCAAGTCTGTCACCAGCCCCAAACTCACTTCCCCGGGAAGTCTGGGGAGCCTGTGGTGTCCCACCCCAACGCTACCCCAGTTCCTTTAGGACTCAGGGCACGCACAAAGCAGCAGATCAAATGTATCCCAGAGGGTTCCCGTGTCAGCTGGGGTTTGGGAATATCCCACAGCTGCCTGAAAACTCTGAAGGGGGGGGA
>VWYO01026420.1:0-25028 GCA_013400275.1 Rhadina sibilatrix | reverse complement strand
TGGTCAGGGTGTTTGAAGCAGTCCAAAAGTAAGTCCTCCTGGAGTGGTAGATGTGGTTCTGTTGGAGCAGAGGTGATCCTGAGAAAGAAGGGTCCAGTGATGGTGAGAAGGGTCCAGTCTTCCTCTGGGAATCCAGTGGAACCAGATACCTTGTGTTCCTGTGTCTCAGTTTTTATCTAGGTAGGAATGGTTGGCTCCCCCCACTGAGTGGAGTATCTCACAATGCAATGCCCTTAAGTGAGCCTTAATGGCCCATTAGCAGAGGATATCCCCTGAGGGTGGACAGGTGGTGAAAGAGATAAGAAACACTGCCCCACCTGGTTTTAACAGTTGGCCCAGTATCAGAAGGCACCCGCCCCACTCCCCCCAGAGTTATAAGAGATAAAGAAAAAATCTCCCCACCTACTTTTACCAGGGAAAGAGAATATACTTTTTTGGTTCCATAACCCAAGACAGTCCGTAAATAAATAAACTCTCTCTCTTTTTTGCCTCTCAGTGTGTGAGATGTGTGGTATTACAACGCTATGACGTGTTTCCTGACGTGCAAATCCTGTTGTTTTGCAGGATGACACGGACAGCATCTGCTGTCAGGAGCAGATAAACCGCTCCATCTACTGGGCCGATGGCTTTGTCTTTGTTTATTCCATCACAGACTACGAGAGCTTCCGCCTGCTGCGGCCGCTGCACCAGCACATCCACAGGATCCACCCCAACGCCAACATCCCCCTGCTGCTCATGGCCAACAAGGGCGACCTGCTGCGGGCTAGGCAAGTGTCCTCCAAGGAAGGGCTGCAGCTGGCCACGGAGCTGGGCGGGACCTACTGCGAGGTGTCGGCACGGGAGAACTGTGAGGGTGTGCACGAGGCCTTCCAGCAGCTGTGCCAGGAGCTCAGCAGGAGCAGCAGCAGCTGCAACGGGGAGAAGAGGAGAGGTCTCCACCTGGTCAGGCCCAAGTCACCCAACATGCAGGACTTGAAGAGGCGTTTGAAGCAGGCTCTGACTTCCAAAGGCAAATCTGCCACCACACTTTGATGCGTAGGAATCGTGTTCCAGAGCCCTGGATAAAAATGCAACAAGCTGGGGGAAAGAGCATCAATTCAGCCATCAGGCTCTGGGAGAGACTCTTTTGTTTTGTCCTCACATCTTTCTCAAAAAACCCCTGCTCATTCAGCAAAGGAACTTCCAGAATTTGCTCTCTGGAGCAGGGATTTCGAAACTGTGGTTTAAAAAAAGAGATTGTGCCAAATTATTTCTTGNNNNTGGTTTTTTGTGTTTTTTGTTTGTTTGTTTGTTTGATTTTTGGTTTTTGGGGGTTTTTTCGTTGGGTTTGTTTGTTTTTTTGGTTTTTTTTTTTGGAAAGCGGTGCAGTCAAATATCTTGGTGTTGAAAAATGGGTTTTGTTAACTAGAGTAATGAAATCCTACTTTTAAGAGATGTGACTTCCTTTGGGAATGGTTGTGTTCATAGGCAGTGAACTACAGCAGGACATGAGGAGAGTGACAGGAGCTGTACTAAGCAAGAGGAATGGACCAGATCTGCTTCGTTGCAACACTGGAAAATAAATGAATGAATTCATTTAAATGAAGAGCATAAATAGTGAAAAGTATTAATTGAAAGAAAGAGTTCTGAGAAATGGGGAGAGATTTGTTCATATGCAAACTTAAGCCTTACAGTGTCTCTTTACAGGGAGATTTTTTAAAAAAAAAATCATTATTTTTTCACATTATTTTTGTTTAAAATCACAGTGACTGCTTTGAAAGTGATTATTTGGGCAAAATACAGTCTTGTGGCAGCTTTTTCTAGTCAGTTTCTCCATGGCATTTCTCATTTTTTTCTGAAGGTTTCCTACATGGCAAAAGGGAAAAAGAGATTGGAGTGGTTTAAAGCCAAAAAATAGACTGCACTGATCAAGAGCAAGGAAGTCACCTAAAACTCTTAATTTTTTTTCCGAACCAGTTAGACTTCAAGTTCAAAATGCTTTTAAAGAAACAAAGCCTTCACATGAAACATACTTGCATCACTACGTTGTCTGGGGTTTTTTTAGAAGACAAGGTTTTATGATGCCTGAAATTTTTGGCTTTGGGAATTCATTATTTTGTTGTTTGAGTTAAACCCAGGCTTCCCTGAAGAGCTCCCAGAGCATCCCAGCCTGTCAGGACATATCCCAGTGGCAGCGTCTGGTGGTGCCTCAGCATGTCCAAGGATTTGGGGCTGTATCCCATGAACTGATTTATGGAACAAATAACAATACCCCTGAGCTCCCAGCACTCTGTTCTCAGTGAGACACGGGCTTGGACCGTGGAAAATTCATGGTGCACCAGCCTCTTCTTCAAACAGAGCAATTCAAAGACCATGAAATGAAGTCAAGCTCAGTGATTTACACTCAGGGACACTGGAGGAAAACCCGAGTTTGATGGATATGGGAAAACACTCCCAACTGCAGTTTCATCTGGCAAGACTGAGCTAAATCAACCTTTTCCTCATTAGGAGCAGCAAAAAATGGAAATGGAGTCTGATGAGTATTTGTATAGCTCAGGGCTTTAAAATGTAAAATTTAAATTGTAAAATGTACTTTGTATTTTTTATTTCCCTATATTAGACAGTTCTAGCCATGATTTTATCACCTGGATTTGCCTTATCCCCAGCTCACTTTCTGTTTTATTTATTGTTTTCCACAGCTGCTCATCTGAGAATGTTTTGTGTTCTGATTCATTTAAGAGTCTTTCATTCCCACAAACAACCTGCACCTGTTTTTAAATTCAGTTTCAAGTGGTAGCAGGAGGGGAAAAGTAGGATCATTCAAAAAGGGACTCAAATTATATCAGGGAATTTTTACTTTGGCTTATGCTTAATTAACGATTTGGTGTTTGAGCAGTGTCAGTAATTATCCCAGGCACTTTGGTATTTATGGCACAGAATTTCAGTGTTTTCAGTTAATAATAGCACAGCTCAAATATTGAATCTAGAAGATTCAATAGCTCAAATATTGAATCTAGATATTCAATGGCTCAAATATTGAGTCTAAAGATTCAATAACATGAAATAGAGTAGTTTGCAAGACACACAGAAGCTGAATTATTTTTGTGTTGGAAATTGATCACCAATTTTGAATAGCAATTAACAATTTTGCCTCTCCAGTGCTGTATAACAAGGGCTAAATTTGCTGCAGACAATTTGCTGACATTGGTTTTCATGAAAACCTAAGAGAATTTGTGCTCCAGTTTGGCAGATTTGTTTGCAACTTCCTTCAGCTCAAATCCTTTCTGATTTGAGAAGAAATGTCACCCAAATTCAAACCTGTCAATGTTTCAGTTTTGTTAGTGATTAATAAAAACATGCAAAGTCTTCCCTGAGTAGTGAATAAAATGGCTCCTTCATGTGTCACATATTTAAATATACCTTGTTTACACCAAAATCTATTTTTTTCCCTTCTTACAACCTAGGACATCCCTGCTTTNAATCTACATTTTGGCTAAAGCCAAAAAAAGATTGAAACATTTAAGACATCTCTTTGTTTCTAACATATGGCAAACATTTATTCTGCTTTAGAATCTTTAGTATTTCCTTTGCTCATTGACCAGGAGTACAAATACTGGTTTTAAGCCAGGACCAACCATCTACAGAAGACAATAAAGCTCAGTATTTTTGTTTGGGGTGCAGCAGTTGAGCCTCAGGACGCCTCAGTGTGTCCCACAGGCAAGGCTGAATGACAGCACAAAAAGCAGGGAGAAAAGAATGCTATAGAATTAAATGCCTAAAAATAATCCTGTACGAGATCAAAGTTTAGTCATGTAGAACCTGATCCTGAATTAGAAACTCCAGGCTGCCAGGGGAAAACATGTATTCTACTGAAGGTTTAAAATTAATCCTTTAAAGAGAAAATACTGCCATGAAGTCAAGAGGAGAGAGGAAAAGCAAAGATTTGAGATTGTGGGGTGATTTTTGGATATCAAAGAAAATTCTCCTCTCAGTTCTATTGATTTAGCCCAAACTAACTCTGCTGGAATCAATACCAACAGCAGTGAACTGTAGAATGCCTTCTTTTAAAATTCTTTTTCTCATCCCGCATCATTCTCCTGAGCATTTTAAATCTTTGTGCACCATCTGGTTTTCAAGATGGTTTTATAGCTGGGTTTACTTGGGCACAAAGCAGTTGAGTGATTTGCCCCAAGGTTACACAGCTGAGCAAGTCCTTGAGAGCAGCTTCAACCCCGTGTCCTTTGTAATTAATTCCCAACTCTCTACAGCAACTGGCAGGCTGTACACCTCCCTCAAGATGTGCACAAAGCTGTATTGCACAGGAATGTACTTAAAAGTTGGGAAAAATCTCTTAAATTTCAGCTGTACTAGGGACTGAGCAAAGTCTCAGTGACAGGCTGGCACCTCACAATTACAGCAACACCAAGACAAGCTTGGGAGTCACTAAAGATATTTGTTAATGGTTATTTCTGTGTTCCTGTCAGCTGCATTTCTCACACATGTCCAGTGGTTCCCCATGGAAACGCAGTGTGATCTGGGAGAAGGGAAAATCAGGTTCTATTTTTAACTTTTCCTGTGACTTGCTTGATGATCTTGGCCAGATCTCTTCATCTGAATTACTCTGCCCATAGGTCACAGATACCTGTCACACACTTCACCATCCATGGGAGAGAATCACCAAGGAGAAATAAAGCAATTGCCTCCATTTGTATAGGGATGGCTGAAATATTTACATCTGAAATCACATCTTGCTTTTGCGTTCCTTTACAATTCTGTTGTTGTTTGGATCCCACATTTACTCCTGGAGCAGAGGATAAAACAGAAAATTCAGATCCTGATTTCAGGGAACATCTCAGACAGAAATATTTGTATCCAGGGTACCTGGCTGCTCCTGGGATTTATGTCAGGTGTACAAATGAAGAAGGTATATTTTTTTGAGACTTCAAATGAAACTTGCTTTGTACCAGAAAACAGTTGTCTAATTATTTGTCAAGGCAAGCTGGGTGGCTGCCAGATGATTGTTACTGCTGGATTTCTCTCTGCCCACTGGCAAAGTAGATTTGGGGTCAAATCCCACTGCTGTGCTTGCAGAGCCAGCACAAGGACTCGAGGCAGCAGAACACAATTAAATACTTGCTAATGTTTCATGTTCATGGATTCTCGGAGCTCTTCTGAGCTGTGCCTCTCTCCTCTGGGGCTCACAAAGGAAAACCATGGAATTAAAGTGAAAAAAGGTCTCCAGATTCACCTTAAAAGCTCAAAAGCAGTGACACTGGGGTAGAGAAGATGATCCAATCTATCACTAATGGAGACAAAGCAAGACTCTTCCTTTGATAATTTCTCACTGGCTCTGCCCTTCTTGCCCATTTCCATTCATGCCTTTCTTCTCATTTAACTTAGCAAACAAAAACTTCTGCAAATGTTCTTCTTTTGGCTTAGAAACATACTTTTGCTGGCTACTTTAAAATTTATTCCCAAATATTTGAACTCCAAACACAGTTTATAACAAAAGAGGAGTGTCTACTTAGTCTTTTGACCTTATTTACCTAAAGCATTTTAAAGCCCAGCTACAACACTGTGCTTTGAATTCCTGCCACTTCTCCCCAAGAGCTCTCACTGGCTTAGCCCAATAATTCCTCCCCTTGTTTTGTACTTACAATGTTGAGCTTATTAATGTTGCAGATTCATTGCTTACTTAAATTTGTTGAGTTCTTAAATTTTGCTGCACTCCTCTGAAATCCGGTTCAATCAGACAGATTCTCCTCTCTAAGCAGCTGTGCAAGTGGAAAAGGAGCTCAGAACAGCTGGTGATTTTCTGCTCTGTCAGATTTTAGCCCATTATTGAAGATTTTGGAATAACCAGGAGCATGGAAAATGATGCAGCAAACCCACTTCTCGTCTCCCTTCATCTGTAGCTGGTGCAATAATTTTATCTGTCATGAAGCAAACAAAGTTCATCCTAAATGATAATGCTTTTTCCTACAGATGGAAAAACACCAAATATGAAGCAGAGAGCTGAGCTGATAGACTGCAAACCCCGGGATCCAATTCATTCAGGAGCTGTCACACCAATCTTCTCTTCTTTAGAAGATACATTTTTTACATTTTCCCTCTTATCCAAAAGGTTTCAAGACAGAGCCTCTGCATCTCATCACACAGACACTTCCCATCCCCTCCAGCAGGTCAGGGGAAGCTGCACATTTTCCAAGGGTGATGGGTGAAACTATGCATGGCTGTGCTGTTATGAGGGATGATTGTGGAGACTGTTCCTAAGGACGTTTTTCTTCTCTCTGTGCAGTAATGCAGAACACTCACAGTCAGTAACTGCTCATTTGGAAAAGATATTAAGGGGTTTTTTGCTGAATCTGGAGACATTCTGTACATCATCTGCTGGTTAGAAAGCTCACCAGATAAGCAGAGGTTGCATTTTTTCTGAGGTTGCCTTTGAACTCTCACAGAGAGGGTTGAATTATTTCACTTTTGATTGTGATCCAGGTTTCCAGATGCTTGCAGAGGCCACCACTCTTCACTGTTCTGCATTTTATTTCACTTCAAAAGCCAATATTTTCCTATGCCATGATGAAAAATCATATTTGGAACATCACATTAATAATGTAACAGCCTATTCTCTCAACTCCCTGTTTTTAATGAAGGTCATGGCTTTGCATTTGTTGGGAACCTGAACTCAAACTCATGCTCTGTCAGCAAAAGTGTTCGACCAGGGTGCCCAGAAAAACTGTGGCTGCCCCTGGATCCCTGGAAGTGTCCAAGGCCAGGTTGGACAGGGTTTGGAGTAGCCTGGGACAATGGGAACAGTCCTTGCCCAGGACAGGGAGTAGCCCTGGATGGGATTTAAGGTCCCTTCCAACCCAAACCATTCCATGACTCTGTGGTTTTGAGTGGACAAGACTCTTCACTCTTTACCCAGCAGGACAAGGCACACCTCAGCAGCTCTGTGACTGTCAGTAAATAGCAGTCGGATTGGAGAATAAAAGAGGAATCCAATCTTTAAATTGCTCTCCTGTCTGCCTTTGATTTTCCATAAGGGAGACTGACCCTCCTTTGATCTCTGGGGAAGGTGATAGGCTGGCGGTGTTGCTGCACAGAGAGGAAGTGATGGTGGCAATTCTGCCTCAGCAGTCTGTGCTGCAATCCCTCCATCTGGGAATGGTGGCAGAGGTCAGCATCTGTAGGAACCTCCCAAATTCCCCAAAAACGGTTACTGGGCTCTCTGAGGCTGAGCCAAAATGTTGTTGCTGTGACCAATACATCTGGAGAAGCTTTGCTGAAAAGGAAACCCAGAATCCAGGCCATTAGTGTTTCCCATCCACATCCCTTTAGAGCAGTTGGTGAAAACCCCACATCCTCATCACCTTCCAGCCCATGTGGTTCCATCAGGCCAATGTCCAAGTCCCTCCTGCTCCTGAAGGACTGCCATGGTGCTGCTGTTCCCAGGGCAAACACTGGGAATAGACGGTTGGAGTTGCCATTCTCCTCCACCCTTTCAGCTGCCAAGACCACCTATGAAGTGCAGAACCCAAGAATTAGCACCAGATACCAAATATATTTGACAATTGTTCATCAGTCTGAGCTGGAGAGCAGGAGCTGGCTCTCAAGAGAGCCCTAATCTGCCAAAAGAACAGCTCCTAAAGGCCAGAATACATATTTGTGTCAGGCCTGTGAAATGATACATTTTATATGTAAATGCTGTTCTGTGGGAGTTATTTATTAGGAAGCATTAAAGAAAGCAAAAAGATTTTTTTCTAAATCCTGAGGGCTAATCATTGAAATTCCTCATTTTATCTATTTTTGTAGCTTTAAATGTAGCCATTTGCACTACTCAACCTTAAACCGTGGAATGAGGTGAAACACATAGAGCCAGAGGTTCATCTCTTTATACATTTGGAAATGCACATATTCCCCACACTGCAAGTACAATCTCAGTATGGAAGAATCAAAAATATTGAGAAGGGCGGAGAGATTATGCTCAGTTTGCAAAGTCCAGACACTCCTGAATCCCAGTGCTGTGGCTTCTAGGAAGAGCCACTGGTAAGACAAGAACAGACACCTAAAAAACATCAATGCTCATCACACGTGGTTTGCAAGGAGTTTGAAAGCCAAGGCGTCCCAGGATGAGGGAAAAGGCTCTCAAAGGGTTAAATGCTTCCTGCTTTTTATCTAGAATCATGTAATGTGGAATGAATGTTTCAGCTCAAACTGTTTCCTCAGTCTGACAGTTTCATGGTGTGAGGTCAAACTGTGGGAGAGATGGGGAGAGGAGAGGGGGAGCATGGAGTGGTGAGCTGCTAAATCCAGAGAGACACATCCAGAGAAATAAAAGAGATAGGTACTGCAGCAGCCTCAGTCCAGCAGGGATAGCTGTGGTGAAGCCGTGGGCAAACATGTGGGACTTTAAGGACTTCCTGCTCTGGGCTCCCTCTGCCTCTCCCTTGTGCTCTTGCTCGGCTCCAGGCACGGTTCCCACGCCATGTAGCAGAACACGCCTCGAGTTTCTCACAGTTGCTCTGCCTGGACACAAAGCTCCAGTCCCTCCTGCACCCTGCACATGCAGGAGATGGGATTCCTTTGGGGGTTCTGCTGGCTATATTTATTTTCCCTTCTTGTGTGGATCTTTTCCTATGCAACCAGGACCGTTCCGTGCACCAAAGAGCTCCACTCAGTGCAAAAAACTTCAATTTAAAGCAGATTTCAAATTCATTCAATTTTTTGGACCAACACTCACTTCTTACACCAAGAGTGGCTTGGTTTGATTTCATTTGCAGGCCCTCCTACAAGTGCAAACCACTCAATCATGGCTGTCTCCATGTCAAAATACATTTCTACAGATCAATGTACCACATTTGTATTTTTCCTTGTAGTTTTCACCTACTCTGCCAGGGGCAAAAGTTTTCATTTGGGGAATTACTGAAATTTTTGCCCATCAACATAAACTTCTAATCACTGATACAAGGACTGAGAGAAAAAGAAAACATAAACAATTACACAAACAATTAAATGTGTTATGTGCCCTCCCTCTCAAGCCAAGCACAAAAGCCTCAGCCACACTGTTTTCACTCTGGGTTACTCAGCCCACCCCAAAACCTTGTTTTCTTCTTTAAACACATCTGAGCAAGGGCATCATGTGCTCCTTAGTGGGGCTGATGTTCTGGCATGTGATGGGGTGTGACAGGAACATGGTCTCCCCCAAGGGTCACCTCTGCAGCCCCTGGTTGCAGTAACTGGCTGCTTGCACATCAGTGCAGTGACCCCACAATTTGTGCCCCATGCACTCCTCCCAAGGAGCAAAGATAAGGACATCCCCCTCCCCAACCCATGGCAGGAACACAGAGACATTTGGTAGATCAGCCTGAGGCTGAGAATAGTAAACTCTGCATCTTCCCACCAAATGATAACAAATGTTTGAAGGGAATCAGCTGACAAATCCTCTTGCTCAACACCACCCGTCCCTAAGCTGCATGAAAAAAACAAACTCCTTTCATGGCAGGAAATCCTCAGGCCAGTTTGTCACCAGGATCCAGACAGATTTCAATAGCAGAGCTGCTAACAGTGGATTGTGAGTGGTGAATGATACAGCCAGAAAAGCTGGACAGTGAGCATTTTTGTGGGCTGAGAGGTACAAATCCTGTTTTGAAGATAGACGTGGGTTTTGACGCTTTCAGGATAAAGATGTGGGCTAAAGATGCAAGAGAATTATAGAACGTTTTTTTAGGAGTGATTTAGGAAAAGGTCAAACTCCTGCCCACAGCTCCAAACATTCTATTTCTAAAATGGGCTATATAAAAATTCCCTAGACCAGACCCACCAGTTTGCAGCATCCAGCTTCAGCCTTCAAACAGAACAGAAAGATCCTAATTAAAATATCCTTTTTTTTTTGTGCTTCTCTGTGTAATTTGGAATGTCCTTTATGGGACACTAGCAGTTTCTTTGATCCCATATCTTCACATTCTCTGTCTGTTGGGCATGTTTTCCTGCTGGTGCAGTGTAATCCAAGGTGCCAGGAGCACTGCAGTGTGGTTGTCCCACCCCTGTGCTTCAGTTCCAGTGAAATTAAAATGATTTTCCTTCCTTTGCAAAGTGTTTTGAGATCTATTGAACAAAACCCCTGTGTGCAAGTCAGGTGTCAGTGTGTTTTCAATATTCAATTGCTGCTTCCTTGTGCAGGAGAAGAGCTGATGGTTTGTTATTAGGGTTATAGAGCAGGAAGTGGGGATTAAACTTTGCTCTCTAATTACAAACAAAAGCTACAAGAGCTCTCTAGCTTCTGGATAAACCAGGAATGAGCAACTGTTTCTAAGGCAAGTGAATCCCAGAAGTAGAAACCCAGATTGATATTTCCCAGGGAGAGGAATTAAACCAAGGTTGGTTTGGCAGGCTGCCTCCTCTTCACCTTGTGAATATTCTCCGAGGGAGGGATCTGGAATATAACTGCTCTGACGCAGGGTTTCCTGTTGCAAATGCTCTCTGCACCCTGGGATTTTTAAATATGTGTCTAAGCCACATTTTTGAGTGGTGTAAATTGCCATAGCACCACGAGAGTTTTGGGGATCAAAAGAAATCCAGCTGGTGGCTTTTGTTAGCTGAGGGTCCAACCCAGACTGAAAATCATCCTTAGCAAAAGCCATCTCTGAGGCTGGGGAAGCAGTTCCACATCTGCAGGTGAAGCAGTGCATTCATCTCCCACAGCCCAGGTTACCTCTGCAATTGCAGGGACACTTGTGCAGGGAAGCCTTGGAATCTTCTGGGTGTCTTCATGAAATCACACGGAAAAAGTTTCAGAGCTGTGTAAACAAAATTCTGTCTGCTTAGTGGCCTCTGTGCTTTGCTTTAAACTCCTCGTGCATATTTTGCATTCACTTTCCAGGAATAGCCCAGTGAGATTCACCCCAGCCCAAGAATTCCTGGCCACTGGCATTGATGTCTTTGGGATATCCAATTCCCTTTTGTGTGGTGCCAGAGGGCTACAAGGGATGTGAGAACCCTGATCCACCTGTGGGCCATGGGACTATCACATAACGAATCTGATATTGCAGCACCAGCCAGATGGATTATTTATAGGTGCATATATGTTCTATATGGTACACAAGGTCATGGGGTCCTGCTAGTACATCCAGGGAGTGCAGCCATGTCAGGCCTAGCCCGGGAAGCAGCAGAGCTCTGTTAGCTGCATTCTAATTAACAATCCTGGCTGCAAAAACGTAGCCCTGTGCTCACACAGCCCTGCTGCTCCCAGTTTGGGAACTGGTTTGGTCAGGATTCGCTGGGGACTGGCTGCCCCATGCTCCATTGTCTGCTGTGGCCGTGCCCTTGGAGCTGCACAGCTGGGAATTTGTTCTGGAAAGGCTGCACACTCAGCCACCCGCAGCAGCAACAATGCAATGGGATTTTTCTCTCAGTGCTCATAATTAGTAAAACACAACCCATGTAATCATCGAGCCCTGCTCAACATCAATGGAAAAATACACAGACAAAGAATTACATCCCCACTGCTTTTGAATGGCAAAATAAAGTAAATAATCTGACCACAAGAATTCAGGGAGGGAAACAAAGCCTGAATCCATCAGCAGCAGCATCTCCCTGCCTTTAAAGCTCAAGCAGTGTTTAAAAGATGCTCTCTGCTATGAGCAGCTTTCCAAGTGCTACACACCTGCTGTGCTGTGACTTGGAGATTTGGCAGTGCCCTGGGAACATCCCAGCTCACCAAACATCTTCATTTACTACAACATCAGTGATGGCAGGAGCTGTGCCTGCCCAGAAATCCAAGTCTCAGAAAGAGCTCTCACATAAAAATAAACAGGATTCTCTTGGGCTGTTACTTTGCAGGGCATAAAAGCAACTGAGGAGATACTGATGAAACTGGTAATGGAAAATTTGGGTCATACTACTTAAATTCAGTTTTCTGGTTATGTTCCTTCTTTGGTGTGTCTCCCTCCCTCTGCTGTTTCTGATGCTGAAGGCAGCTACATAAGCACTGAGATCTGTGAGTGCTCTTCTGACTCTTCACACCAAATTTACCTCTCAATGTTGTAGTGAGTCCAGATGCTTCAGAAAGAGATCAACACTACTTGTGAAGAAAAGAGCAGGAAATAAAATGAGCTATAAGGAGCCACTTGGCCCAGTCCGTTATGTGAGTTTCATGATATCAAAAATTTTGAAAACATGAATCTAGTACCATCATATTTCAAGCAATTATAGAGGAAAAAAAAAGAACCTTGCCATTGTCAACCCGTTTTTCTATTAATACTTCCATGTACATGAGATTTTTCATTAGATTTCAGTGAATCAGCTTCTTGAATAAATTTTTCCTTAAAATTCCACCCTCTTTAAAGAAAGATAATTTAACCTGAATTCTATGAAGCAGAAAAAAGGAGCTTGAATGTTGTCTGGTGCTACAGCTGTGGTTCTCAGATCACTGATGGTTTACAAGGCCATGAAAAAAGCTGCCCTGCAGAACCACACTGTGTTTTTCAACCTTTCAGCTGAAAATGCTGGGCAGGTGCATGGCAGTCATTTGTTTCTGGCTAAAAGCCCTCTATAGCCCCACAAATCTGAGAACTGGGAGTCTAGGCTAGGTTAGACTTTAAAGGAATGATAACAGCAAGTTAGTTTTGCATTATAGTAACTTATAAATGCAAGTCAATTATAATATATTATTATTATTGGTTCTTCATTTGTTCTTCATTTCTGTAACATCCTCCCTACATTTTCCATGGAAGCTTTTTTGTGTCACTGAACACTCAGGTTTGTGTTGAGCCACTTGTGAGGGACAGAAGGGCTGTGTGGAGGGGTGTTCTTTATACCAGACTTTAGGGCCAACATTTTTCCACTAGCAAAGTCCCAAACTATGTGCTTTGACTGCTCCCACTGAGGCATCCAAACAAGCATCTAGGGATGGAATGGAAGGGAATGACAGTTCACCAGATGTCCATGGGTGTGTGGACATCAGGGCAGAATTTGGCAAAATATCAGCTGGGACATCATAGTTAAACCATGGAAAACAAGGCTTGCTCTAAGAATTTTGCTGTAGATAGAAAATTATTTTAAAAAATAATTGATAACAGAATGGACCAAAAAGGACTAGACTGGTATTCTTCAAATTGCTGAAGGATCAGACTTGCAACCAATCTTGTAAGATATTTTTCTGCAGGACCCTGGCATGGACTGTCAAAACACTGAGTGAAACTTGCTGGTGCTGTAAAGCTGGGAGACACCATTAATATACAGTACCCTGCAGGAAGAATGGCATTCCTCTGGAGAATAGGATCATGGCAATGGGATGCAAGAAAAAATACCTTCGGACCAAGAACAAGAATTTCTCCTCTAATCAGTCAGGAGCAACACAGGAAGAGAAAGGGCAGAGTATATTACAGCATATGTATGGATGTCATTGTGCTGCAGCTCTGAAACAGGAAATGGAATCTGAGGGCAGGATAATTACAGCAGAACTGGAGGTGGGAGTGGCACTTACAGGGCTGCCTGGGACCTTCCCTGGTCCTGCCCCAGCCCTGGCCTCCCATACTCAGTGTAGGACAGGAGTAACTGGGGGCAGGAGACCTGTGCCACCACAGAAGGCTGAAGTTGTGATTTTTTAGCTGCAACATCCAAATAGGCTGAAGTGGGTACAAATGTGGGTTCATGTCCATGTGAGATAACACATGGAAACAAGAGCTCAGATGGGATTGGATGTTTGGGGGTAGGACCCCACTGCAACTTTCACCTGCTTCTTCTGCCCCAGGGGCTGCTTATCTCCTGGCTGTTGACACAAACATCCTGCAGCCACTTGGCCAGGGAAGCAGAAAACAGATCCACCCAAAGAACAGCAGCAATACAAAGGTGGATTTTCTAGATGCAGTCTCCACACAGTCAAGCAGTCCGGGCTTCTTTGAAATCTGAGTATGGCTCGGTCAGCGGTGCTTTGGGAACCTTGGCCAGGTGCGCTCTTTGGGTGTGTGGAATGTATGCCCAGAAGAAACAAAGCTGCTTGCTCCACACCCCTTGGAGTACTGAAGACGAATCTGTTAGCTAATGAACAACACTGAGCAGGAATTACTGAGGAAAATGGTCATGGATTCCCAGTGGTGTGGGAATTAGAAGCTGACTCCTTCCACAGCAGCAGGTGAAGTTCCAAGAGTCTGGGCTATGGTTTGGGCGCTTGTCAGTGCTGGGGCCTCAGTGACTGCAAACCTGTGATGACACCTACTGGTAACCAAAGATGTTCCTGTATCCAAACTGAGCTTGCTTGCCTCTGAACCGATTTATTTCATATCCTGGCTTTCCAGCAGCGAGGTTCCCCACAGTGGTGCTGGACATCGTGGTGCAGGGAGTTGGGCCTGCTTAGCCACACTTTCACACCACTCATTTTCAATTTTTATCTCCTGATCTGAGCTGAAAAATCCGTGTTGGAGTTGTCAGAGTGTGCCCAGTGTGGGCACTGGGAGCTCAGTGCTCCTCTCCATCAGCCCAGTCAGGTGTTGATGGCATGGACGTCTCCTGGACCTCTCCTCTGTTTCCACCCTAATGGTTCTGTTATCCTACAGGACAGCAGTTACCCCTATACTTCCTCCTTAGTACACCTGCTCCCTGACGGCTTTGGAAGGTGACCCTGTTTATCTGCACCTGTCACAGGTAACACTTAGATCACCCCTAAACTGAAGCAAGCACCAGTTCCAATAAAATATTCCTAATGCAGACAGAAATGGAAAACAAGGGTGCTTGATCTCACACTGGAAACTCTCGGAGCCAGTGATAACATTCACCTGAAAACTCCTTTTCCCCCACCTTAAGAAGGAGATTATGACCAAATCTCTGGAGGTCTGGTGGTGCATTGAGCACTTCAGCAGGCAGGGGAAGGCAGGAGACGTGGCCAGGCTGTGCAAAGTCTCAGTCCTCAGCTCAGATTCAGCATTGGGCTTGCTCATTGTGAAGATATAATGTGGAAAGAAAGGGAGTGTGGGGAGGGAGGAACCATCTCTTTGGAAGCTGGATGGGTTTTAACCTGTATCCTGTCAGTCTGCTGGAACACTGCCAGAACGATTTCTGCTTGGACAAGCTGCCATAAATTACAGGAGAAATCCAAGCAAAGTAACTAGACTTAGGAATCCCAGCTGAGAGTTCTGTACTGAATTCCTCAGATTTGTCCCAAATTTTAATGTGTCTCATTTGTCTTTTTCTAACATATTTCTGGGGGACACTACAACCATGCACAAATAATGAAAGTTCCCTAAATTATTTCTAAGACTGTAACACTTGAAATTATTCATTTGTATTAAAGAAAATCCAGGGTGAGAACACTCTGTATTTGTTAATAAGTAAAGAGTTGGACAGAGGGATTATCTGCTGGCACCCTTGAAGAGCACACAGCCCAGATTAATGTCAGTACCTCTGGATCTCTCCAGAGCATACATAAATATATCTGAGGGCGAGTTTTCCAACTTCTCTGTATAACTGAGAGAAGGGAGCACTTGAAGGGCACACTATGTCTTATCCCGGACATCTGGAAATGTCTCTGCCAGGGTGAGATGAATTGTGCCTCAGAGAGGAACCTATTTTTCCCTTATTTGGACACACCATATATCTCAACCTTACACAATAGATATAAAACCTTGTCTGAAAGATCCTGTAAGGAGAGTCTGGACGACTCTCTGATGTGGCAAATATTTTGTGTGGAGAGACAAGCTCTGGCCCCCCAAAAAAGAGAGATTTTCTTGCCTCAACCTTTGCTGTACATTGTATGAACTTCTACTGCAAAGACTTGAAGAAAGGCCCTGCTTATTCCTTTTATGAAGACCTACAATTTTTTTAAATTGGATTTTCAGCTGAAAGAGGTTTTGATATTATCTCATTAGCCCATATATTTTAATGCTTAGCATTACCTCTTTGAAAAATTCAAGTGGAACAAACAACATCCACAAGAGCTGGACACCGAAAGCTCCAGTAGCTCTTCCTGTGGCACATAACCTCTGAGCCAAGGCTGTACCAAGGAGCTGTCACAGATGAGGGATACAACTGCATCACATTTGTCTTGTTTTTCTATCAAATCTCCCCATGGTTCTCTTGTTTGAGACAACAGAAGCAAAATGAACAGGTGATGAAATTTCCTACAGCAGTTCCCAGGAGCTTTTCTTTGTATTAAATGTTTCTGGGAGCTGTGTAACTACAGTCACTGAGGTGCAATTCTTGACCAGCACAGAAAACCGTCACAGGCGGCAGAGCAGCATTTGGGCTCTTAATTTGGGCATAAGGAGAGTTTTGTTCATCCCAAACTTTCTGTGCTAAAATAACATGTAAGAGCACACTCTCTTCTTATATGCCTCCAGGAAACAATTCAGCCTCCAAACAGGCTGGTTTGCTATGGCTGTAACAGACAGAGCTAATACAGTATTTACTTAATCTGGCAATTCTTGAAATCTTCCTTTAATTAGAACTAGATACAGTCTGTTCCTGAAATTCATTTATTTATATGACTCGGCATCCCCACTGATAGAATCAAATGAAAACTCTGACTGCAAATATGTTTTTCCTCCTGCATTTAAAGCTCATGGCATTCCACAACACTTTGAGGCCAAAGTCTGCAACTTAAGAGAACCAATTCTTTGGCAGGAGTCACTTGTTGTGAAATTATTTTTGGCCCAGAACAACAAGGCTTATGTAGCTCCCCACAGTTCCCTACCACGAAAATACCACAGGCTGTTGTGGAATGAAAAGGAGTCATGGAGCTAAGCTAATGTCCTTTGGATCACTGGATATCTGAGAGGCTGGTCCAGTTTAAGATTCTGTTGTATGAAAAGATGGATTTCCTTTCCCCCCCCCACATCACATCATCATTAATACTTGTCCAGCCAGGTGATTCTCTGTGGGTCAGGTCCTGAAGCAGCTGAGTGGAGATGCTCAGCTCCTATTTCTGTGGATGTCTGGGATAACCAGGAGATGGGAATCTCCTGAATTTATCTCATGAGTCTCTCTCACACACACAACGCATGCAGGGGAAATCAGGGCGGTTTTTATTGCACAATTCCCTGGAATGTGACAGACACCTCCAAAGGAACTCTGAAAGTTCTGCTCGGAGGCAGCACCCAGAGCATCCTGAGCCACCCTGTGACAGCAAACCAGGAAAGGTGGGAATTGACTCTGGAGAATCTGAGACTGCTTGGCAAAGGCCAGTGCCTCACATAGTGCAGCACATGGCCCCAACACTTCCTAGGGATTTTTTCCCCCTCAAGCCCCAATCCTTGAGCACTATCTTTGTGCTGTGTGCAGAGGGGTTGTGGCCCTGGATGCTGCCATGTACAGGGATGTAGCTCCTGGGCTTTCTCAGGATATAAAGATTGACACAAAAAATTTAACATGCAAAAGTCTCTTTTCCTCTCCTTTTGGCATTATTTCCACTTCAGTAAATGAAAGGGGAAACAAATGTAATTTCACCCACAGAGCATCATAACATTTTACAGAGTTTTAGCAACAAAAGTAGCAACAGAAAATTTGGGAAACTAGAACCAAAGCTACTGGATGCCTGCATGGAATTAATCCCTTTTCATTTGCTACTTCAGATTTTATTAATATAACACAAGGGAAAAAAACAGATCAGGGCTGAATGAACCACTTCTCACTAAGAAGAGTCAGGATTTCTTTTATAAAATTTCGTTATTTTCTAGCATACAATAGAAACCAAATGTCTCCATTAGGATTAAGATATAAGCCACCTATAAAAACCAAGCATTGCCAAATATTAACTGAATATTAATATTCTGGGGTTTTTTTCCTGTCAGCAAAGAAAACACCATCAACTTGTTTACACAGAACAGTAACCAGCTTTGCAATTAAGTAAAGCAAAAATTCAACAGCTGATTTGCATGATTTTCCATGCAAATGAAGCATTTATCAAGGCAGCAGAAAAGTGGGAATGGCCAGTTCTCTCAGCAGGTTAAATTGCATGGCTTGAGATCTGCAAAGCGAACCACAACTAAAGAGCAAGGCAGGGTTAAGGGCCAGGCATTCCTATTTTCCTCAGGGAAGTTATCAGCATGAATTAGGAACTGTTAGTCACTGCAGAGTGTGCTTGCAGACCATGATCAACATTGTTTTCACGGAGAGCTTTTCTAAACCCATAAACACACCTAATAAAAAGGTGCCTCCTTCCTCAACATGGATCTCCATAGAACTGACCCTGTTGCACACCTGGGCAAGGCCCAGTGGCTTCTCTTTTTAAACTGCTGAAGGAACTTGATCCTACCTCAGAATGCATCAAACACAGGGGTGTTGTTCATGCAGCAGGGAATGGTGGTGAAAATCCTGGAAAACTGCTCTAAAAACCCATTTGACATTGAGACAACTGGATATCCATCAAAGGTGGATCAGACAATAAGGGAAATGACAGCTCAGGGTTGGAGTCTCGTTGGTTTTGCACATTGCCAAACACGAGGCTTTGGGATTTAATTTATCATAGGTTTAAACTGCAGGCTGAGATCAGAGCACAGTTTTCATTTACATTTGCATGTTTACAGACTTTTAAATTCAGGTTAAATGCTGGATTAGAAGTATTTCAATTTTTCCCAATCATCTTGTCAGAAAACCTCAGTTCTGGGTATTTCTTCTGTGTATTTTTATTTAAAAAAATCACACAGAGCAAGGTTTTGTGGATCAGCAAACTCAGGGCTTATTGCTATTGTTTGGAAAGATGCTTGCTCACTCAATTAAAAAAAAAAAACAATAACCCAACATTCAGTAAATCCACATGATGTGAAGAACATTTCAGTTTCAGAAGATGAGATCATGTAACCTTTTCTGTCTGTTATTTACAGTGGGTAGGCAGAATTCTTGCAGTTGTGCTTTTCAACAACCTTCGTATATTTAGAAATCTCTGTTTCTGGAAGCTTTTTGTGTTGTCATGGAAATTATCACCACATCCCTAAGACTAGGAAAGCAATTTTAAGACAAATTACAAGAGATAGAGAAGGAGAGTGTTTTGGCATAAGACAATACGTAGAAAGAAAAGAAATCACACAACATTTTTGGACCCTAAAAAGCCATCCAGTTCAAGACGACTCTTTCATCTCTGGCCATGCTTTATAACCAGTCAAATAAAAAGTCTACTGCAGGAGGTACTGTTTTGTAGGATTCAATGCAATCCCTCTATATCATCCAGGGAAGATTGGCCAGGACATCTCAGGCTGCTTCCAGCCTTTACTCCTGAGCATCATACCCCAAAATCTAAGAGAAAACCACAGAAGAACATAACGTTCTCAGGAAAATTCCTGAACATTTTAATCTGAATCTTGCAGACTTTTTCTGTTATAGACACTCTCTGCAATCACCAAGTCTCCAAAACTTTGAAAATTGCTCTTACATAAAAATCATACAACAGTTCTATTAAACTTCAGAGGAAACT
This sequence comes from Rhadina sibilatrix, assembly GCA_013400275.1. Lineage (NCBI taxonomy): Eukaryota > Metazoa > Chordata > Aves > Passeriformes > Phylloscopidae > Rhadina > Rhadina sibilatrix. Next base: position 5,647 of record VWYO01026420.1, on the reverse strand, counting down.
CTTCCCAGGTAAAGAAAGAGATGTGAAAAACAATTTTAGCTGGAGAGAAAAGATACTTTCCCCCTATTGCTGCACGCTAACCTCTGCAGAGGTGTTCCAGNATGGACTGTAGTCGAGGCCCTTGTTTGTCTGGGGTCTATGCCAGGGTCTACAACCCCCCTGTACATTTCTCAGACCCCCCTGTACAGGTTTTAAACCCCCTGTACAGGTCTCTGTTTGTCCAGGGTTTCCACAGGAATACCCTGGACTCCAACACCAGGAATCCAGGTAAAAAAGAAGGAGGATACTGTGGAACATAGCTTTGCCTTCATCAGGCCTGGAGATGTGAGAACAAAAGGTTGGTCACAGCAAGATTAAAGCTTAGATAATAAAGAATCTAGCTTGTGCTAAAAGTTCAACTCTGCTGCCTTTCCTGGTTACCTGGGCTCACTGGTTAGAACATTAGAGAATGAAATATTACTTCTGCTTTCCATTCAGAACATAACTAAATGATCTACAAAAAGAAATAGCAGTTAAGAAGCTGCCTAAAACCCCAAACACCTAAAATTAAAATGACATTAACAGAACAGATATTTTAATATTTTAAAAGCGAAAACAAAGGGTAAAATTAAACTTAGAAAAATATCAAGAAAGGTTTTAATTTTTCTGGTTTTTTTTCAGAGACATTGTTGATGGTTTTGCTTTTTAAACGATTTTTTAAAATAATTGCAAATTTTTTTATTAATGCAAGTAACACAACACATCAGTACATGGAATCAAAGTAAGTTTCAATCTGTTGCTGGCTGCACATGGCCAGAGCAAAAATTTGTGCCAGAAAGAGGGAACAGGCTGGATAGGGAAATTTCCATCCCTGGAGGGATATAAAAGATGTGGGAATGCCAGGCACTTGGGGACATGGGTCAGTGGTGGCCTTGGCAGTGCTGGGCTCGATGACCTTAAGGGTCTTTTCCAACCTCAGTTAGTATGTGATTCTACGTCTGAAATGCTTTTAGTCCAGTTCCTGGAAAATCTATAAAAAGCCTCAATGAATCAGAGCCTGGATTTTAAGACGCTCTTAATAATGAATTGAAAATATTTTTATGGGTTTTTTTCCCCTAATATTTATATTCTAAACACTAACTCACTTCAAGAATTTGGAGTTTCAAAATTTTATCTTCCTCGCTACTTTCTAATTGAGAAACGTACCCTTTTTCACCTATAACAGATTTTTCACACTCAAGGAGAATTGGCAAAATGAGGCCGTTCTGAAATAAGCCCCAACAAATCCCAGGTGCTTTGAGTTTCACCCTTCAACACCATCTCGAGTGCTCAAACAGCAATTCCAGCCACTGACCAGGAGAGAGCAGCCACAGACAGGGTTTGAGGATGCAGCCCAAAGTAGCAGCGAGCTCCCGGTTTAAGTGCTAAAGCTGAGGAGCAGGATGATTTTATTTAATGCTGTGTGGGTATGATTGGAGGTCTATAAATGGCAAACATTGCAGCTGACATTAAAATACGAAGTTCTCTGCCAAGGGAAAAAACCTCCTCCTTAAAAAACAAATCACATTTTTCTGATTTTCCTCCTGGCAGAAAATAACTTATTTCAGTCCAATCATTGATTTCAAAAGAATAAAGAAACTTCCATGCATGAAAAGCACGAAGAGAATTATTTCAACAGAGACCACTCCAGCGCTGTAATGGTGCCAGGGCTGCTCCCCTGGGATTGGGATGGCTTTGGAAACTGGAATATTTAAGCTCCTTTGGGATTAGGGTGGTTCAGAGACTGGAATGGTTAAAGACACGCACACAAGGAACAGGGAAAGACAAAAAAGCCTCAAAGGCACAACACACCCCCTGGACCCGATAGCATCCTCCAGCCATTTCGAAAGAGCCTGAGTCTGTTTGAGATTCCCTTTTCCTCCTTGAATTTGGAAAAATGTAAACAGAGAGAGCTGGGCCAGTAGTTTTGAGCTGAAGACAAGAGATGCAGAGGGAAGTGGGAGGGCAGCAGGGCCCAGCTGGCCTGGCCTGGCTGTTGTCAGAGGGGAAGGGCTCTCTGCTGCTAGGTCCTGGAGATCAAACAGGAGATACAGTCCTGGGAGGATATATGGCTTCATACATTTGGGAACTTCCCGACCTGGCACATGGTAACCCTATAGGATTTTGTGCCAGAGCTCCTTTGATTGCTGCCAGGGTTTTGTTGCAATTCCTGAAAGCTGTCCAACTTCTCTGGATGACCTCACTCCTGGAATTTGCTGTGCACATGTAGTCCTCGGCCCCTGGAATAAAGAGGCTACTTTAAAGAGCCACAGGAGAAAACCCAAAACCTTTACCATTAAAGGATGCAAATCCAGGAAGAAAACAAAAATAACCCAGTGTTTATTATTTTTAAGTTAGTGAGAATTTCAAGAACCATCTCATAGCTGGATGTCTGACTCATGATACTTAAAAGCTTGAGGATGTCAGACATATAATTATTTCCTGCTGGAAAATCAAAGAGAAACAACGATCTTAATAAACCTCAAGCTTCAGAACAGGAGCTAATCTCTACTGGCACCAAAAGCCTCTTTTTGAAGCAGGTTATTTTAGAAAGGCTTTTTATGGAAATTCCTCTAAAACATCCTGTCGTGACATCTGCTGGAGAGGGCAAATGAATAAATGAGCCACTGGGCAGATGGGTCAGCACTTCCCCAAGCAGTGAGGTACCTGCTGACCAAAATCCGTGGTCAGCAAAACGTGAATAATTCTTCAAGGCTCACTGAAACCAATCCGAGGTCTCACCAATTTTGTTACTACTCTGTTAGAAAATAAGAGGGAAACACTTAAATTTGCCTGAGATTTTGTGAATTTTCTGAGGTGATATTTCTCCTCAGAGCCCTTCATCAAAAGGAATTTTTCATCATCTCTCTCCACAGGCCTAACTGAGATTCCCAGCCTGTCTTCAAATTACCTTTGCAACGAGAGCAGTGCTCGGCCATAAAGAAGCCAGCATACTCAGGGCAATAGAAGAGTGTGACTAGAATCTGAAGTAAGCCGGGGAAGGATGTAGAAGGCAAGAGAAACCCGATCTGAGCAGGTATTGGCGGGGACATTCAGGCAGAAGCCGGTAGAGGTGCTGCTTGCTGAGAGCACTTCAGACAGATTTGGAGAAATTCCCCCAGCACAGTGCACAACCCCAGGTGCTAGCTTCCTGCCAAACATGCCTTGTCTGCAGCAGAGGGTTGTACTGAGCGCAGGAGGTGTCAGCCCTTCTCCTCTCGCTGTGTGCATGCTTGTGCTTTCTGATTGCCATGAGAAGAGAAATGCCTGTTCTTGCTTCTGTTCCCAGCCAGCCAAGAATTTGTGGAGAACGAGTCGAGTCTTCCCCAGCACAGGATCACTTTCGAGTTGGGTTGGAGTTGACACTGTTTGCATCAGTTCCAGTAAATTTTCTTCTCGCTGTGTGCTGCTTTTGCATAGCAGATCTGTCAAGAACGATAAGCTGCCTTTTGCAGAGAGAGCATGGCTCTGTCGTCCAGAAGTCAGAGTACTTGGGGCAGCAAAAGAGAGTGCATAGAACCTGAAAGGAGGTGGTGAAGAATGTCGAAGGCAAGACAAACCAGGAGTGACATGGGGGTGGTGGGTAGATTCAGGCAGAAGCCGACAGAGCTGTGGGGGGCTTAAGCATATTCAGAAAGTCTGCAAAAAACTCCCATAGCCCAGTGCACACCCCCAGGTCCTAGATCCCTGCCAAATGGGCCCTGGCTGCAGCCAAGAGCTGTATTGAGTGCAGGACGTGTCAGGAAGTCTCCTATCGCCTTGTGCGTGCTTGTGATTTGTGTTTGCTGTGGGAAGAGAAATGCCTGTTCTTGCTTCTCTTCCCAGCCAGCCGAGTCATGCCTTTTCCAGCACAGAATCACTTTCTAGTCGGGTTGGATAGACACTGCATGTAGCAGCTGAATCAGAAGTTTTTCTGGCTCCCTGCTGCTTTTGTATAGCCGAGCTGTCAAGAACGAGAACGCTCCCTTCTGCCAAGAGAGCCGCCCAGCAGCCAGTATACTCGGCGCAGCAAAAGAGAGTGCCTAGAACCTGAAAGGAGGTGGGCAAGTATGTAGGAGGCAAGATAAACCAGGTGTTATAGGGTGAGTGTGGGAATATTCAGGCAGAAGTCGGCAGACGTGCTTTATTCTTAGGGATCTTCAGGAAGTGTGCAAACAACTCTCTCAGCGAAGTGCACAGCCCCAGGTGCTAGCTTCCTGCCAAACATTCCCTGTCTGCAGCAGAGAGTTGTACTGAGTGCAGGAGGTGTCAGGCAGTCTGTTCTCACCTTGTGCATGCTTGTTCTTTGTGATTGCCATGTGAACAGAAATGCGTGTTCTTGCTTCTGTTTTCAGCCAGCCAAGAATTTGTGCCACACGAGTCGTGCCTTCTACACAACAGGATAACTTTTGATTCGGGTTTGAGTTGGCCCTGCTTGTAGCAGCTCCAGCTACATCTTCTGCCTCTCCGCTGCTTTTGTATAGCCGAGCTGTCAAGAACGAGAACGCTCCCTTCTGCCAAGAGAGCAGTGCATTGCCAGCTTCCCAAACTCACCGTATCAAAACGGGATTCACTTGCCTTCCGCAATCTTCCCCACCTCCTTTCAGGTTCCAGGCATTCCCTTTTGCTGTCCCGAATACACTGTTTTCTGGCAGGCAGAGCACTGCTCTCTTAGCAAAAGGCAGCTTTCTCTTTCTTGACAGCTCTCCTATACAAAAGCAGCAGAGAACGAGAAGAGATTCTGCTGGAGCTGCTGCAAGCAAGGCCAACCCGAAATAGACTCTAAAATGATCCTGTGCTGCAAAAGGCACGACTCGTTTTGCACAAGCTTCTTGGCTAGCTGGCAACAGAAGCAAGAACAGGCATTTCTCTTCACACAGCAAAAACAAATCACGGAACGCACACGGAGAGCGGAGGCAGCATTCACCGTCTTGTAGCAGGCTTCTCCTGCCTTCCGCCTCCTTCCAAGGTACCATTTGGATTCTCGGCACACGCAGCACATAGCCCGAGAAAGCTGGCTTCTCTGAGGCAAAGAACTGCTCACTCGGCACAAGGCAGCTTCTTGTTCTTGACAGCTCTGCTATGGAAAAGCAGAAAAAACAAGATACCTGCCTTCTGCCGGGTGAGCAGTGTTCTGCCTAGCAAAAGCCACCGTATTAGAGACAGCAAAACAGAATGCGTTGAACTTGAGAGGACATGGGAAAAAATGTGGAAGGCAAGAGAAAACCGGTGTGATAGGAAGCTTGTGGGAATCTTAAGGCAGAAGTCGGCAGAGGTGCTGGGGGGTTAAAAGCCTCTTCAAGAAGTCTGCAAACAAGTCTCCCAGCACAGTGCACAGCCCAAAGTGCTATTTCCCTGCCAAACATGCCCTGGCTGTGGCCAAGAGTTGGACTGAGTGCAGGAGGCGTCAGGAAGTCTCCTCTCACCTTGTGCCAGCTTGTACTTTCTGTTTGCTGTGTGAAAAATAACCTTTGTCTTTGCCTCTCTTCCCAGCCAACCAAGACACTGGTGCAGAATGAGTTGTGCCTTCTCCAGCACAGGATTAATTTTGAGTCGGGTTGGAAATGCCATTGCTTGCAGCAGCTTCAGCAGATGCAATTTTGGCTCTCTGCTGCTTTTGTATAGTAGAGCAGTCAAGAACGAGAAAGCT
>VWYO01026414.1:263931-285421 GCA_013400275.1 Rhadina sibilatrix | reverse complement strand
TAGTGTACAATAACATACCCTTGCTTACTGGAATTGTCTCTGGGCAAGGAATTTCAGAAAATCTAAACATTGCAGTCACGAACCACCGTGGCTACAGATGCTCCACAGTTCCCGTTCCTTTCTCACTCGGGGTCAGCCCCAGCCACTTTCCCAGGGCTCTGGGGCTGGCTGTGACCCCTCCTTGTCCCGCCCCGGGCACAGGTACCCCACGTTCATCGACGCCCTGCGGGACCTGGACGATGCCCTGTCCATGTGCTTCCTGTTCTCCACCTTCCCCCGCACGGGCAAGTGCCACGTGCAGACCATCCAGCTGTGCCGGCGCCTGGCCGTGGAGTTCCAGAACTACGTCATTGCCTCCCGCTCCCTGCGCAAGGTGGGGCTGCCCAGGGCTTGGGCCTCCCTCCCTGGGGCTCTGGGATGCTGGGGTCGTGCCCTGGGAGNAACCACCGTGGCTACAGATGCTCCACAGTTCCCGTTCCTTTCTCACTCGGGGTCAGCCCCAGCCACTTTCCCAGGGCTCTGGGGCTGGCTGTGACCCCTCCTTGTCCCGCCCCGGGCACAGGTACCCCACGTTCATCGACGCCCTGCGGGACCTGGACGATGCCCTGTCCATGTGCTTCCTGTTCTCCACCTTCCCCCGCACGGGCAAGTGCCACGTGCAGACCATCCAGCTGTGCCGGCGCCTGGCCGTGGAGTTCCAGAACTACGTCATTGCCTCCCGCTCCCTGCGCAAGGTGGGGCTGCCCAGGGCTTGGGCCTCCCTCCCTGGGGCTCTGGGATGCTGGGGTCGTGCCCTGGGAGGCACAGGGATAGTGCCCTGGGAAATACCGGGGTTGTGCCCTGGGATGCTGGGATCGTGCCCCAGAGGCACTGGGGTTGTGCCCTGGGAGACACTGGGGTCATGCCCCGGGAGGCATGGGGGTCGTGCCCTGGGAGGCACCAGGATTGTGCCCTGGGAGGCACCAGGGTCATGCCCTGGGATGCTGGGATCATGCCCTGGGATGCTGGGATCATGCCCTGAGATGCTGGGATCGTGCCCCAGGAGGCACTGGGATAGTGCCCGGGAGGCACTGGGATAGTGCCCNCGCTCCCTGCGCAAGGTGGGGCTGCCCAGGGGCTGCCCAGGGCTTGGGCCTCCCTCCCTGGGGCTCTGGGGTGCTGGGGTTGTGCCCTGGGAGGCACAGGGATAGTGCCCTGGGAGGCACCGGGGTTGTGCCCTGGGAAATACCGGGGTTGTGCCCTGGGAAATACCGGGGTTGTGCCCTGGGAAATACCGGGGTTGTGCCCTGGGAAATACTGGGTTGTGCCCTGGGATGCTGGGATCGTGCCCCAGAGGCACCAGGATCACGCCCTGGGAGGGACCAGGATCATGCCCTGGGAGGCACGGGGGTCATGCCCCGGGAGGCACTGGGATTGTGCCCTGAGATGCTGGGATCATGCCCCAGGAGGCACTGGGATTGTGCCCCGGGAGGCACTGGGATGTCAGGTCACGGGATCTGGCGCTCCCTGAGGAACCTCCTGCCGAGGGAGGGGGTGACAGGGGCACAGCAGCCTTCCTGCCACTGAGCCTTTGCTCTGTCCTGCCAGGTGTTCCTCTCCATCAAGGGCATCTACTACCAGGCAGAGGTGCTGGGGCAGCCCATCACCTGGATCACCCCCTACGCCTTCGCCCACGACGTGAGTACCTGGGGATGGCCAGGGAAGGGCTGAGGGAACATCCCTGTGCCCAGCCTGTGGTAAACCACAGGGCCTGGATGCAGAGGCACATGGGGACAGAGTCCTCTGTCCCCTCGGTGTCCCCCGAGGCTGCCTGTACCAGTCTCAGCAGTTTCTGCTGTCCTCAGTTATTGATGTGCTCCTTTATCAGCCATTAAAGATTAACCTGCGGGAGCCAGGCTGGTGGAGTTGGAAGGATGGGATGAGTCAGATCCTGCAGCCTCCCCAAGGGGATTCCACTGTGTCCCCCAGGCAGCAGGGCAAGGGAAGGTCCCCATTGTGCTGGGACAGCTTCCCCTGAGCCTTGGCAGGAGCTCACAGGCACAGCAGGGCCCTCTCCAATCACTCCCAGGATTTCCAGGGCTGGGCAAGGTCGGGTTGAGGGTTTTGTGGTTCTGAATCATAGAATCCTGGAATGTTTTCACTTGGAAAGGACCCTAAAGCCCATCCCATTCCAGCCCTGCCATGGGCAGGGACACCTCCCACTGCCCCAGGCTGCTCCAAGCCCCATCCAGCCTGACCTTGAACACTTCAGGGATTGGGCAGCCACAGCTGCTCTGGGCACCCTGTGCCAGAGCCTCATCACCCTCACAGGGAAGAATTTCTTCCCAATATCCCATCTAATCCTGCCCTCTGGCAGGGTGAAGCCATTGCCACTTGTCCTTGTCCTGCTCTTGTCCAGCTCTGCCATACCCTGTGCTCTGCACCTTGAAGAGCTGGAGTCCCTGGCCCAAACCCCAAGGTCCCCATCCATGATGGGATGAAGTGTTCCATGTATCCAGGCATGGAGGGGTGGCAGCAGGACCCTGGGGGAAGCTGCAGAGTTCTCCCTGCCCAGGGTCTGGTGATGGCTGTGACATCTCTGTGATTGGGGCACGTTTAGGTCGGATTTTAGGGAAAGCTTCTTCCCCCAGAGGGTGCTGGGCACTGCCCAGGCTCCCCAGGAATGGGCACGGCCCCGAGGCTGCCAGAGCTCCAGGAGCCTTTGGGCAGCGCTGCCAGGGGTGCCCAGGGTGGGGTTGTTGGGGGTCTGTGCAGGGACTGGATCAGTGATCCCTATGAGTCCCTTCCTAGATATGGATATTCTGTGATCCTCCTCCCTGTGGGTGGGATGGGCTCCTGTAGAGGGAGGTCCTTTATCCCTGTGTCCCCCCACGGCAGCACCCCACAGACGTGGATTACCGGGTCATGGCCACCTTCACTGAGTTCTACACCACCCTCCTGGGCTTCGTCAACTTCCGCCTCTACCAATCCCTGAACCTGCTGTACCCCCCCAAGGTGAGGCCACCCCCCGGGGCCACTGTGTCCCACCCTGGGCTGCTGGGAGGGAGGGTGGAAATGAGGCATTTTCAGGGTATCTGTCTTTGGCAGCTGCCTCCACCCCCCTTTTCCTCCCCAGATCGACAGCCAGGCTGAGGATGAGCTGAAGCCTGCGGTGGGCAAGGAGTACGCCATGGATTCGGAGAGTTACCTGGAGGTGAGGGACACTGCTGGCCCGTGGGGACACTGTGTGGCCTTCGGGTCCTGCCCACAGCCCTCCAGAGCTGGCTCCCTGCAGGGTGGAGGGGGCTGATCCCAAACTCCCTGTTCCTGTAGGGCAGGGCTGGTCTCAGCCTCGGGCACCACCGGCCTCCCCCTGCCTGGCCAGGGAGCCCCCAGAGTCCCATGCTGGGGATGGTGCCTGGAAGAGGCCGAATTCTGTCCAGGCCCTGGCTCTTCTGGCCTCTTGTTCTGAGGAATCCCTTCCCCCATGGGGCTGCCCCTTTTCCCAGCCCCTGGATGTGACTCTGTGTCCTCTCCCTGCAGAGGCTGTCAGCTCTGAGCGCCAGCCTGGCCCGGGCGGTGGCTCCAGCCCACGAGGACGAGGTGGAGATGGATGAATTCCCAGTGGAGGGGGTAAGACCCTGCTGGGGGGCTCATCCCTGGCCTTGGGGGGATCCTGCCCTGTGCTCAGGCTGGCAGTTTGGGGACTGTCCCGAGACCCCTCTTTGCCAAGGGCGCCTTGGCCAGGGCTGTGTGAGGGGAGGAGGCTGAGGGCTTTGCTGTGAGCAGGAGACAGCAGAGTTGATGGACGCCAAGAAGAAGGAGCAGGAGGCTCTGGAGAAGCACAAGAAGCTCTTTGAGGGGCTGCGCTTCTTCCTCAACAGGGAGGTGCCCCGGGAGCCGCTGGCCTTCGTCATCCGGTGCGTGCTGGGCAGGAGATCCTTGGCAACCATGGCCTCCCCCCTGGCAGGGCTTTTGGGGCCGATGTCCTGTGGGTGGGGTGACCCTGAGGGTCCCACCTGACTCCTCACTGGCGTTGCCCACAGGTGCTTTGGTGGCCAGGTGTCCTGGGACAAGTCCCTGTGCATCGGTGCCACCTACGACGCCACCGACCCGTCCATCACCCACCACATCATCGACCGGCCCCGCGTGGACAAGCAGGTGCTTGGCAGGTGGGTCAAGCCCTCCCCAGAAGAGCCAGCCCAGAGCTGTCCCCTGGGCTGCAGAGCCTGAGGTGAGACCCTTCTGCCTCGCCCAGGTATTACCTGCAGCCCCAGTGGGTTTTTGACTCGGTGAACGCCAAGCTGTGCCTGCCCGTGGCTGAGTATTTCCCCGGGGTCCTGCTGCCCCCGCACCTCTCGCCCTTCGTGACAGAGAAGGAGGGTGACTACGTCCCTCCCGAGAAGCTGAAGCTGCTGGCCCTGCAGAGGGGAGAGAATCCAGGTGCTGGGAGCCCTCGGAAGAGTTTGGGAGCTGGGCTGTTCCTGCTCCGGAGTGTCCCAAGGGTAACAGTGGTGTCTCCTTGTAGATGAGGAGAGTGAAGAGGAGGAGGAAGAAGAGGACGAAGAGGATGGTGATAATGACAAAGAAGAGGAGGAAGAGGAAGATGAGTCTGAAAAAGAAGAGGAGATGAAATTACAGAAGATGGAGGAGCAGAAGATGGAAGAGCAGAACACTCAGAGCAACAAGGTGAGAGCCCAAGGGGGCAGCTGCGGTGTCACTGTCCCTGTCCACTGGGATACTCCCAACGGTAATGGAATGGTTTGGGTTGGGAGGGGCCTTAAAGCTCATCTTGTTCCACCCTCTGCCACCTCCCACTGTCCCAGGTTGCTCCCAAGTCCTGTCCAGCCCAGCCTGGAACACTTCAGGGGTGCTGCTGGCCCCACATTGATGAGCTGCAGGTCCGGAGGGAGCTGTGGCTCTCTCTGGCCCTCGGTGCAAGGGCTGGAAGTGCCTGTGCCCGTGGAGGGAGGGTGGGATTCCAATATCCTGAACTCCCTGGCTCCCCACAGGTGCTTCCTGTGAAGGTGACACCGGGGAAGGTGCGGGTGGAGGACAAGCAGCGCCTGGAGCAGGAACAGCAGAGCGAGGAGAAGCGCTTGGCCATCATGATGATGAAGAAGAGGGAGAAGTACCTCTACAAGAAAATCATGTTCGGGAAGAAGCGCAAAATCCGCGAGGTACGGAGACTGGGGCCCCTCGCCTACATCCTGGGACGGGCTCTTCCCAAACCCACTTGCTCCTTCCACTCCTCCCTGCCCCTGGCTGAGGTGTTGAGGTCCCTGCCACTGTCCCCAGGCTGTCCCACGGCGGGGCAGAGCTGCCTGTGCCCGCTCTCTGTATCCCACCCCTGATCCCGGTGCCGTGGGGTCTGTCCCACCTGGAGCTTCGGTGGGACCAGGGGGGTGCAGCCCCTGTCCTGCTCTGACTGAGGTTTTGGGGGGTCTCTCCCCAGGCCAACAAACTGGCTGAGAAGAGGAAAGCCCACGACGCAGCCCTCAAGGAGCAGAAGAAGAAGAAGAAGAAGGCGCGACAAGCGTGACAGGGCCGGGGGCTCCTGGATGGTTTTCCACTGCTGCTTTCGGGTGGAAAACCTTTGGCTTTGCTCCCAGGACAGAAAGGCTGTGTTTGAAACGTTTCCCATCTGCAAATACACCTGCTGCTCTGCCTTTCCCCTGGTGTCCCCTCTGCGGAATGGATGTTACAGGGACTGTCCTCTCCGTGCTGGTGCCACCTCTGCGTGAGGAAGAGGAGGCCAAGGAGAGCTCTGGGATGGTTCCCTGTGAATTTGCACAGCCCTGGGTGTTGGAGCCTGGGGCAGGGGAGTGCTGAGCCCAGAGCTGCTTCCCAGTATTCACAGAAAACCATTTTCCCGTGTATTTTTATTTTTAATTAAAGAAGGTGACGCTTTCCTGGTGGTGTTTGTTGTCTCCTCAGGGGATGATGGGGATGGATGTGCAGAGCTGTGGCTGATGCCAGGGTTACTGATCCTGCTGGATGTGTTCCTGGCATCAGTCTTGGGTTTTTCCCCCAAAAAGACACCACAGCTGAGGCCAAGGTGTCTCATGGGGTTTAAGAGCACACCTTTGCCCCCAAATGTGCTGAAGGCTCCTCAAAAATGCTGAGGAATTTTTGGAGGACACTCAGGCACTGCTGTGGGGACACAGAGAGGATCCAGGGAGTGACAGCCCCTGGAAGGGAGTGAGCTCAGAAATGGAACAGCTGGGAACACCCAAATCAAAGGACTTGACTTAGTATCTTTTCCTTGATATCTTTTTTTCCATTTATTTTCTTTTTTTTTTTTTATTTTCAATTTGGTTTAAGTGCTTTTTTTTCTTTTTACCCTTTCCATTCTCCCCCTGAGCATTCCGTTTTTTTATTTTTTTTCCTTTTCTCCTTTTACTTCTTTTATCTTTTTATTTCTAGTTTCCTTTTTATTCTTTCTTTTCTTTTTCCCCTTCACTCGTTCCCCTCTCCCCCTTTTTATTCTTCTCTTTCCTCTTCTTTGTTTTTCTTTTTTTTTTTTTTCCCACTTCAGAGGATCGGAAGGCTTTTCCTTTCCTCTTTTTTATGTTTTTCCCCTTCCTTTCCCCTCTCCCAAGAGGAGCAGGACCAACCCTTGGGGCACCCTCAGGGCTGGGGCTCCCCTCAGAGCAGGAAACCCCGAACGGGCCTGCTCCAAACAAACCACAGCCCAAATAAACAAACCACAGCTCCAAATAAACAAACCCCAGCTCCCAAAAAGCCCGGCTCCAAACGAGCAAACCCCAGTTCCAAGCAAACCCCAGCTCCAGGCCTCACTCCCAGGCCGGGCTGAGGGCCTGGGCCAGGCTGGTGCTGGTGGCCACAGACCCGTCCGGCCACCCCGAGCCTCTCTGGCCAGCCAAGGTGTGTGTCCAGCCAAGGTGTGTGTCCAGCCAAGTGTGACCCCTCAGTGTTCCACCCCCTCGGGCCTCCTCACCCGATCCCTCGGGCCCCACAGCTCCCTCGGGCCGGCCGTCACGGCTCTCAGTGAGTGCTGCTTTACAGCCCCCAAATTGAGGGGACAGGGGTGGGGAGGAGCTGGTGGAGCCCTCCTGGTCACCTCTCTGTGGAATGTGGGGCATGGTGGGTGTGGGAAATGGGGTGTTGTGGCTTCCCGGCTGGGTCACATCCGTCCCCAGGCTGTCAGCATTTCATGGTTGAGCTGTCACATTACCGGCCACTGCAGCTCTCTTCTGGCTGGAAACCCTTTACAACCCGTTCCCCAAAAAACGGGAAACCCATTCCAAAAAGGGAGAAACCTGGAAAACCTTTTCAATCCATCCCCCCCAAAAAAACCACAGGTGGAACCTGGAATCCCTTCATATAACTCACCCCCAAAAAAGAGGGAAACCTGGAATCCTTTTGTGACCCATCCCAAAACAGAGGGAGAAACCTGGAATGAGGAGAGGTGCCCTGCAGAGAAGGGGTGGGACAGCTCCTTGCTCCCACACCACCAATTCCACAGCAAATCCTGTGACACTGTGATCACTTGTCTTCACCTCTCCTCTTGCAATGATGATGATGATAATGATGAAAACTGAGCTGTTCTGGCTTTTCCTCATCCTAGAGGGTTGTGCAGGTTACCCTGGTGTGGAAAGTGGTTCTGATAAGGTCAGGCAAGGAGGGGGCAGCCACCAGGAATGGGGCAAGAGCTGCCAGCTCACTGCAAGGTGATACCCATAAATCCTGTAGGGGCAAGCTCTGAACCCCAAACACCTCCAGCAGGGGTGGTGAGTCACAGGCAGGGCCAAGGCGGTCACCCCCTGCTTGGGGACCCAGGGCTGACCCCCTAGTGACAGAGACCTGGATCTGAGGGCAGCAAGGCTGGATCCAGGAGCACAAGAGCCCCTTTTTCACCCTGCCCCACGCAGGGTGATGGACCCACGGCAGGGCTGAGCCCTCCCGGCGTGGCCAGGGCACCCTCCGGCCACCCAGTCAGCTGGCGTGACTGCAGGAGGGTGGAAAGGCCGCTGGCATCGTGGTTGCTCCACGGTTGTCACACCAAGGTTGGAGATGCCAGAATATTACTGTCATAAAAGCCATAAATCCATGAAAACATAGTGGGAGGGAAGGGAGGAGGGCGGGGGAAGCTGCGGGAGGATGAAAAGGAGCTGATGGTGCATGACCAGGGTGCCACGGGGAGCGGGCGGCTGGGACGGGGAGCGAGCTCCCCAAACCCAGGTGAGCTCCGGCTGCAGCAGGTGACGGCCAGGCCGTGAGCTGTCCCGCGGGACGAGGAGGAGGAGGAGGGCGGCTGCCGGGAGGTGGGTGCCACCGCCCAGGGCCAGCCGTCGTCACCCGGGGCTGCGGGGCCAAGCCGGGCTGGTGGCGGGGAGCCGAGGGGCCGGCAGTGGGGCCCGCGGGGGACAATGTCCCCGTTGAGGCCGCGGTCACAGATGGAGACAAATGTCCCCGTTGTTCCCGGCGCGGGCTGAATGGCTCCTCTGTGCCCTGGCGGTGAGTGGGGGCCGGGTGGCTCGGGGTGGCCGCAGGCACCCAGGGCCGGCCCTGGGGAGCCGGGCAGTGCCCGGCCGCAGCCCCGAGTCCCCCCGCCGGCCGCTCCCACTCCCGGTCCCGTTCCCCCCTTTTCCCAGGGCGGCGACCCAGGGCCGCGATCCCGGTGATGCCATAAACGCCGCGGCGCAGTGGGGAGGCCTTTTGGAAAAAGCCGGCATTTGCGGGGAGCTGCCCGGGAAGAGCTTATTCCATGTCGGAGCAGCATCGGCACCCCAGCCCCGTGCCGCCCGCTCCCCTGGCAGCCCGGTCAGCGCAGGAGAGCAGAGGCACGGCCCAGCGCCAGCGGTGCAGGCAGAGGAAAAGGTGATGGATACCGGGAGGGGGGCAGGGGGAAGGGGGCTCGAGATGCTTGGGGGAGGTGGTGGGGTGCTTGGAGGGTGGCAGGATGGAAAGAGGGCAGCGGGATGCTTGTTGGGTAGCCTGGGAAGCAGTGGGATGCTAGGGGGGGCAGCAGGATGATAAGGAGGTTGTGGGATCCTTGAGAAGGTGTTGGGATGCTGGGGGGGGCGGGGGCAGTGGGATGCTCAGGAAGCAGCTCTGTGGGGGGAATTTTGTACGCCTGGGGGGCACAGAGGGGAAGGAAGCACCACGCCTGTGTGGGATGGGGCCTGTGGAAAACAGCGCGTCCGTGGATTCGTGGGATCAGGAGCGAGCAGCTGCGTGCACCTTGTGTATGGCAGGGGCTCGGCCCTAAAAAAATTGATCCTGTAGGGAAAACCCCAAAGCAGACTCAGGGATGCCCTCAGGGAGATGAGGAGCTGCCGGGACATGGAGATGGGGCTGCAGAGCTGCCTGGCCCGGCCCGGGGGTTATCTGGGGGAAATGGTGGGTGCAGCCGTGTTCTCCCGCTGGGCATCTCAGCCGGCTGGCGCCACGGCCAGCCCCCACCCGTGGGAGCCCCAGGAGAACACCCGGCGCACCACGTTCCTCCTAACGAGCTATTAATAATTAAGCTGCTCACTGAAGGCAAAGTCAATAGAGTATTTGGCTGGGAAGTGTTTGCCAGAACCACCCCAGGGAGGCAGGCAGGGTGGAGCGATGCATCCCCTTGGCATCCCAGAGCTCCGGAATGGGGTGCTGCGTGGTCCTGAGAGCCTGGCAGGGTCCCGTAGGGATCTATCAGGATCCACTGGGACCCATCTGGACTCACTGGGATCCATTGGGACTCGTCAGAGGGGTTCATGGTGCCATTTCACTCACCCCAGTGGAGCTGGTGCCAGCTCCTCTCTCGCCTGGCAGCACTCACAAACGTGGGTGTCTCCCCAGCCCTATCCAGTGGCTTTTCCAGGTGGTGGTGCCAGGTGGTGACTGTGATGGAAGCACAACCGAACTCCTGCTGCTCCTGGGCACATGGAGCTCTCTGGCATTCCCACCCACACGGTGGTATTGGGATACAGTCAGAGCCACCTGCTCCCCCCGTGGTGACAGGGTGCACCCCCACATCCGCATGAAAACCGCTCGGGAAGAGGCTGGATGCACCAGCCCTGCCTGATCCAGTGGTCCCGGCTCCAGGGGAAGTGCGGGGGGGTGCTTGGATGAGCTTTTCGGGTGCCCCAGGTGCCCCTCTCCCAGCTCCCTCCCTGTCCGCGGCGCTGTGCCCAGCACCGGCCGCTGCCCGGGGCTCCGGTTGCATTTTCCATTCATTATTCATCGAGCTGGAAATCTCGGCAGCACGAGGCGATCCGACCCGGGGGGGCCGGAGCGAGGCAGCAGCGGCAGCNAGCGGGAGCTGGGGCAGGCAGGCGATGCTGCTCCCCCCGCTAAACGGGGGTGTAGGGCCGGGGGGACTCAGCCCCAAGCTCAGAGGGGACTCCTGTGCGCGGAGCTCTGCTGTGGAGGGCTGCGGTCACTGGTGGCGTGTCCCCGTGTCCCCGTGTCCCCGTGTCCCCGTGTCCTGCCGCAGGGGACGGCGCTGCTGCAATGCGGTCTCACAGTGAGGGTGACCCCCGCGTCCCGCGAGGAGGGAGGGGACACGGATGGGGGCCACGGGGGGAGCGCTGGGGAGAGGGCAGCGGGAACAGGGGCTCTGTGAGCGTGTGTTTGTGTGTGTGTGTCTGTGTCTCTGTGTTCACACGACTGATGCGTGCACATTTTGTGTGCGTGTGTGTATGAACGTGCATTGATGTGTGTGCGTCCTGGTGCATGCTCGGGCACACTCGGGGACAGGGACTGTGTGTGCCCGGGGTG
Source organism: Rhadina sibilatrix (assembly GCA_013400275.1). Classification (NCBI taxonomy): domain Eukaryota; kingdom Metazoa; phylum Chordata; class Aves; order Passeriformes; family Phylloscopidae; genus Rhadina; species Rhadina sibilatrix. The sequence continues at coordinate 274,714 of VWYO01026414.1, read as the reverse complement.
AGTGTGTGTGAGTTGTATATTTGGGGGTGCCGTCCTGCCTGCACCCCTCTGTCCCCAGTTCCGTGTCCCTGGCCCCCACCCTGGTGCAGCCCGAGCTGCCACGGCCAGAGGGGGCACCCAAACCACCCCGAGCCGCTGCAGCTCCTGCTCCAGCCTGCAGATTTTCCTGGGAGAATGGATCCCAGTGCCCTCAGGGAGCTCCTGGCCGTGCTGGTGGTGTCACAGTGGAGAATGGCCACTCTGTCCCTCAGTGGCCCACTCTGCCCCCGGGCTGTCCATGGCCCAGCTCCCCCTTCCCCTTATCCCAGCCCTGCAGCCTCTCCCACCACGCCTGGGAGACACCCTGGGAGTCACTCGGTTTTCCCAGGGCGGGCAAAGGTTGGCTGGGCGGGTAGTGCTGTTGGGTCTGGGCCATGGATCTGCTGTGCCCATGGCTGGATCATGCCAGGCACCAGTGAGATGCTTGCCTGAGGATTGCCAAGCCCATGAAATGTCCACGTGCCTCATTCGAGCCACACACCCCCCAGTCCCCAACTCCCTGGCACCAACATCTCTCCTCTCTGGCTGCAGGTGACCAGGATGCTGTGGCATGGGAAGCCCTGGAGGTCCATGTGCAAGGGGCTGGTCCTGGGGACCCTCCTGACCAGCTTCATGTTGCTGCTCTACTCCTACGCTGTCCCCCCACTGCAAGTCAGCGTCACTGAGTGAGTCTGGGGTCCCCGCGTGTCCCCCCAGCAGCTCGGGCTCCCTGTTCCACACCAGGAGCACCCAACAGGAGGTGGGGGGCATGGAGATAGCCCTGGGGCTTTCCAGGCCCTGGTGGCTTCACACCCCTTCCTGCTGGAGGCTGCACCCTGTCCCACAGCCAGAGGAAAAGTGGCCCCCAACTCCCTGCAGGGCTGGGGGCGCACCCTGGGGCACTCACTGCTGCTGGGTGGGAGCGGGGAGAGAAAGGAGGAGAGGAGAGAACTCAAGTCTCGGGTTCTGTCACTGCCGGAGCTCCACAGCACGCAGCTCCCGGCCATGCCGACTGTCATCAAATTAATCTCCAACCTTGTAAACAAGGTCCACGTTGCCTCACAAGCCTGGTGCTGTTGGATGGGATGCTTATCAAGGATCCATTTGGCGAGTTTATTACAGGTGTCCAAAGTCACTTGACTCTGTGAGCTCTGCTCACTGCCCCAGGCAGATAACATCCTCACACGGTTCTCCGAGGCCCATGAACTCATCTGTGGGGTCAGGCTCTGGGATTATTTCCCTTGCTGGATCCTTTATGGATCTCACAAGGTGTTGAGAGCTCTCAGACCTCCATAGATCCCATGAGAGGTTTGTGACTCCTGTAAGGGGTTGAGAGGTCCCTGACCCCCTCCATGCATGCTACATAGGGTTGAGAGCTCCCAAGCCTCCTCTATGGATCCTACAAGGGGTTGAGAACTCCCAGGTCTCCTCCATGGGTCCTACAAAGGGTTGAGAGCTCTCATACCCCGTAAAAATGTTCAGCTCCTCTCCATGGAGTTGTGGCCACGGAGAGCTCTACTTAATGCACTTTTTGGCATCATCAGGACCACCATGGCCATGCCCATGGAGACCCCCTGCTCTATTTCCATTTCCAACACCTATTCCCATTTCCAGAACCCATTCCCAGGTCCAGCACCTGTCCCCAGGTCCAACACCCATTCCCAGGTCAGCACCCATTCCCAGGTCCAGAACCCCATCCCCAGATCCAGCTCCTCCAGCACAGTGTATCCCTAAGCCTTCAAAGTGACAATGCCACCCTCACCATGGTGCTCCACCCCTTCTCTCACCCAGGATCCCCGTCCCCGTCTCCTGCTCCTCCCACCTGTCCCCTGTCCAGGCTCCTTCCCCATCCAACGGCACGGGCAGCGCCTCGGGGTGGAGCTGCCGGCCCAAGCTCAACGTCATGTTCATGAAGACCCACAAGACGGCCAGCAGCACCATCCTCAACATCCTCTTCCGCTTCGGGGAGAAGCACCGCCTGAAATTCGCCTTCCCCAACGGCCGCAATGACTTCTACTACCCGTCCTTCTTCGAGCGCAGCCAGGTGCAGCACTACCGGCCCGGGGTCTGCTTCAACATCATCTGCAACCACATGCGCTTCCACTACGAGGAGGTGCGCAAGCTCCTGCCGCCCGACACCACCTTCGTGACGGTGCTGCGGGACCCCGCCTACCTCTTCGAGTCCTCCTTCCACTACTTCGGGCCCGTCATCCCCCTCACCTGGAAGATCACGGGGGAGGATAAGCTGGACGAGTTCCTCCGGGACCCCCAGCACTACTACGACCCCAACGGGTTCAACGCTCACTACCTCCAAAACCTCCTGTTCTTCGACTTCGGCTACGACAGCAGCATGGATGCCAACAGCCCGCTGGTGGAGGAGCACATCCAGGAGATCGACCGCCGCTTCCACCTCGTCATGTTGCTCGAGTACTTTGATGAGTCGCTGGTGCTGCTCAAGGACCTGCTGTGCTGGCAGCTGGAGGACGTCCTCTACTTCAAGCTCAACGCCCGCAAGGGCTCCACGGTGTCCCGGCTGACCCCTGAGCTGTACGAGCAGGCGACCGCCTGGAACCTCATCGACGCCAAGCTCTACCGCTACTTCAACGCCACCTTTTGGCGCAAGGTGGAGGCCTACGGGAGGGAGAGGATGGCCAGGGACGTGGCCGAGCTGCAGAGGGAGAACGAGAAGATGACCAGCATCTGCATCGACGGGGGACACGCCGTGGATGCCAGCGCCATCCAGGAGTCCTCCATGCAGCCCTGGCAGCCCCTGGGGGAGAAGACCATCCTGGGGTACAACTTGAAGAAGAAGATCAGCAAGAAGCACCAGAAGCTGTGCCGCAAGATGCTGACGCCGGAAATCCAGTACCTGACTGACCTGGGGGCCAACCTCTGGATCACCAAGCTGTGGAGCTACGTGCGGGACTTCCTCAAGTGGTAGGGGCTGGCAGGTGCTCCGCTTCCCTGGGGAAGAACCAGGTGCTTTCGTTTTTGTTACTCATGGTTCTCTTGGTTTGGAACTGGCTGGAGGCTCTGGAGCCCGGGAACTTTTTGGGGGGATCCTCCATCACCTTCCTGCAGAGCCCCAGCTTGGGCAGGAGAGCGGAGACTCTGTCTCCATCAGCGGGGTCAAGGACTAGGGGCTAGGGGGTGGTGTTTTCCTGCAGGATCCACTTCTTCCTTCCCCATGGAGAAGCTGGAGGAGGGATTTATGAAGGATGTGGCCTCATCACAGCAGGAGCAGGACATCCATCACTAGGGTGCTGGGTGCAGGCAGGGATGTGCTGGGACAGCAGTGATAGAAGGTCTCCCTTGCCCAGGGTGAGCAAAGATGCCCACAGGGAACCCAGCTGTCCAGGGCTCCTCAAATCACCCTGCTGAGCCCTGGTTTTGGGGTGGGAATGTCAGAACCTGCTGCACTGCCTCAATCCATGGGTGTGATGAGTGCAGCATGTTCTCAGCCTGTCCACAGCCATCACTCCATGCCAGGCTGTGACCCAGAGCCACCTGGAGCCAATTGGAGATTGGAAAACCCACCCCAAAAGCCCCAGCCTTTATCAACAGATCCCCATGGCAAAGAGCACCACCTCCCTGCACCCCATCATCCCAGTTAGAGGGCCCCACGGCCCTGGTCCCCACCGGGGACATCCCAAAAGGCCAACAGGGTCTGGTGACAACTGGCATGGGGAGGAGATGGGAGTGGGTGCAGTGGGACTGTCCCCGTGATGCCATCCCGGGCACGGTGGGGATGCTGAGGGCAGGGGCCATCCCCAGTCCCCACCCTGCCTTGGGGACAAACCTCGTGCGTCCCAGCTGGGCTGGATGACACCGGTGACGCCGTGTCCCACTGAGAGTAGCCTTGGCTGGGCACAGAGGTGGCACCTGTGGCTGAGCCACCCCCCAGCAAAGGGACCCCCTCTTGTCCCCCCACCTGTGTTCAGCTCCTTCTGTAAAGACCAGAAATAAAAAAAACCAATTTACTTTTGTAATATAATTGTATATTTAGTAGTTTTTGATGTAGGATCGTCCAGCTGGTCTCCAGCCATCTACTACTTCTCCAGGATGGGATGGATGGGGTGAGGATGTTCCTACAGCCACAGCAGGATGCTCAGCCAGTCTCTGCTCCTTCTGGGAGGAGCTCCACTGCACGTGTCCCCCAGGCAGTGCTGAGGAATGAGACCCTCAGTGCAAGTGGGGTGCCTGGGTCTGTCCCCAGTGTCCCTGCTGGGTGCTGGGGGACATTGCCATGGTGTGAAAGTGTCCCCAGGAAGGTCTGCTGGCTTCTCAGACCAGAACCAAGGGACCAGCCATCACTGGTGACACAAACCACTCGTGCCACCACGTTCCAGCTCTGCTGCTGATGGGGGTACCCCATTTCAGGGGTGGCAATGGGACTTGCATTGAGACTTCTCCATGCTCCTTGTCCCTCTGCACCCAGGCCACCAGGTCAGCCCACTCAGAGGAGGCCTGTGGTGGGATGTTGGGGCTGTGATGGGGACGTCTGAGACAGGCAGGACACAGGGACACAAACGCTTCACCAGCTCTCTGTCCTGGCTGTGACCAAACTGCTGCTCCCAGGTGGTCTTCCTCTCCAGCAGAGCTGGAAGCAGAGCTACGATGGGACAAAGAGGGGTGCTGGGGACTGGGACTCTCTGGTGGGACCAGGATCAGCCACGGGATCATGACAATGGTGGGGTCAAAACTGTGACGGGCTTAGGAGCTGTGAGGTGGGACCAGGGACATCCAGGGCTGAGTGATGGGACCAGGCCATGTGGTGAACTGGGATCAAGGCAAACTGGTTGGATCAGGACCATGTGTAGGAGTAAAATGACAAGGTGGGAGCAGCACCATGCACAGGATGAGGACTAACTGGTGAGGACAGGACCTTGTGGTGGGATCTGCACCTTGCTGAGGACCAGGACCACAACAATGACGTGGGGGGCCCAGCAGTGCACCTGGGAACAGAACTGATTGGTGAGTATGGGACCAGGACTAACTGGTGGGTATGGGATCATGCTCAGGACCACCTGCAGGACCAGCCCGAGTGGTGGCACTGGGACTGTGAGATGGAATGGGGACTGGAGGATGAGCACAGGCTCTTGTGGTGGGACTGGGGAGGTGTGAGGGGTGGGACCAGCCCCAAGCAAAGCCCCCAACCCTATCAGTGCCAGCTGGAACTCATTGACACCCAGCTCCAAGTCCTTAAAGACACCCAGCTGGTGGGGTGGGGATGCTGCTCCCTGGGGATGGAGCTGTGCTTGTTGCTGCTGGCCTGTGGGGCTGTGCTGGAGGTGGCAGGTGAGTGGGGCTGGGACCTCCCTTCAGTTCCTCCCACTGGTTGCACGGGGGGATGTGGGTGGTGGGTGCCAGCTTTTCCCAGTGCTGGTTCCTGATGGTCTCCTGGGGGCTGTCCTCTTGGAGAGGAGCCTTCCTAAAGTGATCCCAAGCTCTGAGGGTTAGGGCAAAGGGCTGCCAGGAGCTCCCCCAAGGTCCCAGCAGGGCTGGTGGGACCTGGATGGGGTGGATCAGAGGCACTGGTGGGGTCTGTGGCTGCTGGTGGTGGTGTCCTACCCCATGAGCAGCTCCTGGTCTGTCCCCAGCCCTGGGCAGGGTCACGGTGCTGGGAATGCTCCTGGGGTACTCCTGTGGTGCAGGTGAGTTCCTGTTGGGGTGGGGCTGGGGACAGAGGACCCCATGATGTGCTCTTGGGTGCTGTCCCTGCCTTTGTGCTGCTGCCACCTGTCCCCAACAAGTCCTGGGGACACCTGGATGTCTCTGCTGTGTCTGGGACATGCTACTGCTGGCTTAGCCCTCCCCTTGCAGGGGCCACCATGGTTCCAGTTGCCTCAGAGCCCCCTGGTCACATGGTGACAGCTCCAGTGATGTCCTCAGGCATGGGGACAGGGAGGGTTCCTGCTCAGCCCCACTCTGAGGAGCCCATCATGAACTTCACCTTGAGGCTGCTGGATGGTGAGTGCTCTGGGGGTGAGACTTTGGGATGGGTGCAGCCAAGACCCTTGGGCTCAATCAGCAGCAGCCAGTGCCTTCTCTTGGCTGGCCCCAGCACTAGGACCACCAGGAAAGGTGGTCCTGCAGGATCTCCCCTCCTGTCCTTGTGGAGGGTGTAGGGCTTTGAGATGTTCCCAGTCCTGTGCCTGATACCACAATGTGGTTTGGGGGTCAGCTCTGCCCCTGGTGGGTGACATGGTCCCTCTCAGCTCCAGGGGTGTCCAGGAAGGTGCTGTAGCTCTGGAGAGCAGGGAAGGTAGGCCCAAGGGGAAGAGCCAGGATGAGATGGGTTCTGAGTGGGGGAAGCTGTAGGCACAGGGGCCAAGACACTGGTGGATGGTGGTCTGGAATGTGTCTGGTGCCCCCATCTCTGGTGGGATGGGTTTGGGGGTGTCATGCTGAACCCATACTTCTCAGAGGACTCCGGTGCCACTCCAGAGAAGCTGCCAGTGCTCAGCCCTGGCTCTATGATCCACCTGGAAGCCAGTGTCCACTTCAGTCCCAGCATCTCCATGAAGATCCACGTGGATCAGTGCTACAGGACCACCACGGAGCAGCCAGGACACTTCAAGAGAGTCTTCATGGTGGTGAACAGCCATGGGTCAGTGCTGGTGGGGCAGGAAGTAGGAGATCCTTCTCCAGCCACCCTGAGGTCCTGCAGGACCTCCTGATGGAAAGGGATGTCCAGAGCCTGGAGACAGCCCTGGAATGTCCTGTGTCACTCTCCTGCCACAGATGCCTGCACGGGGAGAAGCTGGAGAATGTGTCTGTCCAGCACCAGAGAGGGGAGTCTGTCCTCCAGCTCTCCATCCTGGCCCCTACACTGGAGGGTGAGCCTGAGGAAGAGCAGGTGAAGTGGAGATGATGTCCTTGGTGGTGGGATGGAGGTCCCAGGGAGGGGATGATGTGGGTGTCCCGTGCTCCTCATGGGGTGGCCTCAGCTCCATGAGGTTGTGTGAAGGGAGAGCAGGGTCCCTGAGGAGGGACGTGGTGTCTCAGCAGGTCTACGTGCACTGCCTGCTGATGGCACGGGGACAAGGACGTGCCACCAGGTCCTGCTTCTACAGCCACACCACGGCCAGGTACGCTGGGTGTCCAGGGACACAGGCACCCCACGGGTGTGCTGGAGACAGAACCCACCTCTGGGAAGACCACATCACTCCACTGTGGTCCGGATGTCACCTCTTATTCGATGGCAGCTGCCACAGGTCCTAGCTCCCTCATGCTGCAGATGCGTTGGGGAGGTGCTTGGAGACATCTCCTCTGGGGTGGCACCATGTGGGTCTTGTGGTAGAGTCTGGGGCCCCCTAGAGCTGCCCCCCAGTTCTGCCCTCTCCTCTCCCAGCTGGCATAATGCAGAGGACCCTGCCCAGAGTGCCCCATGCCACTGCTGTGACACCGGTTGTCCTGCTGCTGACACCCTCTGTGGAGACATGCCAGGTACCAGGGGTGGGACAGGGTGGCCCCATGTTTTTTTGGGGTCTTGGGAGGGCTCCTGGACCTGGGCTGGACTGCACTGGACATATCCTCCCACAGCATTCCCAGGAGAGGGGACTCTCCACCATGAGACAGTTGGACCAGTGCTGGTGCAGAAGGAGAAGGTGCCATGGTACAAAGGTGAGGGACACCCCAACCCTCTCCCATGTCCCTAAAACCCCCACCCCTTGTGCTGAAGTCCCCTCTGACCCCCAGGTGTGTTTTTTGCCTTTCCCAGCACCATGCCAGACGCTGCAGAGGTTCCTGCTGGCTGTGCTGGCCCTGGTGGGCAGTGCCGTGCTGGTGGTCGCTGTGCTGGGGGTGCTGCTGGGGCTGGCCCTGACCACCTGGTGCCTGGGCAGACCCCAGAGGGGACAGCGGCCACCGAGGCAGAGGTGTCCCTTCCAGGTTGAGCTGCAGAGCGTGGTGGGGGCCCTGGTCCTCAGGGAGACAGAGAAAGGGGGTGAGATGGGACCAGAGCCTCTTTCTCACCAATAAATGTGGTTTTGCTTTCTCTAAAGCTTCTCCTGGTTGGTAGCGTGTGGATGCCACCAAGAGATGGAGACGTGCCCCTGCACTGGGTATGCCACATCTCCAGGTTCTGCCAGACAGCCACCTGGATGTGGCTTCCAGGTGTTGTGGCACTGTCCCAGCCTGTGCTGCTGGAGATCGTGGCTCCTGGCTGGGTGGATTTGACATCCTTGGAGACCACGAACGCGGTGGCAGCTCCTTGGGGACAGTCCCCAGGATGTCCCGTGAGGCTGTGGAGATGGAGAGGTGCCAGAGTGGGGACAGCTGGGCTGCTCTGGGCAGGCAGAGACCCCCTCTCCTAGGTGGAGGCCCCTGAGGGATTGGGACTCACCCCAGACCCATGTGTCCCCCAAGAGAGCACACAGCCTGGCCATGGTGGCACTTCAGCATCACCCATCAGAGGTCATGTTTGAAATGGTTTATTAGGACCAGTGTGGAGCAGGTTGGTCACTCTGGGGGTCACCAGAGTGAGGGGTCACAGTAGGTGGGTCACAGCAGCATGCCTCAGTTTCCCCGGAGTGCGCGGGGTGGTGCTCAGTGGGATGTCGGGGGCTGTCCTGGTGTCCCGTAAAGCTTGCGGAGGCTGGAATCCATCAGGAAATCCACAGTCCTGCGGCAGGAGAGGGTGTCAGCGGGGTCCTGGGGAGGGGTCTCTAGGGCAGTGGATGTGATGTGGGATGGGTGGGGCTGTCCTTAATATCCCCTGAGACAGCAGCGCCACCAAACCCAGGTTTAGCACAGCCTCACTGCGCTAATCCCGGCTCAGCTCCGGATAATCCCCACCCTGACAGGGACGTGTCCTGGATGGACCCCAGCAAAGCCCCTCTGGAGCGGAGACATCCCATCATCACCCTCTGCTCCCGGCCTCAAGCCCATACCGGGACCGGTCTCCAAGGAGACAAACGGGCTCCATCCCTCGGGGCTGCGGGGATGGGCTGGTGCCACCCGCCTGTCCGCCCGCCCCGGGGCTGTCCCGGTGTCTCGTTACCTGTCGATGGGGGTGATGATGAGGGGGATGGCAGCCAGCCCCAGGGCCGTGGTGGTCCAGCGGCGCACGGGCAGGGGCCAGCGGGTGAAGGTCCCCAGCAGGGCCAGCGAGGCGGCACAGAGCCGGTTGATGGTGAAGCCGGGGATGGCCACCGAGGCCAGGCCCTGCCACACGAAGGTGTCCACCACGGCCACCCCCACGCGTGTGCGGTCCTGTGGGTGGGCCTGGGGGGACACGGGGGGTCAGTGGAAGGGCGGGGACGGAGAGGCTGGGGGGTGAGGAGGGGGTGGCACTCACGGCAGCAGCTTTCCGACCCTTGTCGATGGCGTCTGCGGTCACGTAGGCGGTGGCCACGCCGTAGCTGGCCCACACCACCGGCACTGGCACCAGTGCGCGGAAGGACTCGCCCACCTCGTTGGCATAACCTGAGGGGATGGCAGGGTCAGGGACCGACTGTCCCCGTGTCACCCGTCCAGGCTTGTCCCAATGTCACTGGGTGGCTCTTGCACAGGGGGTGTTTGGAGTGCCTGGGTCTCCTTGCACCCATTGCCACCAGGACAGCTGGGCTGGGAGTGACCGGTGCCAGTGCTGGTGTCTGTGACTGCCCAGTGCTCGTGACACTGCCCACTTCTGGTATCTGTGTCTATGCCCAGTGCCCATAACTGCTCCTGGTATCCAGTGTCCGTGCATGGTGCTGGTGTGCAATGACAGGTACAGGTGTGCAGTGACAGGTACAGGTGTGCAGTGCTGTTACCCTGTGTGCCATGCCTGGTGCCAGGGCCTGCTGTATGGTGCTGGTATCTGGTACCAGAACCCGCATCAGTGCCTGGTGAGGTGCACAGTACTTGGTGCTGGGTGTCGGTGCCCTGTGCCCAGTACCACGGGCCCAGTGCACTCTGTGGCACCAGTGCTGGGTGTCTGTGCCCAGTACCCAGGGCAGTGCAGTGCTGGTGTGTGGTGTTGGTGCCCAGGACCCAAAACAGCGTCTGGTGTCACGTTTCCAAAGCAGTGCCGGGTGTCAGTGCCTGGTTCCCGGTGTGTGCCTGACGTCGGTACCCGGTACCAGTGTTCGATGCTGTGCTCAGTGCCCAAAACCACTGCCCATGTCCTGAGGTTAGTACCCACTGTCAATGCCCGGCTCCCGGTGTCGGTACCCTGTGACAGGGGCGGTGCCTGGTATCACTGCCCCGCTTGTGCAGCCGGTACCCGATGTCAGTGCCCAGGTCCCGGTGGCGGTATTTGGTGTTAGTGCCCAATGTCAATGCCCAGGTCCCCGTGCTTGTGCCCGGTGTCAGTGCCCGGTGCTGGTAAGCCGGTACCCGATGTCGGTACCCCGTTCCCGGCGCTCCCGTAGTTCCCGGCGCCGGTACCCAGTATCAGTGCTCTCGTAGTCAATGTCAGCGCCCGGTTCCCGGTGTCAGCGCTCAATGTCAGCGCCCGGTGCCGGTACCCGCTTCCCGCTGTCAGCGCCCGGTTCCCGGGACCAGCGCTCAGTGTCAGTGCCCGGTGCCGGTACCCGGTTCCCGGTGCTCACCCAGGTATCGGACCCACGTGTCCCGGTACAGGTCCGGTTCCTCCTGCCCCATGGCGCGCGCCACCGCTCCGGCGGCATGCCCCGCCCCCGACGTCACAAAACCACGCCCACACGGGGACAGATTCCGGTGGCCCCGCCCCTTGAGTGCGTCTGGGCCCCGCCCCTCGGGGCCGCGGGATGGCGGCGGGGGCGGGGCCTGGCCGCGTGCGTGACCCCGCGGCCTTACG